>JAJJWW010017205.1:600000-1117058 GCA_023531295.1 Papaver armeniacum
TGTCACCACCTTCGCCATCACCACCACCCTATTCCACCAACAACCCCCGACACAACACGACCACCTTTTCCGCCACACCCTAGTTTGCTTATCTCTAAAATAGCTTCTCAAAACCCTAGAAGCTATGTTAAAGATAAACAAGTCTAGGGTTTCTCTTACATCAATCAAGGAAGCGTTGATCACGATTCTCGGAGGCGACGTGACAAGGGAGGGAAGCTATTCAGGGTATGGGTTGATTTTATTTTTAAAATAGAATTAGGGTTTTCGGTTTTTGGGCTGCATGTATAAATAGAGAGTGAGGGAGATGATTTTAGACACGCCTGGATTAGCCAGTGCTGTCAATTAGACTTAATTTGGTTCTTTGTTATTTTGTTAATTATGTTTTAGTTTAATTTGCTAGGGTTTCATTGAAACCCTAACTCCATATTATGTTCTCAACTCTGTTGAACCATCTTGAATACTTAATATTGTCAATTGTCTTCAATACAAATACCCAATGCTCTTCTCTCACAGTGTATACCAACGCCATGGATACAGCTTTGTAGTTAGGTCACAATTGTGTTGAGTGTATTGCGGCTCAACCTTAGATACAAATGCTGATTCCCTTGACTAGTTGTACTAAATTAGACAACTAGTGCTCTGGGTCAGCACTTTAGCTGTTAATTGAGGCATTACAGGGAGAAACACCTTAGATAGGTGGTGGGTTTGACACCCTGCCCTTATCAGTCACAGGGCAAGAAAGTCTCAACTCAGTTGAGCATAGAATAGGAGTTAGTGGTGGAATTGAGACCTTAGTATCCCCTGTCACTATTTGTTTACCTTAGTTAGGTTTATTTCACTTCAAAAACAGCCGTTTCGGCGCAAAAATATATGTTACAATCTGTTGTTACTTGTCACTACTTAGAATTCAGTTAAGCAGCCTTAGATCACATAAGGGCACCACATGTCTCTGTGGTTCGACCCGCACGTGCCCGATGCTACATCGCGACACCGTGCACTTGCGGTATCACCGTAGGCAGTAGTAAAATACATAAATTTATACATCTTTTCGGGCCTACCAAGTTTTTGGCGCCGCTGCGGGGACTTGGCGCGTGCCTTTGCGATTTTGGCGCATACTTAGCGAGTTCTTTCATCTCTGTATATATATTCACTTGCATTCTTTCTTTGTTAATCTGTCTTAGTATAACTTAGTTTCATTATTTTTGTGGCTTTGCATACGTAACTTAGTTAATCATTTTATATTCTGCATTGCAATTGTTGTTATTTACATTGTAATCTTTAGCTTCAAATTATTAGTGTAACTTTTATCTCTTGCATTTCATCTCGATTCATTTGCATTTTCACTGCAGTTTCCCTCATTGCATCTCGATTATTTTGCATTCTCACTGTATTTGCATTCCCTACCTTAGTAGCATCTGTGCACCTTTCAGTCCAAGTAAATTTCAGTTGCAAATGCAAATCACTTGCTGTAGCCTGCACTTTTGAGAACTGAAAATCTTCATTGAGTAAACAGGTACAGCTGCTGTATCCCTGTGCTACTGTGGAGCAGCTAAACCACCCCAGGGTAAGACAAGGAATTGAGCACAGCCACTGTGGCTAAAGCAATCAGTCCAAAGAACAGCGGTGAGCATAGTTCTGCAAACACACGGCCATCTTGGCTGCACGGGTTGGTGAATCCACCTAGAATCTCCACTCGAATGCCTTGCCATCGGCCATCAACCTACTTTGCGTTTGTGAATTAGCTTTAGCATTGTGTATGATCTTATAACATCTGAATGATTGTTGATTAGCATTGTATTGCCCTGTGAACCATGTAGGATCATAATATCGCAATGCATAGGGCTCGCGAGATCAATAAACGACAGTACCGCGAGGGAGACGCAGGAAACTAAAATAGACGACGCAATGGAAAACGACACACAAAACAACTGAAAGACATGGAACCTGGCGAGGGCAAAGAAGTGTCGCGAGATTGAATAGTTGTACACTGGCGACACTTAGCGAGACATTCCCGAAAATAAAGGATAGCTTAGCTGTCATCCACTATGTATTACCCTATATAAAGGGTCGAGTGAGTCTGTTGTAGGGGAGATCTTTTTGGAATTGTTGCGCAAGTCATTAGGAGAGAGAAAGTTTAAGAGTGTTTTACTTGCTAAGTATAATTCCATCTTCCCTGTGTAGATAATTCATGAAATCAATCAATAAACATTCTCAATTATGCATCTTTCAATGGACTAATTAACCAAAATATAGTGAGGGGTGTAGTGTGGGAAAACCTGCTACTACATATGCGCTAGAAACAGGGACGAGCAGTGATTGACGAAGAAATTGGAAAGAATTTGGATTAACAGAAAAGAGATTTGGAAAAGATATTCAAGAATTCATTGAAAAGAAAGATGGCTAGAAGAAGAAATGTACAAGAGCAACCAACGATTGTAAGAAGAAGTGGGAGACTTGCTGGAGAAAGGAGGAATGAAACAGGAGAATCATCAAGGATGAACATGAGAAATGATGAAGAAGGTCAAAACCAGCCACCAACCTCCCCAGTAGCAAACGCGGCTGTGGATTATGATAGAGTAAGTGTGCATACTTGGAGATCTGATTCTGAAGACGAGAGAGAAGAGGAGCAGCAATTGATGAACAATGGACAAGGAGAACAAGGAATGAATGGAGAAATGAACCCAGAAAACGAAGAAATGGCAGCGTTAGAAAGATTGAGACAAACAATACATGAGGAGAGACGGCTAGAGGCGGAAGAGCGAGCAAACTTGACAAGACAAAATCATGAATTGAGGATGGAAAATATGAGATTGCAAAGTAGGAGATCTAGAAGTAGCGTGAGATCAAGTTCTAGATCGAGCAGAGAGAGAAGAAAGAAGAAGAGTTTTACCAACGAGAGAATACAGGAGGAAGAGACACAAGAACCGGACGCGAGCACGGCGAGAGAAGAGGAGAAATAGAAGATCGTTATATTCCTCGGCCAGAAAATCTTGAAATGAGCGAAATAGGGAAAATCGGGAAAACATGCAACTCCAAGGGCCAAATGACCCATTGCTTGAAGGAAGAATAATCCTACGCGGGAGAGAAGAATTGAGAAGAAACCGAGAGATCGAGGATGACATTGAGAGACACTACATTGAACAAGCGCGACTAGCTCGCGAGAGAAAGGCTAAGAGAAGAAATGGAAAATCAAGAGATGGAGGAAGCAATCCGTGAGAATAACCATGACAACCGCGAGAGAAGGAGGGAACAAAATCGTGCTAATAGAAATATTAATGAAGAGTATGAGAGGGTGCAAATGATGAGAGCTGATAGGCAGCCAAGAAGAGAGAACAACCGATATAATGGCGTGCGAATTAACGAAAGAGGCCAAGAAGAACGTCGCGAAGAAAGAAGAGGAGAAGATAATGAGCGGGGAAGGTCAAAATAGGCACGAGCGAAGAAGGAGAGAAGCGAGCTAAAAAGACCGGTAGAATCAAATTCGAGGCAAATGAACAAATCTTAAGAGAGCTAGGCTGAAATGAGAGGATTCTTGAACAATAGAAGGGAAGGAGGAAGGAGACAAGCTGGACGAAGCCATCGCGAAGCCGCGAAGAACCCCTTCACGCTAGAAATACGAGATGGGAGGAATACCTCCTAAGTGCAATCTACCTGCATTAACCAACATCTTTGATGGAACAACTGCGCGATACAACATATTAAGGCTTACTTGAGATGTATGTTACAATGGGAGAACCATGATACCATATTGTGCAAATATTTTGCGTCAAGCTTAATAGGAGAAGCATTAAAGTGGTTTGAAAGCCTACCAAGGAATACAATTACATCATTTCACCATTTACAAGCCACATTCCTAGGAGCATACATAAGTAACAACTCTTCGCGACCAGGTATTGAGGATGTATTCGGGCTGAAACAAAGGATTGGCGAGAGCTTAAGACAGTTAATGAGAAGATGGAGAACCATGTGCGGCGAAATGGCGGGACGGGTTGAGAGATATCTCATACTCTCATTTGTGAATGCTCTCTTCGCGACTAACTTGTTATACATTCAAATTTTTTAGAATCAAAAATACAATCACGATGGCAGAACTGCGAGAATTACAGGAAGAATATATTGCCTTAGAAGAAAGACAAAATGAAATGAATTCTTATCCCGTCGCGAACACGAACTCCAACGCCGCGAACGCAAGTTTGTTACCTCAATTCATCAATACGGTGGCGAGCACTTCGCAAGGACAGCGAGGCAAGGAGGGCTGATGAGGGACATCAGAAGGTAGTAGCCATGGGAAGCCATGATCAAGAAGAGTTTGAACGCGAAAGGAATTACTACAATCGTAATGACAATAATAAGATTCAGAGGCTAGATCATGTGCAAGAAACTTATGGCGGACGAAGGCAAAATAACAGTGGAGGGCGAGAGAAGTCATAGAACAATATGGGAACAAATTAAGATGCCTCCCTTTGAATGCTAGCGTTGAAAAGATGCGGGAAGCTATACTTGTGATGGAAAATGTACCAGCACCTTGGAATGTTGGGATGGAACCACCGCCAGGAGATAGAAGCCATGAGTTTTGTTCTTACCATCGCTTCCATGGGCATCAAACAAACGATTGTAGAAACATAAAGAGAATTATTCTCGGGATGATTGATCGGGGAAGTGAATCACTTTCTAAGGGGGAAGAAACAGGTCGGACATTACCACCACCACCCGGAGATGCACGAACAGTGTCGGCGAAGGGAAAGGAAACATTTGTGATAGAAGTAGGAACAAAAGCCAAGAATTTGAACTGCAACTCCATTGTCCACTCCTATCGCACCATCGAAGATTTTCATGACAACGTGCTCGGTAGAGTCTTTGCGAGAGATGCTAATGATAAAGAAATTATGAGTGCAGGCGAGATCAACCTTGAGTTAGAACAGTGGCAATTGAAGACTATTTCTTTCTCTGCAGATGAAGTGCCAAAAGGAAGAGAAACACATGATAGCCCGTTGGTTGTGAAACTAGAGATTAACCGAAACCAGTCGATGGAGAAGATGATGAGGCGGAAGCTTGCTGGGCGATCAACCGAATCTTAATCGACATCGGAAGTTCGGTGAATATCCTCTTCTACCATACTTACAAGACGATGGGAGGAAAAGATGAGGATTTGATCCCCTCTACATACAAAATATATGGCTTTAACGGCACTTTGCAAACAAACCAAAGGGAGAGGTTCACATGAGAATACCTCTACAAGGATTATCAAGCTGGTATTTTATAACTGTGTGGTTGACGTGGAATCTCCATACAATGCGCTGATTGGGAGGCCGTGGCTTCATGAAATCTTGGGAGTCGCGTCAACGTATCATCAATGTATTAAATTCCCACATCCAAATGGCATTGGTATTATACAGGGAGATTGGAAGGAGTCGCAACAATGTCATGAAGTAGATGTAGAAAGCTGCGAAGAAAGGAATGTCAAAAGAAAAGGGTGGAAACAGCATGTGAGAAATGAGCAGAGAAAGGAAAAACTGATGGTAGATGCCATAGAAGTAAGGACTGAACATACCTCGCGAGGTGAATGCCTAGAGACAAGCAAATATTATGGTAACAAACAAGCAAAGGATATGAGGAGCAAAAGGCATAAGAAATGAATAAGCAACAAAAAACAGGAGAAAAAATAGCAGTTGAAGTAATGATATGCGAGAATCTCTGAGAAGAGTAAAAATGAGAATTCGACTAAGAAAGAAAAGTGAAATACAACAAGTGAAAAAGAACTGTGCGAATACTTCGCAAACAAATATCAGCAAATAATGAAACATGAATGATTGAATGATTTAACAAATATAAATGCGCAAATGAATGGGACGAACCTTTATGGCGTACACCCTAGTTCGCGAATAACATTTCGTAAGAGGCAAATGTAAGACCTAAAGTGCGTCATATAAGGGGTATCTCTCGCCGTGGTTCAGGGGGAAGGTTACACCGCTCCTGAAGCCTGAACCATGTAAATTTGGGGCCCATGAAAGCCTATCCGGAAGAGGTACCTTGGATTCCCAACTATATATGTAGGTTATACCCTGGTTGGGCGACCGAGGGTCTCTTCCTAGGAGTCGGTGTATGCACAAGGCGCCGAGGTACACGGTTGAGCGAGTGCCCGGGATGGATGAACCTACCTGGCCATTCTTGGCAAGTCTTGGCATGCGTTGCACTCGCCAGAAGAAAACTCCACTTAGGGTGCGGTCTCGTAACCATAAACCGCTATAGGTATAAGGGATAAGAGGCTGCGAAAACAACAGTTGTTGTTAAGGCCGGATGGGAGGAGCTAGTCTTGTATGGCCGATGTTTCGCCTCCTTGAAGGGCAACCAGGGAGATGATAAGGGCGACACTCTCCATTAGGGGGTGTCAAAACAGACGCAAATGTCATGAGGCTTTGTTTTCGCAAGAAGACTTAGGCTTGTCATATTTGTGCAATGATCTGAGAGGCAATAATACTAACGCGAGGGTAAGGCGAGATCAATGGGTCTTTACATGAAAGTGTACGGACGTCCTGCGATTTCGTCGCGACAGCGGCAATGTCATGGGGCTTTATGTTCGCAAGGATATTTAGGCCTGTCATATTGTCGCAATTAAAACATCCTGCAGAGGCAAAAATACTTGGAAAATGATAAGACAAGATCAATGGGTCTTTACATGCAAGTGTAAAGGCGTCTGCGATTTTGTCGCGATGAAAAGGTGGCGAGGGGAGGACCTCTAATTAGGGAGGTCTAACTCGGAAGACCACACAAAATGATAAGGCAAGGTCAATGGGCCTTTACATGAAAGTGTAGAGGCGGCTGCGATCTTGTCGCGCGAAAAGAGATAGAATTCTCGATTCATAAAGATACTGCGATCTCGTCGCGGCTATACAATTAATAACCAACAAAATACTTGATGACAACTAAAATCTTCCATCGAAGAAGAATACGAGAGGCAAGTATGGGAATGGAAAAGATGAAATATTGCTATTCATCTTGATGAAAGAATTATACATCAATAATATCAAGGAAGAACTACCAAAAAGGGGATTGAAGATTGAATTCAAAGGAGAAAAATCCAAAAATATACTGAAATGTACAGATATTACAAGCGAGAGAAAGAAAACGAAAAAAGTTATCTCTTTGGTGATTCTTCTTCTTCATCGATTCTTGATCGATTATTCTCATCGCGAGAATTTTCTTCTTCGCCGGCCTCGCTATCGAAACTTGTCCGAGACGGGCGGATTCTCGGGAACCTTTTCAAGAAGCCGAGGGATATGAATGCAGAGGGATATTGCGGTCCTTACAAACATACTCCATACCTCTGTTGCGAAAACGAACAGCATCATTGTTAAAATTCTCCACTGTCGTTAAAAATTGTTTCTTCAATTTTGAATATTTATTCTCGCGAAGGAGGAGATTCTTTGCGAGCTGTTCTTTTTCGGTTTCGAGTTCTTCAATTCTCATTTGGAAAATTCCGGCGAGTTGTTCTTTCTCAGATTCGAGCTCTCTAATTCTAGCCTGAAGCCTCATCTCAGAATCTGCAAATAAGAAACAACAAGTTAACAATTTACAAGTGATATTACGGAAATAAGAAGCAGTAAGGTATAATAAGCAACCTTCTCTGTCAGATATCATATCTTTAACCAAGGAAGTATGCTCGGCGTGAAGACTAACATCAACACCTAGGTTATTTCTGGCGTTATCTAAAACTTTCGCAGCCCAGGCGAATTCATCATCATTATTTATAACAAGGAGCGAACGAATCTGATCTTCTCGCTCCCTAAGTAAGGAATTCTGGCGAAGCAATTCATCTCGCTCAATTTGTAGCTCAAGAAGAGATTTTTGAAATGTTGCTAATGCTTGAGCACCATTGTTAGCAATGCGGTCTTTGTCATCTATGTGATCACTAATTTTCTTCCTCAAAATTTTGATTTCTTTACGAGACTCAAGAAACATTTGTTTAAATTGGTTGGCTGCACTTAAACCAGATCTATGTTCAATCTCTAAAAGACGATATTTGGTTTGAAGTTCATCTAATGAAAGAGAGTTAATTTTGTTCGAAGAACTACTTAAAGAAGTGTTGAGATGAGCTAGAAGAAGATTATTATCCATAGGTTCAGGAAATGTATGGAGAAGAATAGCTTCATCGGAGAGATTATATACGTCTGCGAAAGTGATAAGTTAGGTGGCAATACACGACCAATGAAATAAAAATAATAAAATAAGGCAAATATTATACCATAAAGTTCTTTGATTAGCATTTTGAAGGGTGGATACCCTCTCTTTTTGAGAGACAAGTTCGGTATTTAACTTTTGAATCGTCTCGTCTTTATCGCGAGATAACGCGACTTCAGTATCAATTCTCGAATCTTCTTACTCAATTGCGAATTCTTCTTCTCAAGATTGTTGCGTCTTCTCTCAAGATCGAGGCAACTACAAAAAGAAGATCTTCCAACCTATGAAAGAAGATAGAAAAATTTGTTAATACATATACAACAATATAAAGCCAATGGGGAGATATGATTATATACATACCAAGGATCCAAGCGCATTTAAGAAGTCCAGGAGACATAGTTCTAGAGACTCCATTGAAAGAATCATTGCCCTCCCGGTAGAGTGGCATTGCACACGTTGCGAGAGTCCCGCAAAGAGAAGCTAGGGGAGCATCTCCCATTCCTTGGAAAGAATCGAGAAGATACTAGACAAACCGACTCATAGAAGAAGCTGGTTAACGGGGTCCTTGTAGCGAGAGAGCGATTGGAATCATGGTCATCTTCATCGAGAAGATTCGAGTTTGAGCTAAGGCGAGAAGAGGATTGGACCTTTCGCTTCTTAGTTAAGGGGGCGAGAGGATTTACCCTTGCGGCGGCGTCTTACCCTTACTTCTAGTCTTCGCAGCAACAATTTTTTCAACTTCAGCCTTCGCAAATGTGTAAAGTTGAGAAACAGAGGCAATAGTATTGTTAAAAAAAAAAAAAAAAAAAAAAAAAAAAAAAAAAAAAAAAAAATGTCAAAGTAAGGGAAATGCTTCTTACTTCACTCATAGCGATCGAAGCAATGTCAAAGTATCCTCAAACGGATCCTTTTTGTAGCTAGCTTTTAATGCAGTTATACGAAAGATTTCACAAACTCGGCAATTGTAAAAGAAAGTTGCGAAAGCATAAATTTGGAGTAGGAAACATACTTCTTTTTCCTTCTCGAGGCCATTTGAATTCCCAAGGATGATACGCTGCGAGATTCGCGGGAAGAACGTCGGACCCGCGATATAAGGACCATTTAAGATCAAAAGTACGACCCACCACCTCTCATCTTTGGAATGACGAGGAGAGGAATTATTGCACAGGTGCCAATCAATGTCTTGCATGAGTAATTTATCTTGAGAGACATTATTATTTTTCTTGAGACGAACATGGCGAGATCTCGCATTCATCATAGTTATCTTTGAGTAATTTTCAAAGAAATTCTCCACGAGTGTATTTCTCCATGACTATTTCCAAGTCTGCGAATTTGGGATTTCTGGCGGTGTTAGGGTATAAAGATCCTTTGCCTGCACCGCGGTTCGCGAACTCAAGCATCAGGCGAATACAATCGCCACTTAGTTGATAAACGGCCCGAGAGAATTTTTCATGGGCCAAAATTTCATAAAATAAAGGTAACTCGGGATCATACAAGGGAATAGGGAGTCCGCGAGGCTGACCTAGCGAGACTATAATCCTCGATCATTACATTGATGATCGAGAGAAAAGATTCTGAAAGAATGGATGAGGTTCTTGATCGGGAATGGTTGTGAGTAAAACCCTTCTCGAGCAACTTACATTGAACTTCTTCAAAAGGAGTTTTGTATCCACGGCTGATGGAAGCCATCTATCGGTATGGGAATGAATGAAAGATCGGAGATCAAAAACAGCGCTAGAAAGGTTGAAGAAAAGCTTTACTGATAGCGGGAGCGCAAATTGCGGAAGGAGAGAGTCAAAGAAAGATTCCGAGAGAGAAACTAAAGAATGAAAAGGAGGGAAAAGAAAACTATATATAGGGAAAAAGATCCTCGAGAAAAACGAGGTCATTTAATGCGAAGAGACATGAGCGGTCAAGAAAAAGTGGTTAGAAGAAACGTGTCAAGAGAAGGCATTAATAATCAAAATCCGTGTAAAAGTACAAAAGCGAAGATAAGCGATCGCGGCAACAACATTGTAAAAATCTCATGGTACTCTTCCCCTCGCAGGAGAGATAAGAGACGATACTTCATATATATCTCAAAGAAGCTCCGGAACTTCGCAAAAGAATAGAGGCAAGTACGTACTTTTCAAGTACAATATTCTTCTGCTCGTTCCTTCATCAACAAAGATCAAAGACTACTAGGACAACGGATTTTTCCTTCAAGATCGCCCTTCAAGCAATATTCAAGGAAAAAGAGGCAAGATGTAGGATCATAATATCGCAATGCATAGGGCTCGCGAGATCAATAAACAGACGATGCAGCGAGGAGACGCGAGGGAAACTAAAATAGACGGCGCAATGGAAAACGACACACAAAACAACTGAAAGACATGGAACCTGGCGAGGGCAAAGAAGTGTCGCGAGATTGAATAGTTGTACACTGGCGACACTTCGCGAGACATTCCGAAAATAAAGGATAGCTTAATTTGTCATCCACTATGTATTACCCTATATAAAGGGTCGAGTGAGTACTGTTGTAGGGAGATCTTTTGGAATTGTTGCGCAAGTCATTAGGGAGAGAAAGTTTAAGAGTGTTTTACTTGCTAAGTATAATTCCATCTTCCCTGTGTAGATAATTCATGAAATCAATCAATAAACATTCTCAATTATGCATCTTTCAATGAGCTAATTAACCAAAATATAGTGAGGGTGTAGTGTGGGAAAACCTGCTACTACAAGGCGTGTGAGCTGCCAATCTTCATTGTGTCTTTTGTGACACTGTGCCTGTGCAGTAAGACCCCCGCTAAGCACAACCACACAGATGTGCTAAACTGTGAAGTTAGTCTGCAAGCCCACGCAAGCCCCCGTGGGCTGCGCAGGCTGTAAGCACCTCTTGAATAGACCAAGGTTGAGACCAAGACCTGAGCATAAGCCTGTGTGAACCCTGTGAGCCTACTATCAGCTGAGCTACACAACCTGCCCTGCCACCCTGTACTGTCATTTGTTAGCTGTGAGTCTGCCTTCCTTGTGTTGTGCTTTGCAAGAGCTGTGGTGCACCTAATTTGGGCTGTGTGTAACCTGCCTTACACCACCTTATCTTTGTGTGAAATTGCCAACCTAAGCTGCATAAAACCGAGCATATAGCACGGGCTGTTAAACCAGCCAAACTCTCAAATTTGTTTACACAAACCACAGGTTTTACAACACAGCTAGCCCATGCTCAAGCCTAACCGGGGGCTCTGCACAAGCTTGTTTGGCCAAACTAAACCAAGCACTTGGGCTGCTAACTTG
This sequence comes from Papaver armeniacum, assembly GCA_023531295.1. Lineage (NCBI taxonomy): Eukaryota > Viridiplantae > Streptophyta > Magnoliopsida > Ranunculales > Papaveraceae > Papaver > Papaver armeniacum. The sequence goes on from JAJJWW010017205.1 coordinate 611,452, forward strand.
CCAGCCCAAACTCAAGCCTCATACCGGGCCAGCCACCACACCGGTGGGCTCATTGAACCCAACCTGGGCTAGCTAAACCCACATCTGTTAATGAACATCATTTGGGCTAACTAAACACCGCTGGGCTGATCAACACAACCTGGTGCAACCAACCGAGCCCCAGTCTATTCATTTCTGGGCTATCTTGTTTCAAACACGGGCCATACATTTTTCCATACTTGGTTTATGCAGTTTCACAAATCCCCGGGCTTCAAACAATAACAATCCCAATAAACCAAAAGCCCAAAATCCCAACAAACCAAATGAAACCCAATAAACCAAACCAATCCCATTAAAACCAAACTTAGTCCACTTCATTTGGGCTTTGAGTTCAATTTGTGTGATAAATCATGTCGGGATTTTGGTCCGCATCCTGGGATTCAAACAAATCCCTTAGAGAGCGTGCTTACGGGCACGCTTCACGGGGATGAACCCCGCATACCATAGTGATTTTAGAGAATTTTATGCGCCTTCTCGAGGACCTGACCTCACATACCCTAATCACTATGAGCACATGTATCATCCACCACGGGTTGAAAATGAACACTTTTCTTATACCCAGTCATCACTTCTAGATCAATTAGAAGTTCGACTATCTCTGCTTTAGTCGACAATCGCCTTAGAAAGGCAATGCAATCGAATCTAATTCCTCTAGGCAATATATTTATGCTTGCACCTTATGTGGTGGTTTAGACCACCACTGATGATTATTGTTATATTTTGCATGCTTATAGACAGGTCTAGAGAAAACCATCCAATGTACGAAGTGTCTAGAAGTGACTATTGGGACCATAATCAACTTTGCTGCACATGCATCATTCACCACGGTGGGGAGATGAACAATTTTATACTCCCCCAACTCCTAGTTTGCAATCAACAATGGATACACTCATGGAGCTAAATGCTAGGCTTGAAATGAATGTAATGCATGACCATCCATATAGCAACATGTCTGAATTTCCCTTCTCTAGTGAACCTCATACACAACCATACATTGAATATCCATATGAGGAATGCATACCCACTAGTGAAGACTCTCCTTCAATGGAACAACTCAAGATGATTCTTCAAAGGAACCGATTGAGTTACAAAATGATAGGATTGAAAATAGTGTTTCTAGTCTTACTCATCCAACTAACATTGAATATGAACCTAATCTAGAGGTAGATGAGTACACTAAAAATACTACAATTTTGAATGGAGAGATGGATTTTTGCTATGATGATGATGATGATGATGAATATGAAGAGCATGTGTATTTTGAAAATGTAATAGAATTTTTAGGTTCAGCGACATTAAGTGTCTCTCTGTGAACCCTATGAATGATGCTTCTTGATATTCATGCATGTGATGTTGATGTGGAACTGTGGAATTTCCTGTGAAAATGACCATGATTTACCCTCTTTTGACTTTAGGAAAGTATGTGATGGTACAAATGATTTTAAAAATGAAAACAACTTAGATGTATCTAACCTCTCTCCTGAGTCACAAATTGAAACTCCTTCACCCAACCTAGGTGTAGTTTGTCACAAAATTGCAAAACCAACTTTTCGAAAATGCCTAACTTAGGCCTAGAACTTTGTGCTTCCCAAGTCCTCTTGGACTATTTTGCATCAAAGTATAACACTCTTAAGGAGCCACGGTTGGAATATGTATATCACTTTTGTAATTAGCAAAACTCATTTTGAGTTAGACCTTTTGCATGATGTACCTTTAAAATTGCAAGATTTTGTTCTCACAAACACACCCATTCCCAAGTTTAGGTTTGGGGGAAACTCCTTCACATCTACAGTCTTACTTGCACTCTCATATTATAATTGTGTAAGATTGTTGATGTTTGTATATATTTTCTATTGGGTTGATCCTCAACTCTTTAGATTGTTAGTTTATGGTGAATTTTTGTATATAATCCAGTAGGACTTGTTAAATTTTCTTTTCTTGATTCGGTTGAGTCTTCTTGCACATATATTATGCTAATCCGATATGATCTCCGTTGAGAATATTGGATTCTAGCCTTGACGAATGAAGCTCAACCTTGCTCCGCCGACATACGGTAATCTCTTCCCTTTTCTCTTATCAACATAGTTCTCATGGTACGTGATTTGTTTAAATTTTTCCTATACGTGACACATTGAGGACAATGTTTGATTTAGGTTTGGGGTGCATTTGCATATTTTTGCATTTAGAGTTTTTAGTCTTTTATTTTACCTTTTATTTTAGTCTTTTATTTTATCTTTTATCTTAACAAAAAAAAAAAAAAAAAAAAAAAAAAATTCAAAAACTCTTTTTGTAAAACCTCCAACTTTTAGAGATTTTAGAGTCACTAGCATGCTTTTAGCTATGTTTACATAGAGAATCGACGAAATAACAAAAGTTAAAGTCTGAAAACTTAATCGGGTTCCTTAGTTGATTAGAGCGTTAAAGTTGGATTTAACCATCTGGGAGGGCGAATTAGGTCTTTGTTTAGATATTCGGTAGTAGAATTGTGATCACCCATAGTGGAGACTACCCAATTTACATCAAGTGAGGCACCAACCTTCAAATTTTTGCAACTTTCTAAAAAAAGTTGAGAGTGTGTGTCACCTTACGTAAATTCCGGGTAGGAATGGTGAGCTACCCAACTTCGCACCATTTGAAAGACTACTTTTGATCTCTTGAGTGCTAGTTTTTGTCAATCATGAGGGTGACGTCTAAAGAAGAAAACTACTTCTAAATACCGATTTGTAGTTAGCATCACTCTCTCTCTCAATCAATGAAGACCCATAGAAACACATCATCGTCAGCAACCGGAGCAGAATCAGAATATTGAAAGAAAAATTGATATAGTCCAAGGTTTATGTGCAACAAAGAAAAGAAAATAAGATGAGAATTAATGAAGTTTGTGAAAAATTGAGTTTATCGTTTTATTGTAACTTAAAAAAAAAAAAAAATAAAAAAAAATTGTGTGTTTATTTTCGTTTCATGTACTATGCTAGATAAAAAAAAAAAAAAAAAAAAAAAAATAAATAAATAAATAAATAAAAAATTCAAGTTTTTGTAAAGTTCAGAAGTTCATCATCAATAGTTGAAGACCGAAGACCGAAGACCGAAGATTGAAGACGTTTTATGGTTTCTTATGAGAGAGTGATGTTAGTTGCCGATCGGGTGAGAAGTGAGTGAGTACTCCCACCCTTACTAATGGTTGATTTTCCTTTCTTAGAGATCATCGAGAAAAGATTCTTTTTGTCCACATTTCGTGGAGTCTCAGATTTTATTAGGAAGGTTATCCTTCTTACCTACAACGTGTGCGGGGATTTCTCTCTTTATTCCTTCGCACACATGAGAGACTAAAAAAGCGATCTTTTGAGTGCAATTATCATAAAACCCTAATGGTGAGGCAGAAGTTGAGACTTATGATCACAATCGAATCCGAATTCTTTCATATGGTATGGTTACTTCTCGCTCGGACTTAAGGATGAGAATGCGTTCTTCGATAGTTCTAACTTCTCACACTAGCATGCGAAACTCTATGTCCTCATAGCTTCTTGGAGGCTTGAGACTCTTTTACACTCGAAGTTGGAGAAGGTTTTGTGGGTACACCTCTTGTAAACCCTCACGAGACTACAACAACTCGTCCACTAGGGACACTAGGGGTTTAAAGGCTTAGTGCATACGCTAAATGCATTCGAGAGACTGCTGACAGGGGGTATAGTTAGGATTTCTTATTTTCTGTTTCACTTGAGGACAAGTAAAATTCAGGTTTGGGGTATTTGATGAGTGCCAAATAGTGCATATTTACACACCTTTTTATTGGCATTTTACTCATCTTTTGCGCTTATAAATCGAGATATTATCCCGTATTCTGTGTTTTCTTTGTTTTCAAGAATAAATATTTGTATTAATTAATTTTGTGTTTTTAGGTAATAAATAAAGCTTGGAGAATCGAGGAGCTAAAGAGCGAAGAGGTGAAGTCAAACATCTATGGAGCAGATAGCCAAAGCCTCAAGCAAATCGATTGTAACCCAACAAGTAAGACATGGGCTAAAGCTACCCATGACCGGGATCCGGACCCGATCATCCCGAGCCGTTGGATTCGATCTACCCTACATCCAATGGTCGCTGCCTCCACGTGCATCGAAGACGCTGCTCCGTGCAACACCAGGATCACGCCAAAACCGCCTACCAACAGGAGCCGTTCAGATCTTACTTATCTTCATCCTACGCTCGCTGAGGCTTTTCCATCAAACTTCGCTGTGCCGCTCAACACCATAGCCCCTATATATACACCCTAAGCCTAACCCTAAATCATTTCTTTTCTTCACCTATCCCTCTCTCCGTCGCTCTCTGCTCTGCAACTCCCTCTCCCCGACCGTCTCCTGCCATAACCCATCTCTTCATCACCACCTTCGCCATCACCACCACCTATTCCACCAACAACCCCCGACACAACACGACCACCTTTTCGCCACACCCTAGTTTGCTTATCTCTAAAATAGCTTCTCAAAACCCTAGAAGCTATGTTAAAGATAAACAAGTCTAGGGTTTCTCTTACATCAATCAAGGAAGCTTTGATCACGATTCTCGAGAGGCGACGTGACAAGGAGCGAAGTCGAGGGGTATGGGTTGATTTTATTTTTAAAATAGAATTAGGGTTTTCAGTTTTTGGGCTGCATGTATAAATAGAGAGTGAGGGAGATGATTTTAGACACGCCTGGATTAGCCAGTGCTGTCAATTAGACTTAATTTGGTTCTTTGTTATTTTGTTAATTATGTTTTAGTTTAATTTGCTAGGGTTTCATTGAAACCCTAACTCCATATTATGTTCTCAACTCTGTTGAACCATCTTGAATACTTAATATTGTCAATTGTCTTCAATACAAATACCCAATGCTCTTCTCTCACAGTGTATACCAACGCCATGGATACACTGTAGTTAGGTCACAATTGTGTTGAGTGTATTGCAGCTCAACCTTAGATACAAATGCTGATTCCCTTGACTAGTTGTACTAAATTAGACAACTAGTGCTCTGGGTCAGCACTTTAGCTGTTAATTGAGGCATTACAGGGAGAAACACCTTAGATAGGTGGTGGGTTTGACACCCTGCCCTTATCAGTCACAGGGCAAGAAAGTCTCAACTCAGTTGAGCATAGAATAGGAGTTAGTGGTGGAATTGAGACCTTAGTATCCCCTGTCACTATTTGTTTACCTTAGTTAGGTTTATTTCACTTCAAAAACAGTAGCGGCCAAGCGAAAAAAAAATATATGTTACAATGTCTGTTGTTACTTGTCACTACTTAGAATTGATTAAGCAGCCTTAGATCACATAAGGGCACCACATGTCTCGTGGTTCGACCCACGTGCCCGATGCTACATCGCGACACCGTGCACTTGCGGTATCACCGTAGGCCGTAAAATACATAAATTTATACATCTTTTCGGGCCTACCAGCAAGCATGAACCTAAGGAAGAGGAACTACTCCCTTCATCCCGAAAGTATAGGGGATGTTTCATTTGCAAAGGTTTACACTTCGCTAGAAGCTGTCCACTCAAGGCGCAACTCAATGTATCGGTTGGGGATGATTATGGGAATCATTCTAGCAAGACTCGCGAAGGCCGAAGTGAGGATCAAGGCAGAGACCTCGTAGCGAAGTGGTCGCTAACTTCGACAAGAGAAACTAAGCTAAAACAAGCAAGTGTTGATGTCTCCATTGACAACACTTTGAATGCCAAAACAGGAGTGTTTTTGGCCATGTTTTATGTAGCTTGAGTTGTTTTATGTTGCAAACTCTTGTGTGTAGAGTTTGGTTGTACGAACTTTTATTTGAGTCTTCAAGTTTGTATATACTTTGCTTTGGTGTAAGCAAGTTGCTTTGTTAATGAAGTTTTAGCTTTCCAAAAGTGATCAAGAGGATCAATCATGTAATGGTACATGGTATTGTCATGTAAGAGCAGTAATGAACGAGGGTGTTTTCGTTTATAAAGTTTTGCCTCTTTATTTACGATGTAAAGCTAGTTCATGGGGAGATGCTGCAAGTAGCATACTTAGCCTAACGTATGCAATGACAAGACGAGTTGAAAGCTAATAAGCAAAGCATAGGACAGGGGTCCTAGTTGATGTAGAAGTGATGTTCTTTGTTTGGGAGATTGCAAAATAGCACGATGGCGGATGGGCGATGAAGTCTGCAAGCAATACAAACCAAGTTAGAAATCATTTCGTCAGCAAGCATGAGTTGGGTAGAACTCATGGCCTTAGAGAAAGACACACACTTTCCAGGCAATTAGCAATGCAGTTCAAAGAAGTATTTGGAGACATATTGGCTTTGAAAGCATAGCGTATGGACAGCTAAAGGGTTAGCTAATGTTATGTCCAAGAGATAGTTAGACACAGTTTTAAACGGGCTGTGCAACTCAATAGTTTTGCTGCATGGAAGTTGAGCAAGGAAAACTCACCATTTTAAGTACGGGTATGCAAGATGGCATAAGTATAGAGCTTATACTTGATGGCTACATTCATAGAAATGAGTTCTTGAATGATATTTGCATAGCTAGAGTTTGGCGAGGCATGAAGTAGGGAATGCGGGTGTCTAATGCAAAGAGAACCCCGTTTACTTTGTGACGTGCTTGATGAGGATCGCGGAGAACAACAGTTCAAAGGCGGGTTGCCAGCAAAATTGATTGAAAAATGAGGCCAAGTCTTTTAAGTCCTTATCATGTTGAGTATGATAATAAGGCAAAGTCGGAAGCATGAGACTATGGCAATGATCATGGTGATCAGTAGAAGAAGAATCATTCAGTGCGAACACTTAGGCGCAAATGATTCAAGGCGAAATTCAAGTTAAGGAGAAGTGGCTAAGAAGAATTTCAGATTTGCATTTGGGTATTGATGCATAATTTGAGTAGCGGCAACGGTGTTGCAAGTGACGCACAATGATCATGCGTTACAAGAGTTGCAGGCCAAGTCGAGTTCCGCCGTAATGGTGCAAATGCGAAGCCATAATAGCGCAATGGAAGCTATAATAGTGCAACGCAAGCCATAATAGCGGTATTCCTGTATAGATTGGCAAGTGTCAAGAATGACATAAACCCACAGGGCCAATGTAATGCAAGTGCAGCATTACATTGTAAACACATTTGGCTAAGTGATGAAGCTTATTGGCCGACACAATGAAGCTTCATTGAGGAAAGGCAAGACATGGCCAAAGTGACAGATGCAACATGCGATGTTGGCATCGATGCATATCCATGGAATTGAGTTGGCCCAAGCTCAAGGAGGATGCAAGAGTGAAGAATAGACTAAGAGTTGGTCTATGGCATATATTCAAGGTTGGCCAAAGCTTGAATAATGCAAACAAGTTGGTAATGCAAGAGTTGCATTCTTTGTTGTCAAGCTAATTGGCGAAGTGAAACAAATATGACGCATGAGCAACTAGAGTGAGCTTAAGGAGCTGGCATCGATGTTTGAAGCTTAAGGAATGTCCGTGCATGAGTTTAGAATGATAAGCATGCAGGGCCAAGAGGGCTGAACATTGGCGCAAGGCAGAATCCAGTGTGCCAAATCAGATGGCGCAATATGGCTCAAGTGACGGTTGCAAGTTAGTTATGAGTTTCACAAGCATGCCAATGATGCGTGATGAAGAGGAGCGGTTATAAATGAGTTTATAAGCGTGGGAGAAGAGTTCTAACTGCTAAAGAACAGGTGTTGGATGATTGGCGCGAGTTGGAGAAGAACTGGCCAGTTAGCACAGTTATTGGCGGTTAGCAGAACTGCTTTATGGGACAGATGGCTGTTCCATGCGTGTGTAATGGTTATGCACGGTTTGGCCAAGTAAAGCTGATGTATAAATAGTCCTAAGGAGGGGAAAATTCGGCAGGCTTGCATAGAGAACATATGTGAGAGTGAGGTTTGCATATGTGAGTGAATAGGAGAGTTTTTGTAAGACTAAGACTTGGTTTGAAGGCAAACAAGTCTGTGTAAGTCCCCAAGTGGGCAAGTTTTGTATTTCTTCCCTTTGATGCAATAAAAGAGTTGATTGTGTCATGTTCTAAGTGTTCTTGGTTGGCTGATTTGTTGTTGGTAAAGTATGGCAAAGATTGAATGTATTATGGGGTGCATTTGATGAGTTTTGAGAAGTGAAAGAAGGCTATAAAGACTTCCGCTGATTGACCTGATGTGTTGGCTGTTTGCATAGGTGCAAACTTATAAGGATGAAGTGCAATTGGGTGAAGCTATTCACAGAACCACTTGTGCTGCCGGGTTACACTTTCATGAAAAAATTGCAAAGGCATTTGGAGGTGTGACAATTCGGGTATCGTAGCCGTGTTTGGTACACGGTTCGAGTGTATTTGTTGGATAATACACTAGTACTTCTTTCTCTCTAAACTATTTTCTGTGAGCAAGTAAGTGGCGAATTATTTTCGAGTTTGCATTAGAAATGAGTTCTAATGGCATGATGATCGACGAAGAACTACGGGTTCGTTTGATCAACTTGAGGAGTATGGTGATCTTGGCGATTTAACCATTGATTTCGGTGCGAGATGGCATTGAAAATCCTCTTGTTTCGAAGATAAAGGCTGGCTAGACCTACTTGAAGGAAGAACATCAGATTGGTTTAAAGAATTCGATGGCAGGGTAAGTGTTGTAGAAGACAAGGTGTCTGATGCAACCCTTTTGAATTGCGAAACCAATGCTGAAGTGACTGAATTGAAGGTGCAATTCAGTGACATAAAGACCATACTAACAAGCCATGCGAAGCAAATGTCAGAGGAAGTGGCAAGCATTCGCGGGTTAATCAGTAACGGCATGTTTGTAGGGGCAAACATGCATGGAGAAAGCTCTAATCGAGTCTCCGAGCCAAGAATTTACGCAGTTCCAAAAGATGCTAGAGAAATTGAGAATTTCTTGTATGACGTTGAGGCATACTTTGAGGCGAATGGAACTGGGGAAGGACAAAAAGTAACTCTCGCAGGCAATTACCTTGGTGGTGATGCAAAGGTTTGGTGGAGAATCATGCTGCAAGAAGATGAAGCTGCTGGTTATGCCAATCCTATGTCATGGAATGACATGAAAGATGGACTGAGATGTCAGTTCTGGCCAAGCAATGGTGCTTGGTATGCAAGAGAAAGTTTGCGTAGGCTAAAAATGACAAGTACACCACAGGCCTATGTTGAAAACTTCTTTGCATTGGTGCAAGAGACGTGTGGCATGAGTGAAGAAGATCAGATGTTCCAATTTAAGGTGGCGCAAGTTCAAGTGTGATTGCTGAACTTAAGAAGCGCAAAGTGCAGAGTATCCAGATGGCTATGCAGACGGTAAGAGAGCTTGCCAACAAAGACAACGACGAAGATGTGCAAAGCTGCGAAGGAAAAGCCAAAGGAAAGGAAAATCACGTTGGCGGCAAGCGCAAGCATGAACCTAAGGAAGAGGAACTACTCCCTTCATCCCGGAAGTATAGGGGATGTTTCATTTGCAAAGGTTTACACTTCGCTAGAAGCTGTCCACTCAAGGCGCAACTCAATGTATCAGTTGGGGATGATTATGGGAATCATTCTAGCAAGACTCGCGAAAGGCCGAAGTGAAGGTTCAAGGAAGAGACCTCGTAGCGAAGTGGTCGCTAACTTCGACAAGAGAAACTAAGCTAAAACAAGCAAGTGTTCTTTGTCTCCATTGACAACACTTTGAATGCCAAAACAAGAGTGTTTTTGGCCTTGTTTTATGTAGCTTGAGTTGTTTTATGTTGCAAACTCTGTGTGTAGAGTTTGGTTGTACAGACTTTTATTTGAGTCTTCAAGTTTGTATATACTTTGCTTTGGTGTAAGCAAGTTGCTTTGTTAATGAAGTTTTAGCTTTCCAAAAGTGATCAAGTGGATCAATCATGTAATGGTACATGGTATTGTCATGTAAGAGCAGTAATGAACGAGGGTGTTTTCGTTTATAAAGTTTTGCCTCTTTATTTACGATGTAAAGCTAGTTCATGGGGAGATGCTGCAAGTAGCATACTTAGCCTAACGTATGCAATGACAAGACAAGTTGAAAGCTAATAAGCAAAGCATAGGACGGGGTCCTAGTTGATGTAGAAGTGATGTTGCTGTTTGGGAGATTGCAAAATGGCACGATGGCGGATGGGCGGTGACGAGTGCAAGCAATACGGCAAGTTAGAAATCATTTTATCAACAAGCATGAGTTAGGTAGAACTCATGGCCTTAGAGAAAGACACACACTTTCCGGGCAATTAGCAATGCGGTTCAAAGAAGTATTTGGAGACATATTGGCTTTGAAAGCATAGAATATGGACAACTAAAGGGTTAGCTAACGTTATGTCCAAGAGATAGTTAGTCACAGTTTTTAACGGGCTGTGCAACTCAATAGTTTTGCTGCATGGAAGTTGAGCAAGGAAAACTCACCATTTTAAGTATGGGTATGCAAGATGGAATAAGTATAGAGTTTATACTTGATGGCTACATTCATAGAAATGAGTTCTTGAATGATATTTGCATAGCTAGAGTTTGGCGAGGCATGAAGTAGGGAATGCGGGTGTCTAATGCAAAGAGAACCCCGTTTACTTTGTGACGTGCTTGATGAGGATCGCGGAGAACAACAGTTCAAAAGGCGGGTTGCCAACAAAATTGATTGAAAAATGAGGCCAAGTCTTTACAAGTCCTTATCATGTTGAGTATGATAACAAGGAAAAGTCGGAAGCATGAGACTATGGCAAATGATCATGGTGATCAGTATAAGAAGAATCATTTAGTGCGTACACTTAGGCGTAAATGATTCAAGGCGAAATTCAAGCTAAAGGGAATTGGCTAAGAAGAATTTGATTTGCATTTGGGTATTGATGCATAATTTGAGTAGAACATAAGCGTAGTGCACAACGCCGAGATGTGGCTCAAAGATATGAGATCAATGGCAAAGCAACAAAGCTAAGTGATGCGGATGCAATCGGAGGGGACCATTGGCAAAGGTTAGCCAAAAGTAGTTCCGATTTTGAGAGAAGGTTCGAAAGCAAGTGAAGCAAAGCAAAGACAAGTATGATGTCTAATACTAAGTCGCGTTCAACGAGGGCGTTGAACGGATTAGGTGGGGGAGGTCTATAACGGTGCTGCAAGTGACGCACAATGATCATGCGTTACAGAGTTGCAGGCCAAGTAAGAATTCCACCGTGATGGTGCAATGCGAAGCCATAATAGCAGAATGGAAGCTATAATAGTGCAACGCAAGCCATAATAGCGGTATTCTCTGTATAGATTGGCAAGTGTCAAGAATGGCATAAACCCACAGGGCCAATGTAGTGCAAGTGCAGCATTACATTGTAAACACATTTGGCTAAGTGATGAAGCTTATTGGCCGACACAATGAAGCTTCATTGAGGAAAGGCAAGACATGGCCAAAGTGACAAGATGCAACATGCGATGTTGGCATCGATGCATATCCATGGAATTGAGTTGGCCCAAGCTCAAGGAGGATGCAAGAATGAAGAATAGACTAAGAGTTGGTCTATGGCATATATTCAAGGTTGGCCAAAGCTTGAATAATGCAAACAAGTTGGTAATGCAAGAGTTGCATTGCTATTGTCAAGCTAATTGGCGAAGTGAAACAAATATGACGCATGAGCAACTAGAGTGAGCTTAAGGAGCTGGCATCGATGTTTGAAGCTTAAGGAATGTCCGTGCATGAGTTTAGAATGATAAGCATGCAGGGCCAAGAGGGCTGAACATTGGCGCAAGGCAGAATCCAGTGTGCCAAATCAGATGGTGCAATATGGCTCAAGTGACGGTTGCAAGTCAGTTATGAGTTTCACAAGCATGCCAATGATGCGTGATGAAGAGGAGCGGTTATAAATGAGTTTATAAGCGTGGGAGAAGAGTTCTAACTGCTAAAGAACAGGTGTTGGATGATTGGCGCGAGTTGGAGAAGAAGCGCCGATTAGCACGATTATTGGCGGTTGCGAAGCGCTTTATGGGACGAGATGGCTGTCCCATGCGTGTGTAACGGTTATGCACGGTTTGGCCAAGTAAAGCTGATGTATAAATAGTCCTAAGGAAGGGAAAATTCGGCAGGCTTGCATAGAGAACATATGTGAGAGTGAGGTTTGCATATGTGAGTGAATAGGAGAGTTTTTGTAAGACTAAGACTTGGTTTGAAGGCAAACAAGTCTGTGTAAGTCCCCAAGTGGGCAAGTTTTGTATTTCTTCCCTTTGATGCAATAAAAGAGTTGATTGTGTCATGTTCTAAGTGTTCTTGGTTGGCTGATTTGTTGTTGGTAAAGTATGGCAAAGATTGAATGTATTATGGGGTGCATTTGATGAGTTTTGAGAAGTGAAAGAAGGCTATAAAGACTTCCGCTGATTGACCTGATGTGTTGGCTGTTTGCATAGGTGCAAACTTATAAGGCTGAAGTGCAATTGGGTGAAGCTATTCACGAGAACCACTTGTCTTTGCCGGGTTACACTTTCGAGAAAATTGCAAAGGCATTTGGAGGTGTGACAATTCGGGTATCGAGTCTGTGTTTGGTACACGGTTCGAGTGTATTTGTTGGATAATACACTAGTACTTCTTTCTCTCTAAACTATTTTCCTGTGAGCAAGTAAGTGGCGAATTATTTTCAGAGTTTTGCATTAGAAATGAGTTCTAATGGCATGATGATCGACGAAGAACTACCGGGTTCGTTTGATCAACTTGAGGAGTATGGTGATCTTGGCGATTTAACCATTGACTTCGGTGCAGATGGCATTGAAAATCCTCTTGCTTCTGAAGATAAAGGCAGGCTAGACCTACTTGAAGGAAGAACATCAGATTGGTTTAAAGAATTCGATGACAGGGTAAGTGTTGTAGAAGACAAGGTGTCTGATGCAACCCTTTTGAATTGCGAAACCAATGCTGAAGTGACTGAATTGAAGGTGCAATTCAGTGACATAAAGACCATACTAACAAGCCATGCGAAGCAAATGTCAGAGGAAGTGGCAAGCATTCGCGGGTTAATCAGTAACGGCATGTTTGTAGGGGCGAACATGCATGGAGAAAGCTCTAATCGAGTCTCCGAGCCAAGAATTTACGCAGGTTCCAGAGATGCTAGAGAAATTGAGAATTTCTTGTATGACATTGAGGCATACTTTGAGGCGAATGAAACTGGGGAAGGACAAAAAGTAACTCTCGCAGGCAATTACCTTGGTGGTGATGCAAAGGTTTGGTGGAGAATCATGCTGCAAGAAGATGAAGCTGCTGGTTATGCTAATCCTATGTCATGGAATGACATGAAAGATGGACGAGATGTCGGTTCGCCAAGCAATGGTGCTTGGTATGCAAGAGAAAGTTTGCGTAGGCTAAAAATGACGGGTACACCACAAGCCTATGTTGAAAACTTCTTTGCATTGGTGCAAGAGACGTGTGGCATGAGTGAAGAAGATCAAGATGTTCCATTTAAGGTGGCGCAAGTTCAAGTGTGATTGCTGAACTTAAGAAGCGCAAAGTCTGAGTATCCAGATGGCTATGCAGACGGTAAGAGAGCTTTCCAACAAAGACAACGATCGAAGATGTGCAAAGCTGCGAAGGAAAAGCCAAAGGAAAGGAAAAATCTGTTGGCGAGTAAGCGCAAGCATGAACCTAAGGAAGAGGAACTACTCCCTTCATCCCGGAAGTATAGGGGATGTTTCATTTGCAAAGGTTTACACTTCGCTAGAAGCTGTCCACTCAAGGCGCAACTCAATGTATCAGTTGGGGATGATTATGGGAATCATTCTAGCAAGACTCGCGAAGGCCGAAGTGAAGGTTCAAGGAAGAGACCTCGTAGCGAAGTGGTCGCTAACTTCGACAAGAGAAACTAAGCTAAAACAAGCAAGTGTTGCTGTCTCCATTGACAACACTTTGAATGCCAAAACAGAGTGTTTTTGGCCTTGTTTTATGTAGCTTGAGTTGTTTTATGTTGCAAACTACGTGTGTAGAGTTTGGTTGTACTGGAACTTTTATTTGAGTCTTCAAGTTTGTATATACTTTGCTTTGGTGTAAGCAAGTTGCTTTGTTAATGAAGTTTTAGCTTTCCAAAAGTGATCAAGAGGATCAATCATGTAATGGTACATGGTATTGTCATGTAAGAGCAAAGTAATGAACGAGGGTGTTTTCGTTTATAAAGTTTTGCCTCTTTATTTACGATGTAAAGCTAGTTCATGGGGAGATGCTGCAAGTAGCATACTTAGCCTAACGTATGCAATGACAAGACAAGTTGAAAGCTAATAAGCAAAGCATAGGACAGGGGTCCTAGTTGATGTAGAAGTGATGTTGCTGTTTGGGAGATTGCAAAATGGCACGATGGCAGATGGGCAGCGACAGTGCAAGCAATACAGCAAGTTAGAAATCATTTTATCAACAAGCATGAGTTGGGTAGAACTCATGGCCTTAGAGAAAGACACACACTTTCCAGGCAATTAGCAATGCAGTTCAAAGAAGTATTTGGAGACATATTGGCTTTGAAAGCATAGCATATGGACAACTAAAGGGTTAGCTAATGTTATGTCCAAGAGATAGTTAGTCACAGTTTTAAACGGGCTGTGCAACTCAATAGTTTTGCTGCATGGAAGTTGAGCAAGGAAAACTCACCATTTTAAGTACGGGTATGCAAGATGGCATAAGTATAGAGTTTATACTTGATGGCTACATTCATAGAAATGAGTTCTTGAATGATATTTGCATAGCTAGAGTTTGGCGAGGCATGAAGTAGGGAATGCGGGTGTCTAATGCAAAGAGAACCCCGTTTACTTTGTGACGTGCTTGATGAGGATCGCGGAGAACAACAGTTCAAAGGCGGGTTGCCAACAAAATTGATTGAAAAATGAGGCCAGGTCTTTTAAGTCCTTATCATGTTGAGTATGATAATAAGGCAAAGTCGGAAAATGAGACTATGGCAATGATCATGGTGATCAAGAAGAAGAAGAATCATTCAGTGTTGAACACTTAGGCGCAAATGATTCAAGGCGAAATTCAAGCTAAGGAGAATTGGCTAAGAAGAATTTGATTTGCATTTGGGTATTGATGCATAATTTGAGTAGCAGCATAAGCGTAGTGCAAAACGCTGAGATGTGGCTCAAAGATATGAGGTCAGTGGCAAAGCAACAAAGCTAAGTGATGCGGATGCAGTCGGAGGGGACCATTGGCAAAGGTTAGCCAAAAGTAGTTACCGATTTTCAGAGAAGGTTCTGAAAGCAAGTGAAGCAAAGACAAGTATGATGTCTAATACTAAGTCGCGTTCAACGAGGGCGTTGAACGGATTAGGTGGGGGAGGTCTATAACGGTGTTGCAAGTGATGCACAATGATCATGCGTTACAAGAGTTGCGAGGCCAAGTCGAGTCCGCCGTAATGGTGCAAATGCGAAGCCATAATAGCGAGAATGGAAGCTATAATAGTGCAACGCAAGCCATAATAGCGGTATTATTGTATAGATTGGCAAGTGTCAAGAATGGCATAAACCCACGGGGCCAATGTAGTGCAAGTGCAGCATTACATTGTAAACACATTTGGCTAAGTGATGAAGCTTATTGGCCGACACAATGAAGCTTCATTGAGGAAAGGCAAGACATGGCCAAAGTGACAGAGATGCAACATGCGATGTTGGCATCGATGCATATCCATGGAATTGAGTTGGCCCAAGCTCAAGGAGGATGCAAGAATGAAGAATAGACTAAGAGTTGGTCTATGGCATATATTCAAGGTTGGCCAAAGCTTGAATAATGCAAACAAGTTGGTAATGCAAGAGTTGCATTGCTGTTGTCAAGCTAATTGGCGAAGTGAAACAAATATGACGCATGAGCAACTAGAGTGAGCTTAAGGAGCTGGCATCGATGTTTGAAGCTTAAGGAATGTCCGTGCATGAGTTTAGAATGATAAGCATGCAGGGCCAAGAGGGCTGAACATTGGCGCAAGGCAGAATCCAGTGTGCCAAATCAGATGGCGCAATATGGCTCAAGTGACGGTTGCAAGTCAGTTATGAGTTTCACAAGCATGCCAATGATGCGTGATGAAGAGGAGCGGTTATAAATGAGTTTATAAGCGTGGGAGAAGAGTTCTAAATGCTAAAGAACAGGTGTGGGATGATTGGTGCGAGTTGGAGAAGAACTGGCCAGTTAGCACAGTTATTGGCGGTTGGCAGAACTGCTTTATGGGACAGATGGCTGTCCCATGCGTGTGTAACGGTTATGCACGGTTTGGCCAAGTAAAGCTGCTGTATAAATAGTCCTAAGGAAGGGAAAATTCGGCAGGCTTGCATAGAGAACATATGTGAGAGTGAGGTTTGCATATGTGAGTGAATAGGAGAGTTTTTGTAAGACTAAGACTTGGTTTGAAGGCAAACAAGTCTGTGTAAGTCCCCAAGTGGGCAAGTTTTGTATTTCTTCCCTTTGATGCAATAAAAGAGTTGATTGTGTCATGTTCTAAGTGTTCTTGGTTGGCTGATTTGTTGTTGGTAAAGTATGGCAAGGATTGAATGTATTATGGGGTGCATTTGATGAGTTTTGAGAAGTGAAAGAAGGCTATAAAGACTTCCGTTGATTGACCTGATGTGTTGGCTGTTTGCATAGGTGCAAACTTATAAGGCTGAAGTGCAATTGGGTGAAGCTATTCACAGAACCTCTTGTGCTGCCGGGTTACACTTTCATGAGAAAAAATTGCAAAGGCATTTGGAGGTGTGACAATTCGGGTATCAGAGCTGTGTTTGGTACACAGTTCGAGTGTATTTGTTGGATAATACACTATTACTTCTTTCTCTCTAAACTATTTTCCTGTGAGCAAGTAAGTGGCGAATTATTTTCAGAGTATTGCATTAGAAATGAGTTCTAATGGCATGATGATCGACGAAGAACTACCGGGTTCGTTTGATCAACTTGAGGAGTATGGTGATCTTGGCGATTTAACCATTGACTTCGGTGCAGATGGCATTGAAAATCCTCTTGCTTCTGAAGATAAAGGCAGGCTAGACCTACTTGAAGGAAGAACATCTATTGGTTTAAAGAATTCGATGACGGGGTAAGTCTTGTAGAATACAAGGTGTCCGATGCAACCCTTTTGAATTGCGAAACCAATCTTCAAGTGGCGAATTGAAGGTGCAATTCAGTGACATTAAGACCATACTAACAAGCCATGCGAAGCAAATGTAAGAGGAAGTGGCAAGCATTCGCGGGTTAATCAGTAACGGCAAGTTCGTAGGGGCGAACATGCATGGAGAAAGCTCTAATCGAGTCTCCGAGCCAAGAATTTACGCAGGTTCCAGAGATGCTAGTGTATGACATTGAGGCATACTTTGAGGCGAATGAAACTGGGGAAGGACAAAAAGTAACTCTCGCATGCAATTACCTTGGTGGTGATGCAAAGGTTTGGTGGAGAATCATGCTGCAAGAAGATGAAGCTGCTGGTTATGCCAATCCTATGTCATGGAATGACATGAAAAATGGACTGAGATGTCAGTTCTGGCCAAGCAATGGTGCTTGGTATGCAAGAGAAAGTTTGCGTAGGCTAAAAATGACGGGTACACCACAGGCCTATGTTGAAAACTTCTTTGCATTGGTGCAAGAGACGTGTGGCATGAGTGACGAAGATCAGATGTTCCAATTTCTGGCTGGCGCAAGTTCAAGTGTGATTGCTGAACTTAAGAAGCGCAAAGTGCAGAGTATCCAGATGGCTATGCAGACGGTAAGAGAGCTTGCCAATAGCACAACGACTGAAGATGTGCAAAGCTGCGAAGAAAAAGCCAAAGGAAAGGAAAAATCTGTTGGCAGTAAGCGCAAGCATGAACCTAAGGAAGAGGAACTACTCCCTTCATCCCGAAAGTATAGGGGATGTTTCATTTGCAAAGGTTTACACTTCGCTAGAAGCTGTCCACTCAAGGCGCAACTCAATGTATCAGTTGGGGATGATTATGGGAATCATTCTAGCAAGACTCGCGAAGGCCGAAGTGAGGGATCAAGGCAGAGACCTCGTAGCGAAGTGATCGCTAACTTCGAAAAGAGAAACTAAGCTAAAACAAGCAAGTGTTGATGTCTCCATTGACAACACTTTGAATGCCAAAACAGGAGTGTTTTTGGCCATGTTTTATGTAGCTTGAGTTGTTTTATGTTGCAAACTCTGTGTGTAGAGTTTGGTTGTACAGACTTTTTATTTGAGTCTTCAAGTTTGTATATACTTTGCTTTGGTGTAAGCAAGTTGCTTTGTTAATGAAGTTTTAGCTTTCCAAAAGTGATCAAGAGGATCAATCATGTAATGGTACATGGTATTGTCATGTAAGAGCAGTAATGAACGAGGGTGTTTTCGTTTATAAAGTTTTGCCTCTTTATTTACGATGTAAAGCTAGTTCATGGGGAGATCTTTGCAAGTAGCATACTTAGCCTAACGTATGCAATGACAAGACGAGTTGAAAGCTAATAAGCAAAGCATAGGACAGGGGTCCTAGTTGATATAGAAGTGATGTTGCTGTTTGGGAGATTGCAAAATAGCACGATGGCAGATGGGCGGCGACAGTGCAAGCAATACAGCAAGTTGGAAATCATTTTGTCAACAAGCATGAGTTGGGTAGAACTCATGGCCTTAGAGAAAGACACACACTTTCCAGGCAATTAGCAATGCAGTTCAAAGAAGTATTTGGAGACATATTGGCTTTGAAAGCATAGTGTATGGACAGCTAAAGGGTTAGCTAATGTTATGTCTAAAAGATAGTTAGACAGATTTTAAACGGTGTAACTCAATAGTTTTGCTGCATGGAAGTTGAGCAAGGAAAACTCACCATTTTAAGTACGGGTATGCAAGATGGCATAAGTATAGAGCTTATACTTGATGGCTACATTCATAGAAATGAGTTCTTGAATGATATTTGCATAGCTAGAGTTTGATGCGAGGCATGAAGTAGGGAATGCGGGTGTCTAATGCAAAGAGAACCCCGTTTACTTTGTGACGTGCTTGATGAGGATCATGAGAACAAAAGTTCAAAGGCGGGTTGCAAAATTGATTGAAAAACGAGGCCAAGTCTTTTAAGTCCTTATCATGTTGAGTATGATAATAAGGCAAAGTCGGAAGCATGAGACTATGGCAATGATCATGGTGATCAGTAGAAGAAGAATCATTCAGTGCGAACACTTAGGCGCAAATGATTCAAGGCGAAATTCAAGTTAAGGAGAAGTGGCTAAGAAGAATTTCAGATTTGCATTTGGGTATTGATGCATAATTTGAGTAGCAGCATAAGCGTAGTGCACAACGCTGAGATGTGGCTCAAAGATATGAGGTCAGTGGCAAAGCAACAAAGCTAAGTGATGCGGATGCAATCGGAGGGGACCATTGGCAAAGGTTAGCCAAAAGTAGTTCCGATTTTCGAGAGAAGGTTCGAAAGCAAGTGAAGCAAAGACAAGTATGATGTCTAATACTAAGTCGCGTTCAACGAGGGCGTTGAACGGATTAGGTGGGGGAGGTCTATAACGGTGTTGCAACTGACGCACAATGATCATGCGTTACAAGAGTTGCAGGCCAAGTCAGAGTCCGCCGTAATATTGCAAATGCGAAGCCATAATAGCAGAATGGAAGCTATAATAGTGCAACGCAAGCCATAATAGCGGTATTACTGTATAGACTGGCAAGTGTCAAGAATGACATAAACCCACAGGGCCAATGTAATGCAAGTGCAGCATTACATTGTAAACACATTTGGCTAAGTGATGAAGCTTATTGGCCGACACAATGAAGCTTCATTGAGGAAAGGCAAGACATGGCCAAAGTGACAGATGCAACATGCGATGTTGGCATCGATGCATATCCATGGAATTGAGTTGGCCCAGGCTCAAGGAGGATGCAAAAGTGAAGAATAGACTAAGAGCTGGTCTATGGCATATATTCAAGGTTGGCCAAAGCTTGAATAATGCAAACAAGTTGGTAATGCAAGAGTTGCATTGCTGTTGTCAAGCTAATTGGCGAAGTGAAACAAATATGACGCATGAGCAACTAGAGTGAGCTTAAGGAGATGGCATCGATGTTTGAAGCTTAAGGAATGTCCTTGCATGAGTTTAGAATGATAAGCATGCAGGGCCAAGAGGGCTGAACATTGGCGCAAGGCGAGAATCCAAAGATGCCAAATCAGATGGCGCAATATGGCTCAAGTGACGGTTGCAAGTCGGGTTATGAGTTTCACAAGCATGCCAATGATGCGTGATGAAGAGGAGCGGTTATAAATGAGTTTATAAGCGTGGGAGAAGAGTTCTAACCGCTAAAAACAAGTGTTTGATGATTGGCGCGAGTTGGAGAAGAACTGCCAGTTAGCACGATTATCAAGCGGTTGAAGCTGCTTTATGGGACAGATGGCTGTCCCATGCGTGTGTAACGGTTATGCACGGTTTGGCCAAGTAAAGCTGCTGTATAAATAGTCCTAAGGAAGGGAAAATTGGCGAGGCTTGCATAGAGAACATATGTGAGAGTGAGGTTTTCATATGTGAGTGAATAGGAGAGTTTTTGTAAGACTAAGACTTGGTTTGAAGGCAAACAAGTTTTGTATTTCTTCCCTTTGATGCAATAAAAGAGTTGATTGTGTCATGTTCTAAGTGTTCTTGGTTGGCTGATTTGTTGTTGGTAAAGTATGGCAAGAATTGAATGTATTATGGGGTGCATTTGATGAGTTTTGAGAAGTGAAAGAAGGCTATAAAGACTTCCGTGATTGACTGATGTGTTGGCTGTTTGCATAGGTGCAAACTTATAAGGTCAAGTGCAATTGGGTGAAGCTATTCACAGAACCTCTTGTCTTTGTCAGCGGTTACACTTTCGCAGAAAAATTGTTGAGGCATTTGGAGGTGTGACGGTTGCCATGGTGCGCAGGGTGCGGCTTGGTTTGGCATTGTTGCCATGGTGCGCAGGGTGCGGCTTGGTTTGGCATTGTTGCCATGGTGCGCAGTATGCGGCTTGGTTTGGCATTGCTTCCATGATGCGCAGGGTGCGGCTTGGTTTGGCATTGTTGCCATGATGCGCAGGGTGCGGCTTGGTTTGGCATTGCTGCCATGGTGCGCGAAGATGATGGCTTGGTTTGGAATTAGGGTTACGTGTTGAAAACCCTAACGGTATTTTGAAAAATACCCCTATTAATTATTTTTGAGTTAAATGCTCTTATTTAATGTGTTGCGGGTAACACTAGGTCATGGGGTTTTACGATTTTACCCCTTGTTTGAAAACCACCATCAACACCTGAATAAGCTTATCTCTTTCGGTAGTGGTTTCTTTGAGTTTATTTCTCAATGAGCAGATAGATTGTTCTTGCTCGTTCAGTGTTTTTTACAAACATCAAGTTGTTGCGAGGATATCGCCACCTTGTCCAACAAAGCTCGCTTCTCTTGAGACAAAGTTCCATTTTCATCTGATAAGGTTTCCAACTCCAAATTAGATTTAGTCAAAGAATATGAGAGATGCGACAATTTTTTACTTAATAATTCTTGCTCCTGGACTAAGTAGGTGTTTTCTTGGGTAAGATTATTTATCTGGTCAACAGAATACATATGGAGGTTATCTAAACGGCTATATTGTTCCATCCGAGCATCCCTTTCTGTTCGAGTTTCTTCCACGATAGATTCCAATTGATATATCTCCATTTTACGTTTCTGATTCAAAACTTGAAAGGCGAACAAAGTCTTCAAAAAAAAGGGGGAAGGAATGAAATGATACCTCTTAGTTTTTCATTCTTCCTGCGAAGATTGTCACGATCCAGCGAAGTATTATGAAGGCTATTCTTCAAGGTTTTAATTTCTTGTTCCAAGGATGCTCGCGACATTGTATCGAGAACCAAAATGCTTACTTCGAAAGATTCATAAACACTAGATCCGATAGGATCAGTAGAGATTTTCTTAACATCATTCATGGTATCCGATAAAATTTTGAAAGCTACATCTATTCCTTCCAAGTTTTCTTTGGTAAGAGAAATAGATCCAGAGGAAGAAGAAATAATAGAGGAAGAGGGAAAGGTTGAGTCATCCCTAGTCATAAGAATGCCGGTTGGAGGAATTTGATCAACGAGTGTGGGGGTGAGATAGAGGTATTAAGGGTAAAAGTGGAGAGAGGTACATCTTGAAGAATTTCATTAACAGAAAATTCAAGGGTTGATTTATCATGCGAGGCTATCGCAGGGGAAAGTGGGTTATCCTGAGAAGAAGGAATTGGTTTACCTTGCGACGATGTCGCTAGAGAAGATGAATTACCTGCGAAGGTATTGCGGCAGAGAAGAAGAAAGTTTGAACCCGTGAAAAGAGAGACAGGTAGGGTGACAGTTTAAAATGGCGAGGTTTCTTGGGGGACATATCAGCATTTTTGTCATCCTCGCGAATTACAAGTTAAATAAGAAACAGAGGCAACAATATTGTTATTAAAAGAGTAAATGTTTCTTAAATACCTTATTATTCGCAGCTTTCTTTTAGAGGTGAAGGATTTCGATTGCGAGCCCTTGGAAACATTAGGGTTTGTAACAGTGAATTTGGTGCTAGATTTGTCCTTGCTGAAACAAAAATGGCAGGAGAAGCATTAAGAGAAGAACAGTATCAGAACAAAATTACTTTAGTAAGAGAGATTAATACAAAATGATCAAAATTAACAGACAAACGATAGCGGAAAGATAGTAGCAGGAAAACGATGAAGAAGATGATAAAGAAGAGCAGCAGAAAATAGTTGCAGACGATGAAGAAGATGAAGTGGAAGAAAATAAGTACTTTCACAAGGAGTTCTCCTTTAAATAGATGAGAAAAGAATGACTGGATAACATTAAATGTACCGGTAAAAAGGGTAATTTTAGACACGTGTAAATGGTCATTCCTAGATTCACAGAATCTTGTTGAAGAAGAATTTGGTGGAAAACAAACGATCGCGGCATTTCAAAAACATTGATTCTCATGAAATTCTCTTCTTCGCAGAGAAGACATGAGAAGAGGCAAGATGTAGGATCAGAATATCGCAACATTAATATTCCGCGAGATTAATAAACGACTTGACATTGCGAAGGCGTCGCAGTTGAAGTAACATAAATGACGCAATGGATGACGACGGCCTTAACATGAGGAAGGTGTGAAGACCTAGCGAGATTTAGGAGTGTCGCGAGGATGAATACTTATACACTTGCGACACTTCGCGAGTCATTTCGAAAATAAAGGACAGCTTAGTCATTCATCCACTATGTACTACCCTATATAAAGGGGTGAGTAAGTTTGTAGGGGGAGTTCTTTTTGAATTATTAAGCAAGTCATTAGGAGAGAGAAAGTTTGTGATAGTTGTAATTTCTTTGGCTCTGTTCTATCTTCTTTTGTAAACATTTCAAGGAAATAGTCAATAAAATTCATAACATTCATCATTAAATGGATTAATTGTGTTAAATCTAGTGAGGGGTGTAGTGTAGGAAATCCTGCAACTACACTCACCTTTCTGTTACAAGTCATAAGCAAGCCAACACCTTTACAATCTCAACACCTTCTTCGCTTCCCTCCCTAAGATCAACCCCATCTCCTTCACTTTGTGACCGAAACAAGTCTGGAACGGCCATTTCTTGGTTTAGGCCGAACTTGCCTGAGATTGATTTCCGAATCTACAAGCACTCACCGCGCAGTGCATTTGTTTAGGGTTTAGATTCATTCCTCATCCACACATCCCAAATTACCAAATCCGGCAGGAATAGTTTTCACCCATAAACAGGATATCAGCACAAACTTCTTTTATTAATGTATTGTTAACATCTTCTATTTGTTTTTGGAGTTTCGGACATTTTAATTTTTCTTCAATCCTTTTATACTGAATTTCTTCTTTTAAGAAGAATAAAAATTTATCTTTTCGTTTTATCTTATCCTGAATATGATTAATAAATTTTTTCTTTGGTTCAGAAATAGATTCAAATGTAATTTTATTAATTAACAAACTAGTAAAGCAAACTAGTAATGAAGATGCTTTAAATTATATATTCTTTGAATAGTAAAAACTATGAATAGTAACCTATGAACAGTAAATTATAAATAGTAAACTACAAATATAAATATAAATAATATAACAAAGATAGAGATCAGAGGTACTCACAAAGTAATTATTTATTTATTGATGGCACACCAAAGAAAACTTGAGATCACACACAAAGATAGAAAACACTCTTAGAAGGAAGACACTCACACTCCAAATTCTTAACAAACTTAAACTTGAAACTTAAAAACTTGCTTCTTTCCCTTCACTTCTAAGAAGTATATATAGGGGGAGATATATAAAGAGATAAGATTTATTTTATCAAAAATCTTCCATGAAATTAGAACCACCAATAGGAGAAGGATTCGTGGAAGAGATAAGCCACGACCGAAATTGAAGATAAGCCAACCCTTTTGCTTTATAAAAAGCAGAAAACGTGTCCATGGAGAGTGGCAGACAAAGCCAAAGAGATAAGATCCATAAAATATTCCCTTCTAGAAAAGCCCATACGTGTCCTTGATAAACAATGGAGTCGATCTTGCTTTTCAAAATAAATAAAGCCTTAATTAGCTTCTTCATTAGATTATTCCAAAACAATCATCGCCATTGGCATTTAAATCTTCGACGCTGTCTTCTGTCTTGACTTCATCTTCCTCCATAGATTTTGAGGAAGAGGGTTGAGAACTCATTTCTTCACTGTCTAAAATTTGCAAGATTTGTTTTTTGAAATCTTCTTTAGAAAGATTTCCATGCTGTTGTTTTAAGGCCAAAAGATGTGTAGAAAAATCCAAAGGGGAAATTGAAGAGGAAACTGAAACCAATAATTGAGGTGCCACAAATTGAATAACAAAATTAGATGGTTACAATAAATGGGCAGCATTATGCCTATCCCACCATTTAATAAATAATTATCTGTCTAAATATGGGATATATTCCCAATCAGGATCATCATCTTTGGAAATGAATAATTCCATCATAAAATCCATGGGATAAATATAAGATAAAGAACCAAGACATTAATCATCTTTTATCATAAGAATGGCTATTAGCCTTTATAAATTTTTCTAAGGCTTCTGATATATATCCAGGTAAAATATCTTTAGTAGGTCCCCATAGACCCAACCATGTTCGGAACCAATTGGGAAGGTCTTGAATTACCTTCAATTTAAAACCAATATAGCAATAATTGGAAAATCTTTGATTTTGAAAATAGAAGGTATGTGTCCATGCCTTGATATAATCAGCATAATTATATGACCTTGGAATCAGATGAGGGTGGTTTATGAAGGTTTTAGATTTATGGGGATTCATTCCCGAGTCTCTATAAGAAAGAACTTTTAAAATCTCCAATTTGGAGAAGCCAGGGATATTATTATTATCCAAAGCATTGTGTTGAATGAGGACCGAACATGTTTCTAGAAGTATTGCTTCATAGAAGTCTCTAGATTTACCATAATGTGGTAATATATGATTTTTGAGATACATGGAGGCTATTTCTGCAGGATTTCTTTGAGTATGTTCTGTTTCAATAGCTAGAAGAGGTAATGACATAGTCATTAAATATGGAGATCTCTCCTCCTGATAAGAGGAATGTTTACCTTTATTGATGCTTGCTTTAATTAGAAAAGGATCATTCTTTTTGCTAAAAGGATTATCCTTTTTGCTAGAGCGGGAAAATGCAGGGGCTTTACCTTTGAATGGTTGAAATTCCATTTTTTTCCTGCAAAAATTCACGAGTTCAAAAATCAGGCAAAGAGTTAGTATCTCCTTTGATATATTCAATCTTAAAATCAAAAGATAAAATAATAGCTTTCCATCTTGCAAAGATTTGTCGATGCTAAATTTTTAACATCCTTTACTAAAACTTCTTTGGCTGCTTGGCAGTCTACCCAAATAAGAAATTCCTGATTTAACAAATCACCTTCAAATTTAGTAACACAATGAATTATAGCCAGAATTTCTTTTTTGATTGTTGAATAATTTTGTTGTGCTGATTTCCACACACCAAATGTATGTCGAACTAGTTGTTCTTTTCCATTGACTATTTGTTTAAGAATTCCCCCATAACCAATATCAGAGGCATTTGTTTTTACTATTTTATAAGCTGTAGGATTAGCTATATTTAGGCATGGTAATTCTTTAGCCTTAGCTTTTATTTTTCTAATAACAGCGCTAGTATGTTCGCTAGTCCAATTAACATGATTTTTCCTTAGTCTACCATATAATGGTTTACTATCTTTTGCTAGATCTTTGTAAAAAACTGTTATGTAATTGAGACTTCCAAGGAACCTTTGTAATTGTTTTTTATCCCTGATTTCATCTGGGAATTTATCAGCAAAGGCTATAGCCCGATCTATAGGTATAATAGTACCTTTATCAATATTATGCCCAAGAAACCTATTTTACATCATCGATGTAAACAATTATAAAGGTTGAATATGGATTAAATATATTATTCATGATATGCTGAAATTCTGATGGAGCATTCTTTAGCCCAAAGGGCATTACATTCCATTCATAATGTGCGAACGGAACAGTAAATGTTTTTTTGTATTTGTCTTTTTCAGCAATTTGAATTTGCCAATATCCGGATTTTAAATCAAATTTTGAGAAGATAACATCTTTATATAATTTATCCAAACGGTCTTTTTTATTAGGGGTGGGGTACCTAATCCACCTTAGAGCCTTATTCAGTGGTTTATAATTTATCACTAATCTCGGAACTCCTCTTTCCAATTCTGCTGCCTTTTCAACATAAAAGGCCGGACAACTCCATGGATAATAGCTTTTTCTAATTAGTTCTTTATTTAACAACTCCTGGATCTCAAACTTACATATTTCAAGTAACCTATTATTCATTTGGATTGGTCTAGCCTTAGTTGGAATCATTTTTTCTGAAAAATCTGGTTCATACGGTACCTCAACTATATGTTGCTTTCTTTCCCAAAACGCGTTAGGGATATCATCACAAACTTCTTTTATTAATGTATTGTTAACATCTTCTATTTGTTTTTGGAGTTTCGGACATTTTAATTGTTCTTCGATCCTTTTATACTGAATTTCTTCTTTTAAGAAGAATAGAAATTTCTCTTTTCGTTTTATCTTATCCTGAATATGATTAATAAATTTTTGCTTTGGTTCAGAAACAAATTCAAATATAATTTTATGACCTTGAACCAAAGCTTCAATTCCGGTATTACTGATTTGTATTGGATATAGCATATTTAAAAATGGGGTTCCTAGGATACATATTTGAGATATGTTTTTAACTATAATAAATGGTGTTTCTATACAGATACCATTATTGCAAATTGCAGCATCTGATAACTTGTAATTAATTATCAGTTTATTCCCATCTGCAGTATTGAGAACTAGGGTAGTCTTGTTAAAATATTTTGTTGGTACTAACCCTTCATTTTGAAAATTTAAATCTGCACCTGAAGCTATAAGTGCCATGGTCTGAAAACTATATTCTTTTCCTATGATTAATGTAAGGGATATTTTGACTTTGGGTCACATAAAAGTGACCAAATTTGCGTTTGGGTCACCAAGAAATTTTAATTAGAGTTTGGGTCACAAGACTTTCGTTGACCGCGTTGACAGTTAAGAAAGTTAGTTAAATGCTGAAATGACCAAATAAAACTTAGGGATATATTTATTTACTAAATCTACCCTTCCACTAGGGAAGATAAGCCTCGTCTTTTTCTCTCTAACCTGCTCACGAATTCATGTTACTAAATAAAATGAACTGAACTGAACTTTAATTATAATACCTTAGTTGTATCACCACAACTGGTTCCTCTTAAGTTGAGACTTCTTAATCGATCGAATAAGTTTAATTTAATGATTATCTTGGTTGGGGCGTTAGTCGATTTTTTTTTTTAAAGTGTGGAAGGTGCCTGTAAATGGCGAGATACGTACAAGGAAGTTTATGGGATCGAATAAGTTTGATCGACTCCACCTTGTCTGCTCATGAAAGAAACGAGTCAACCTTGCCTTTAGTATCCAGCTCAAACAGGTTTACTAACAAAGTGGGTAGAATTTTCACGAGATACATGGAAACCCGCCACTTGAGCTCCTTCAAGCTATGGTCATTTGAGAAGTAAGACTTAGTTTTTCTTTTCTTTAATTCATACCAATAGTTTCTTTTCTCCTTCAAGAAAATGGTTCAATATCGAACTTGGTGGATGCTAATTCAATCAAAATCATCACTAGTATACCGTAACAATGGGGATGGAAAAACACATCCATCAAAACTTGGTAATCGAACATCTACTTGTTCGATAAAAATCCTCGAGAGAGGAGAAAAACACAAAACCACCTTCATCACCACCCATCTCATCTAACGGTTTAGATTAATTGCATATAAATTAAATTAAATTAAAATAAAATTTATTTTAGTAACGGTCAAGACGGTCAATAACGGTCCTGTGACCCAAACTCTAATTAAAATTTCTTGGTGACCCAAATGCAACTTTGGTCACTTTTATGTGACCCAAAGTCAAAATATCCCTTAATGTAACTAAAGTATACCATTTTTTAACTACCACTTTATCAATTATATTAATAAATTGCAAATTTTCTATTTCTTGGTTTGTATTAGAAGATTCTGGTTTTCTACGTTCTTTTGTGTGGATAATGTTGCCTAATAGTTTTATAATAGACTGGAAGTTCTTTTTTATTATTATATTGTTGTGGTTTCTTCTTATTTCTTGGAAAGTTGGGCCTTTTATACCTTTGTGGGTATCTATTATACTTTGATGTTCTTTTACCATGATATAGTCGAACATTTTTCTTTTTAGATTTTAAATTTGGCGGAAAAGAATTATAACCAAACTGTTCGCAGAAATCTCCTAATTCCCCTCTCTTAGTTATTTCGTTCTTTTGCAAATGCCTATGAAGTTTTGTATATGAACATAAAGCTAAACCTTCTGACATAATTTCAGAAGATAATTTCCCAAAGGTATATTCATTATAATCTATTCTTCCTTGGGTATTTTTAGCTTTAATCCTACTCCTAACTCTCTCGGCAAATAAGGGAGGCAATCCTGAAACAAATTTTTCTTTCCAAAATTCAGAGTCTGAAGAACAATCTTCTTTGCTGAATAATTTGGAGAAGAAAACGTCTCTATACCACCTATAATGGGAAAGAGTAGGACATTTTAGGTTGATGAGTAATTCTCTTGATCTCTCCATCTGTTGGGAGTTTGTCCTTACAAAATGAAGAGCAATTGTATACAGTAATGTATTTACTGCATCTGCCTGATTCTGGACAAATCCATTTTCTAATCTTACTTGTTTGACTGCATTTTCTATACTCCATTTCGCCTGATCATATAGATGGAAATCCCACCACCATTTAAGTTGACCAGTAAATCTTGTAACTATGGCTTTAAATATTTGACCATCGGGATTTTGAAAATTAATTCTAGAGGCAGAACTATACATGGTCATTTGCCTAATTGTATTTAGTATATGGTATTCAGTCATACCATCTATATTCCATTCTACTATAGATCTTCCATCAAAATAAACTTGGTTCCAATTGTAATCTTCTTCCGGTTGTAAATCTACTGGTGTGGGTCTTGGGTAATAATTTCTTGTAGTAGGGAATGTTACTGCATATTTTTTACCAAAAGACATTTTATTAAGGATACTTGGTTCTGATGTTTGAAATATTTCTTCCAATTTATCGACATCAATATTATTGTACTGTTCTGGTTTAGATAAAACGTTAACAGTTTGAGATGTCTCTTTTGAAGTTTTAGGTACTTTAGAAGTGGGTAGACTAAGGGACTCTAGTTTTTCAACTAAAGCATCTACAAAACTATTATCAGGATTGGATAATCTAAACACTTCGCGGTTGATAACTGGGGCTGGCTTAAATAAAAGCCCCCCTTGTAGGTCTGGATCCAACCTATCCTCTACTGGTTTCGTATTACTAGTAGTTGCCACTTATTTTTTAATATTTAACATAGATTCAATTCTGGTTGTCTGTTTACCTAATGATTATAAATATAAATTGGTATAATTGCTTAGATGTATTAGCTGGCCAATATCCTTTTGAGTTGCTGCTAAATTGGTTTCTCTTGATTCTGCTTTATACGGAGATGCTATAGCTCCTTTAAATGTCAGGACTATCTCCGGAGGATGTATACTCTGAATAGGTTTTCCTTCCTTTGTTTCATATGTATGGAATGGAGTTTCTAATCTATTAAGAAAGTCCTTATAATCTTTTAAACCATTATCGTTGATTAAATCATCTAACCAATCAAAGAATGTTTTTTTTTATCCTGACTATGAATTAAGTATAGACCACAAGTTTTATATAATTTTGTCTTTCGACGGTGAGAAAATTTTGAATTAAACCAAGATCTCTTATCTTTATTTTTTGAGCTATGGTATTCCTCTCGTAATTCATCTATACTATCTAAAGGTTGTTGAATTACATTTATCTCGAAATTCAAATCTGAAAATGTTGGCTCGGGTTGTTCAGGGATGTTTCTATTACTTGATTTTGGTGCATCAACCCTATAATAAGGTTTATTAACCTGGTGTGGAGTCTGTTTAACCCCCTCTATTGTAATATCATGTGATTCATTTATAAAGTTATTTATTGGATCTATATAAGAAGATGAGGATATAGAAGGTCTTGGTGTACAACCTTCATCATCCATAAATTTAATCCTTGTTTTCTTAGAAGATGTAAATTGTATTTCTACATCTCCATCCTCATATTCAATAATTTGTTGAAGGTTTTGGTTTTGACAAGGTTTTGTGGGAACCTCAACTTTGCAAAGTCCACTTTTCTCGGAAGGGTAACCTGATCCCACCTAATTGTTTTGGGTATCACGGTATGAGCTTTTCCGATATTTGTATGAAAGAGGGTGGTTTGTCCCTTAGTATAGTTTGGGCATTCGGACATAAGTTGTTCATTACCTTATAGTATATTCTATAGACAACTGCTAAGTTTTGAGATCCCGTGACCATATCAAACCCCTGAGTTATAACATTTAAAGTTAGAGTTTTAAGAAGTCCTGGATCCCTAAGAGATACTTTGAACAGTTTTGGAAACAATTAAAATATATTGGATATATATATTGGAATGCAATCTTTTGCAAACCGTGGCTATAATGTTCATGAATTGATTCGATGAATCAAAATCGATTTTGCTTCAATTGTGTCTTGTATAATCCTATGAGAATATAAACAATTGAACAACTCTCTAACTAGTTTCATTTGAGTCATTTGAACTAGTTGTGGTAAAGATGAATAAGGTTGATATGAAAGTGCTCATATGGCTAACCTCGGTTAACTATTGTTGAAACAACTAAGTGTACACGGTTTTGGTACGGTTACCTTTATCTAAATGATTGTACATTTCGTTTGTGCATAACAAGCTAAGTTCGATCGAACGGTTGAAAGATATTAGCTTGAATCTAATCAGGTTTTCATCTACCGATGAATATTAAATGCTTTATTACCAAGGTAAAATTGATTCCAAACCCTGATTTGGAGACTATATAAAGGAGAACTCTAGCAACTGGGGAAACCTAATCCCCACACCTCTTCTGTGATACTAGTTGCGTACTAGAGTCGGTCTCCATTAACCTTAGGTTTTCTCCAAAACCCTGTAGGTTAACGACTTAAAGACTTCATTGGGATTGTGAAGCCAGACCCAACTATTTTCTCTGTAGTTGCGTGTTCTGATCTTGCTTTGTTCTATTGTGATTGAGTACTACACTTACCTTTCAAGTCTCCACATACCTTTTATAGATGAAGTTCCACAAGTTCCCTTGAGTAGTCCTTCGTCTTCATTCGATGAACGCTGTGGAATCTAAAGCTCAACTACACTTACTATCCTAATCCGAGACTTACCTATAAGTAGACTAGAAATCAAGACTTATAGTTTTGGCAACTAAACTTCACAAACAAGCTTGAGATAGCAACGCTTGCGAGTTTGACCGAGCAGTGCTCTAACAGTATTAGTCGTCGTAACCTCTGAGAATTGATGTTTATTGTCATACATTCGAAGTTAGTGAACAAATGGTAAGACTATACCACCAAAAATAGTTGTTAAGCCCACAAAGTTGAGTCAACCCCACAAAATTAAGCATTTTTATCAATTGGGTTAGAAATATTTGATGGGATACTAAGCACAGTCGTACAAATATAAAAGTTACATGATAACATGATCATCTGAAATTGAAGGACTTAAGCTTTTTCTCACTACATATTCGCGGATCCTGTCTTTCTTAATAATAGTGCATCATGCAAAGGAGGAGAATTAAATCACAAATAGTGTTGAATCAAATATTGTCTTTCTTAATAGTGCAGACCCTTTAATCGATCCTCAACTCCCTCCCTGCTTCTTAATAGTGCAGACCATTTCACGAATCATTACTAAGGCTTTTAATTGGGTATTCAAAATTCCTCTGTAAAAATTAATCAATCAAACGACCTTTTGACATTCCTTTCAAAAAAACCAAATTCATGGACTCGGGTGAGTTTCACTAACAAACTTCAATTACAAAAAAAATGGTAAGACTAAACCACCAAAAATAGTTGTTAACCCCACAAAGTTGAGTCAACCCCACAAAATTAAACATTTTTCTCAATTGGGTTAGAAATATTTGATGGGATACTAAGCACAGTCGTACAAGTATAAAAGCTACATGATAACATCATCATCTGAAATTGAAGGACTTAAGCTTTTTCTCATTACATATTCGCAGATCCTGTCTTTCTTAATAATAGTGCATCATGCAAAAAAAGGAGAATTAAATCACAAATAGTGTTGATACAAATATTTTGTTTCTTAATAGTGCAGACCCTTTAATCAATCCTCAACTCCCTCCCTGCTTCTTAATAGTGCAGACCATTTCATGAATCATTACTAAAGCTTTTAATTGGGCATTCAAAATTCCTCTGTAAAAATCAATCAACCAAATGGCCTTTTGACATTCCTTTAAAAAAACCAAATTCATGGACTCGGGTAATTTTCGCTAACAAACTTCAATTACAAAAAAACGTTATGGGTGTAGAAAAATAAATAATTCAAACTTGTGTATCAAATCAATTGTTATTTGCTTGCGTGGTCCAAATCAAATAAAACCTATTTATTAGAATCCCTGTGTTCATAAAAAGAAGAATCAAATCAAATTACTTGAAAAAACAATCAAAATCAAAGGATAGATAATTAAATTTCTAAGTTTCACAAATCAATCAAAAGGAATAAAAACCCTAATTTAAGATAATCCAAATGAGTCGCACAGGATAATGAATCGGTATGAAATAATTATTAATGATACCTTGGAATATAGATGTGTCTTGGGGTAAAAGCGATTCTCACTGGAAATGGTAAATTGGGGTGTCGTAGAGAAACGAATCTAAACCCTAAAAAAATGTACTGCACAAGAGTACTTTAGATTCGAGAGATTAATCTGTACGATTCTGGCCTAAACCAAGAAATGGCCGTTCCAGTCTTTCTTCGGTCACAAAACGAAGGAGAAGGGTTGATCTTAGGGTGGGAAGCGAAGAAGGTGTTGAGATCATAATGGTGAATTATGAAGGTGTGACTTTTTTATGACTTGTATCAGAATGTAGAACTTGCTTGCGGAATGTAAGCTATAAGTTCTTGGTGTTTTCTGGATACTTGTTGATAGACACATTTTTGTGTCTAAGTTGTCCTCATTGTATCTATTGTTGGTCTCGATTTTTGCACTAATATTGTGTTTTTATGTATTTTTAGGAAATAAAGAAATTTGGAAAATTCGGCTCGAAAAGTTGCTCGGAACACACCCGGAGGACACGTGTTATTCGGACTCTCACTATTGGTTAAGGGGCATTCAATTGATAAGGGTGCCTTCCTGCTATTCGCACCCCAGCTGTTGGTTAGGGGGACACCCATCTTCTTCACGGGAAGAACAGGTTTTGGCGGGAAAAGTTTTTTTTGAAATTTCGAAACAACAAATTTGTTGGATTGATTTTAGTCGAGATTTTGGAGATATGGTCTTGGATATGGGTTGGTATTGGTCTTGTACATCAATACTGGTGATAATGCTTTTAGTTTCGATAAAAAGGAATGAAACGTGCAATCACACGAAACAGGGAAGTAAGAGAAATACTCGGGATTCCACGAGTTTTGTGCGAGAAATTTCGTAAATTTCTTTGCATTTGAGTGTTATTCGAGATAAGGGATAAGTGTGTTTGAGTACATTGAGCTACAACAACAACGTGGAAGAGTTAATAATGGAATATTATTCTTGTATTCTCCCGAGAAATAACAAGAATACATTACGTGAAGATATGGAAGATTTGATGGTTGTTGGGTATAAAAAGGCTTGAGGAACTCGCAGAGGGGGACGGAGAGTTAGGAGAGATAACGGAGCAGCAAAGAAATTCAAGTTTTGAGATTTGCTGCTGCTGCCATTGAAGAGAGCTCGAAGAACATAAGACGCATAAGTACCGTCGTTCTTCAACATGATGTTAACGACTTACATTCGAGGGTCGTAGTTCAGAGGCAGTCTTAAAGAAACAGTAACAACGACAGTTACTATTTATCGTTCTCTGTAACAGTTCGGTTTGTAACAAAAATAATTGTTACAAACCCGATTTTTCATTATTTCTCCCTTATTCATCATTTGTAAACCATTTTTGAGCAATGAAATCAACTTTTGAGCGTGTTTCCAACATGATGAGCTAAACCCATCCTTTGGAGCGACGGAGGAAGCCATTCTTTCAAGAATTATGTGGTAACATTTACTTTATTAATTTATGCAATATTTTTATATGATTAATTGCATTGATAAAAAATGAATTAAATGATTTTTATAATCAAATGTGTTTTCTCTTGATGATGCATGCTTAGTTTTAGACTCTTGATGCGTTATGCTTGCGACTAACATTTGATATTTTGGAAATTTGATTTTGGCAATACTTTAGAATCAAATCAATTGTTTAAATTGCATGATATAAATTAACTTAAAACCACATAAGTATTGATGAATGGTGAAATCCTATCTCCATCCTCTCCATAATTTTCACAACATCTTGTATTTTGAGTTTGTTATATTTTTGCTTTAAAAATTAAGTCTAAAAATCGATTTCACAAGTCTCAACGAACCTATTACTACAACATCATTGAAAATAACCATCAATTTTGGCGCATACACAAACGGGGACTTGTCTTTAGGCTAGAGTTTTTAGATTTATTTTTAGGTTTTTATTTATTTGTTCTACTTTAGATTTTTGGGTTTTTGTCTTTTTACTACAGATTTTGGAATTTGGAGCGAAAGAAAAAAAATTTGCCAAAGCTTTTGGTGAATACTTAAAGATTTGGAGTTAAAGACAAATCGAAAGGAGGGAAATAAGAAGATTTTTTTTTTTATTTAAAAAAAAAAAATGAGAGGCATTTTTTTTTTTAGAATTTCCTTTTCTTTTGCACTTTTACTTTTTTTTGGACTTGGACATTTGGACATTTGGACATTCTTTTATTTTTAAACCATACAGAAGGGTAGTATTAAATATCAAACTGTTTGCAGAGAAGGACGGTGATTACAATATCACCTCGGCCCCTCGGGTTCGTACATGACATAGGAGTCGTGGCCCGAGTCAACTTCAACGGTTCATCCCCCGTCTGGAACGGGAGGTAAGTTTGTCGAAACAGTCGTGAATCCCCTGTCCGCGAGTTCTTTGTATTCCTTCGTTTGCATATATGTCGAGGAACTGAATACGGCTGTTTTAATTTCCTAGTAAAGGGCAAGGACTGGCCATACAAGATAAGGGTTCGGATTTTATCACCGTTCTCTTCTTGCCCGCCTTAGGAAAACGATACTTAACGTGGACCTAAGCTTTAAAATTTGGAATAGAACGAGACCGATAGGGTAACGAGCTTAATAGGAAAGTCGTTCGAAAAATATTGGTTACTCTTTTAAGCATACTTCAAGTTCATGATGGTTTCGTGAGTTGAATGCGTGACTGCGCCGCCTTGTAATGCGGTGGCCTTGGGTATCAAAGCTTCACATAACTTCCCTCGCCTCTATTCAACTTACTTAAACTCAGATTGATTCCAGAGGGGTTTTCTCAGATTGTAACGAATTCCCTTTCTAAGGATTAGAAGCTGGTCTAAAAAACAATCTAAGTGGAGCCATCATGCTTTTTGTTTTCTAGAATTCATTAGTTTTGCTATGGTGGAGTCAGCCTTGTTTGTGTTTGCATAGAACTTCCCTTCCTTTTAGGATTTTTTTTTTTTTTTTTGGTGTATGCCCGAGGTTATTAGAGAGCGGGCTTGGAAAAGAAACACTCTAGGTCGTTTGATTAGTGACAAACCTAGTAGTTCTTCTTGTGGAAGCGGGGAGCCCGAAAACTCTTCTTTTGAGAGCCCCGTTTTTGGAAACTTTAGTTTTGAGAATCTATCTCTTCGTGAGGAAAGTACCCCTAGTACTTCAGTTGTGCCAGCGATGGCAACTTTGAAAGATTACATGTTCCCAACTAGGACCAACCGAGCTTCGTGCATTAAATTGCCAGCCAATACGGCTAATTTCGAGATAAAACCTAGTCTTCTTCAGATGATCCCTATATTCTTAGGAAAAGATGATGAGAACCCTTATTTTCATATTATGGACTTTGAGGAAATTTGTGGGACAGTTAGAATAAGATTAAGACCTTACTGATGAAGTATTGAAACTTAAGATGTTCCCCTTTTCCTTGAAAGATAAAGCCAAGACCTGGCTAAACAACCTACCATCTGAATCCATTGAAACATGGCAGGAACTTATTGTTGTTTTCTATATGAAATTCTACCCTAAGCATAAAACTGCAGCTATTAGACAAGAAAATAGTTCCAGTGTGCAACAAGAGGGAGAGTCTCTATAGGTTTTAGAGAGATTTAATGATCTCCTATCCAAGTGTCCTCACCATGGATTTGATAAGATGAAACTCGTAGAAATTATTTATGATGGTTTAGACTATTCGACCAAAGCCATGGTCGAGTCTATGTCTTATTGGTGAGTGCACTAGTAAAAAGTCTTGAGGATGCCTTTACCTTCTTAGGAGTTGTTCTTTGAGAAATCCCAACAGTGGGAGTCTTGTGTTGAACCCCCTAAAAGACTCTTGGTTAATAGAAGTAGCACCAATATGGTAGATACGAGTTTTGCGTCAGATGCTAAGTTTGCTTCTTTGTCTAGAAGGTTAAAAGCTTTAGAAATGGGTCAGTCTAAAAATAGGTCCCTTGTTGAACCTAATAGAACCTCTCAAGTCTCTAGTTGTGGAATATAGCCCGATAACTCATTTTGGGAAGGTCAGGTTAGTGAAGAGCAAGCTCATGCTGTCTATAACAATGCTAGGTTTGAGAACGAGAACCGTCAGAAGTTTGACCCATACTCAGAGACCTACAATTCTGGTCCATCCTAATTTTTCTTGGTCTAAGGGCCAGAATCAAGATCAGTCTAGTAATTCTCAGCCTTCCCCGGGTTTTGGTTATGTTAAGAACTCTTGAGTCAACCCAGTTTAGAACCCTTCGGATAAAAAGATCAATAGTTTAGAAGAGACTCTCGCCTCGTTTATTAAAAGCTATGAAAGGATCAACCAAATGGTTGCGCAAGGGATAGAAGAAAGTAAGAGTATAGGTTATGATAACTCTCAGGCTATTTCCGAATTAAAAACCCAGGTTAGTCAGATAAATGAGTCTCTGAGGGAAAAAGTTAAGTTTCCTAGTCAAACTCAGCCCAATCCTAGAGGAGTTCATCATGTAAGTGAAAGACCATCCCATCATGTGAATTCAATAACAACCCTTAGGAGTGGTAAAACGGTGAGACAATAAGGTAGCCATGCCTAGTGGACATATCTTTGTAGTTCCACCTTCTACTTCCCAAGAGGAACCCGGTAGCCGAGGAACTGAAACAACCTCTAAGGACTCCCAAGAAATTCTGTTGAGCGGCTTTGTTCCTAGAGCCCCATATCCACAGTTGTTAGCCCCAACAAAGAAGGAGTCGATTTTCAACGAGATAATGGAAACATTTAAGCAGGTGAACATCAATATTCCGCTATTATAAGCAATTAGGAAAATGCCTGCTTATGCTAAGTTCCTTAAAGATCTTTGTACACGAAAGCGTAAGCTTAATGTCCATAAGAAAGTCTTTTTAGCTGGACAAGTAAGTTCAATTCTTCTGAACCAAATACCCCCTAAGTATAAAGACCCTGGATGCCCCACCATATCTTGTGCAATCGGTAATCACATGATCGATAAGGCATTACTTGACTTAGGAGCTAGTGTTAACTTACTTGGTATCATGTATACACCTGACTAGGTCTTGGTAAGTTGAAGCCGACTAAAATGACACTTGATTAGGCGATAGGTGCATCCAAAGTCCCTCGTGGTGTCATAGAAAATGTTATTATTGAGGTTGATAGGTTCATATATCCAAGGTGGATTTTGTTGTTCTAGATACCCAACCTGTTTAGGACCCAAGTGATCAAATACCAGGTGATTTTAGGCCGCCCATTCTTAGCCACATCTAATCTTTGTCATCAATTGTAGAACCGAACTTATGAACATATCTTTTGGTAATATGACTTTTGAGCTAAATATCTTTAATGTCATTAAGTCTTCGAGATAGATGATTTAGAAGTGGTGAACATGATTAGCACTCTAGTTCCTGATCCTTTGCTTTGCACTATGTTTGATAATCCATTATTTGATGAACCTTTCAGTGCTTCGGAGGAGGTAACCATGACGAACACCTTAGTTGATGAGCCTATATTAGATATTTTCTTTGATAATCCCTTATATGATGATGTTGTTCATTTAGATGACCAGTCTCCCAAAGAAGCTAGTTATTGTCTTGACTTTATGGACCCTAGAAACCATCCCATAGATTTTGGTCCATCCGAGGATATTGTTCACCCTAAGTTTGGGGGTAAATGATGACTCTAGTGATCGTCTTGTATCCCTAATTGAAGTCCCTAACTTGGGGACTCGAGCTTTGTCGTCTAAAGGTACTACTTGAGTTTCTTCAAACTCTGCTACCCGATCCTCCAGATACCGTCCATGAAGAAACCCAGTTCTTGAAAACATATCATTCCGTTGAACCTGTTTTACTAGACACATATATAGAGCCCAAAGAGACACCCCAGATAAATCTAGTTGCCTTGATAAAAGCCCTAGATCAAGTTATGCTCCGTCTGCTCATTTTTCTAATCCAAGATGTAGTCTTTCATTTGTGTCCTTTCTATTTGGTTAGAGGACCGCAGCTATTTAATTATTGGTATATGACTTTGGAAGGTGACAATCCTTTTTGAGGTATTTGATGTCTAGCTAAGGACTTTAAATTTAGCATTTTTCTGGAGGCACCCACGCCGATGATGCTTACGGTAATATCCTTCCTTATTTCTTTTTCCATCTATCAAGTGGTAACAGTTTCTCCTTGTTCATGCTTTTAATTTAATCTTTAGAACATTGAGGACAATGTTAGATTTAAGTTTGGGGGTGGGAAGAAACTTTTTGTTAGCTTTTAGTTGCTGATAAATAAACTCAGGAGCCTAGAAATTTGTGTTTATTAAGGTCGGCACTAACCAATCTAAGTGGATGGAAACATTTTGGTTGTAGGAGTTGAGGAACCAATCGATTAGATGGAAACATCTAGAAGAGTCTATTCATAAAAGCACATAGCTCGGGTGTTAGAAAAGAAAACATGGTAGTTTCGCCATATCCTCGTGATGGAAACATCGAAAGAATCCCGATCACTCTTTTTCTTTTTCTTTTACCATTGCTAGGGTGAAATAGAGTGAGCGAGATACAAAAAAAAAAAGTTGAAAAAAAAAAAGAGACCAGACCATTAGACCAACCTAATAAATACAATAAAGTCGACCTTGGTACCCTTGTATATGCCAGTGAGTTGACCTAGAGTTAGGTTTATCGACCACTTTGGTTCCCTTGTATATGCCGGTGTGTTGATATTAGTCCGAACCGGTATCTCGGTCCATTAGGATAGGTTCACCTTAGTCAACATCATCTACGTTTTCTCTACATCCATCTTCTTAATCTATCCATGTGATTGGTTGACTCAGGTTTATGATGTCCGAAACTATTTGAGTAGAGCTCTTGTCACTTTATATGAATTTTAGTATGCTTGAGTGCAAACTCGTGTACAACAATTGGAATTTCGCATCAGGGTACTTCCTCCTGTAGTCAATAAGTATGACAACCAAGTAAATTCTTTAGTGCCTTCCAAGGTTTTGCGTAGATAGCTAGGGTCTAGAGTAAAGGTTTTGTGGGTACACCTCTGGTAAACCCTCCGGAGACATCACTCCGCCGCTAGGGCCACCTTGCGGTTTAACGACTTGCTGCACGTGCTAAGTGTAATCATTTTATTTTCTAGAATAAATTTGCTCGAGGACTAGCAAATAATAAGTTTGGGGGTATTTGATAGACACATTTTTGTGTCTAAGTTGTCCTCATTGTCTCTATTGTTGGTATCGATTTTTGCACTAATATTGTGTTTTCATGTATTTTTAGGAAATAAAGAAATTTGGAAAATTCGGCTCGAAAAGTTGCTCGGAACACACCCGAAGGACACATGTTATTCGGACTCTCACTATTGGTTAAGGGGTGCCTTCCTGCTATTCGCACCCCACTGTTGGTTAGGGGACACCCATCTTCTTCACTGGGGAAGAACGGTTTTAAGGGAAATTTTTTTGAAATTTGAAACAACAAATTCTATTTGGATTGATTTTAGTCGAGATTTTTTGGAGATATGGTCTTGGATATGGGTTGGTATTGGTCTTGTACATCAAAACAGGGCCGGTAATGCTTTTAGTTTCGATAAAAAGGAATGAAACGTGCAATCACACGAAACGAGGGGAAGTAAGAAAATACTCGGATTGCGAATTTTGTGCAAGAAATTCCGTATGTTCTTTGCATTTGAGTGTTGTCTGAGATAAGGGATAAGTGTGTTTGAGTACATTGAGCTACAACAACAACGTGGAAGAGTTAATAATGGAATATTATTCTTGTATTCTCCCCGAGAAATAACAAGAATTTATTACGTGAAGATATGGAAGATTTGATGGTTGTTGGGTATAAAAAGGCTTCAAGGAACTCGCAGAGGGGGGACGGAGAGTTGGGAGAGATAATAATGAGCAAAGAAATTCAAGTTTCAGAGATTTGTTGTTGCTGCCATTGAAGAGAGCTCGAAGAACATAAGACGCACGAAGGACCGTCGTTCTTCAACAGTCTTAACGACTTACATTCGAGGGTCGTAGTTCCGAGACAGTCTTAAAGCAACAGTAACAACGACAGTTACTATTTATCGTCAGAATACATGAGTTTGGTTTGTAACAAAAATAATTGTTACAAACCCGATTTTTCATTATTTCTCCCTTATTCATCATTTGTAAACCATTTTTGAGCAATTGAATCAACTTTTGAGCGTGTTTCCAACATGATGAGCTAAACCCATCCTTTGGAGTGACGGAGGAAGCCATTCTTTCAAGAATTATGTGGTAACATTTACTTTATTAATTTATGTAATATTTTTATATGATTAATTGCATTGATAAAAAATGAATTAAATGAGTTTTATTAATCAAATGTGTTTTGTCTTGATGATGCATGCTTAGTTTTAGACTCTTGATGCGTTACGCTTGCGACTATCATTTGATATTTTGGAAATCTGATTTTGGCAATACTTTAGAATCAAATCAATTGTTTAAATTGCATGATATAAATTAACTTAAAACCACATAAGTATTGATGAATGGTGAAATCCTAGCTCCATCCTCTCCATAATTTTCACAACATCTTGTATTTTGAGTTTGTTATATTTTTGCTTTAAAAATTAAGTCTAAAAATCTGCTTTCACAAGTCTCAACGAACCTATTACTACAACATCATTGAAAATAACCATCACTTGTGTTGATAACATCAGTAGTTGTGAAATAGGTTGAAAACCTATTTATACAAGTCATGGTTGAACGCACACTGATCTCATAGGAAGTGGAAGTAGTTGAATGATGGAGGAGTGGAGATCGTGTAGAATGGTGAAAACCATGTCCCTATTATGAGGGTAAGACTGGTTGGTTTTATTCCCACTACTTCTCTACTATCACTAACTATCCGTCTTTCCTGAAACTTTTTCATAATGGGCGTGTTGCACGCCGCACGCTGTAAACCGCCAGACCAATACCCTGATGAACATCCCCCAGTTTGTGACATGTTTGATGTCTCGAGTATTTTTTGTAGAAAAATATGCAGCAGGCTACTGTGTGGGTCTTGCTTGCAAGACCTAATTATCTTGACCAATCACCCGCAAGCTAGGCGGTGGGCAGTCATATGTGACAAGTCAAGTTGTAAGATTTGCGGCAAAAAAATGGCATATAATGCTTTCAGTTCAAATAATTAAATTATTTGTGAAATCGATATTTATAAAATATAGTTTGTAATCGATGCATATAAAGCATCGCTTTTAAGAAAACAACTCAAAATAATCGATGCTCATGAAGCATCGTTGTATATAGCTTGTTTAAATTAGTCGCGGAGCTTAATGCCTTAAAAGGAGCATGACTGGCCATTTCAGGGAGCTGCTAGAAGCCGCTCAAGCAGGTCGAGGGCAAGTCGATTGGCCCTTATGGAAGAGCGGCGGCCGGTGAGCATGGCAGCACCTTATGGGTCGCACACAGAATTAAATCTAAGCCGGTCAATTTGGCTAGCCAAGTTGGATGGAAGAGATAATTTGTGGCAGTTATTGGCTTCCGTTGAATTTGTTTAAGACCCTTGAGGTCAGTGTGACTAACCATCTTTGGGCGGCCGTCTGGAACTATTCAAGCAAGTTGGGGATGGGCCGATTAGTTCCCCTAAGAGGGGGTCGGCCACTGATCACAACGGCATCTTACTGTTGCCGTTAATATAAATTAGGGTTTTTAAGCCGTGTGACCGACCTACTTTGAGCTAACGGTTTGAGGCGTTAGCTACAGGCTGGGAGTAATTTGATTGGCCAGGGCTAAAGGCGAGTCGCCGGTGAGTATACTAGCACTTCACTGGTCGCCTAAAATAAAATCTAAGCCATCCAATTAGGCTGGCTAAGTGGGACGACCACGATGGATTTGAGACTGACATGGCCAGTCTTAACTCATTAAACACCTTTTTCAACAACGTGACTAGCCTACTTTGGATAGCGATCATGGATGCTACCTGCAGGCTGGAACAGAAGTGGGCCCACCTGTGAATGTCGTTGAGTTTGTTTGGCCACGCCAGGAGGATGTTAAGCTTGATAAATCGGCTGGCCAAGTTGGATGGCCGTGATCGTTTTAAGACTGGAATGAGCATCCTATATTCAATATCTTAAGAAATTAAGCGCGTCGACCAGCCAACTTCTATCTTTAATTTAAAGTGTAGGCTGCGCATTTAAAGCGATTTGATTAGTCGATGGAAAAGAGGGGTAGGTAGGCAGATGTATGGGGCGTGGTCGGTCGACCATGGACGGCGCCAGCTAGGGCAAACCGGCCGGCCAAGCGGCGTGGCCGCTCCCCCTTTTTGGTGCTGCCTTTATTTTTCGCAGTTTCTCTTTATTTCTTGTGTTCCAACTTCTAATAGGATTTTGCTTCTACTAGCTCCATGGTGGATCAATTTCCTAGTTTTCCTAGGTTTAGTCTCGACCAATAGGGTTCGAGATATTGCGAAGGCCGTAAAAACCTAATTTTTGTAAATTGGTGAAATTAGGTTAAAAAATTGAATTTTGCGAGCTGACACAAAATTAATCAAATTTGATGAATTTTGCGCGTTGACACAAAATCACTAATTTTTATCAGAGAGAAGCGCATCTTGCGTGCTTTTAATTGAGTATTTTTCATGCACATCTTAATCCTGACACTTCGGGAAACTCATGCTACTCAACTGCGAGCGAACATTAATTGTCATGTCATGTCAATATTAAGAGTTCAGCTGGGGAACATAGCATAGGAGAAATACTCAGCAAGTCATACATTAGTGTATAATGCAGGCGGGATGTTAATAGAATTTACAAAATATTTGGGATTATTGCTACATGCACCAATATTATTCTAAATAAATTTCATAACACATAGTTCATGTGTAAGTAGATAGGTATAGACTCTTTTGGCAGCTCCACTTCTTTGCAGAAAGCAGGCATACAAAATACATGGTTTCACAATTTTAGCCCTGAACTAAAAACCACCATCAACAAGATGTCAAAAAAAGATTTGATCGCTCAGAACTTGGAAGACTAACACCTTTGATAAATGGGATTTATTAATTGATTGCTCCGAAAAGTAACGCTTTTCACATTGAATGGAAAAATCAAAATTATTAGGCGGGCATTTCAGGGAGAAGAGAAATTGTGTAATTGTTAGATCTCAGCCGTTATTTATCCCCCCAAACTGTAGACTACCGATCATTTGGGTTATAAAAGAAAATACAATCGGAAAAACATAGCAGTGGCTTGATCCGTAATTAGTCGTTCCATCTGGACCGTTCTTTATGTGTCTGAAATGTTGATGACCGTTCTTTATCTGGACCGTTCTTTATGTGTCGGAAAAATACCATTGTCCCTTATAATATAGATGACATTCTTTTCAAAAAAAACCAAATTATTTTACTTATGCGAGAAGAGGTATTAAAATCTTAATCTAGGCCGTCTTTTAGGGGGGGGAGTAACTACACAACTGCAGATATTTGACATACTAAGGTGAATCTCTTTTGTTATATTGGTTTTCTTTTCTTCTTAAAAGATTCTCTGAACATAGT
The DNA here is from genome assembly GCA_023531295.1 of Papaver armeniacum. NCBI lineage: Eukaryota > Viridiplantae > Streptophyta > Magnoliopsida > Ranunculales > Papaveraceae > Papaver > Papaver armeniacum. The sequence goes on from JAJJWW010017205.1 coordinate 656,159, forward strand.
TAATATGGTCAGACAATAGGTAAGACTAAATAACTAAAAGCATTGGGGGAACTGTAATCCTTTTCAAACTGAATTCGAAACTTTGATCGATACTATTAACCAACACATAATAGGTATTGCTATTCAAAAGGATTTGATGATTTTAACTTCCATTGATGTTAAACAAAAAATTAAAGAGAAAAGCTGACAAAAATTATCTCAATCAAGCAAAATAACAGAGAATCATACCTTGGAAATAGAGTTGTGCAAATGATTAAAATCTAACAAAAATTAACAAAAATTAAAGAGAAAAGCTAACAAAAATTTTCTCAATCAACCAAAACAAAAGAAAATCATACCTTGAGCATAGAGTTGTGCAAATGATGAATATAGTTGTTTATATAGAATAAAAGAAATGATTTTACATTAAATGGGGGTAATAACTCCCAAATAAATGACATTAAAAATCTGCATTCATTGTCTTAAGTAAAATTAATATGTGAATTAATCTGGACCCTTCTTTATATGCCTAAAATGTGGATTGAAAATCTTAAATATTTAGCTCGATCTGGACCATTCTTTATATGCCACAAATGTAATTGAATAACTTAAATATGTATCTCAATCTGGGCCATCCTTTATGTGTCCAAACTGTAGATCTCCGTCCATAGGGAAAAACACCATTGTCCCTTATAATATAGATGACATTCTTTTCAAAAAAACCAAATTCATGGACTCGGGTAAGTTTCGCTAACAAACTTTAATTACAAAAAAATATAAGACTATACCCTAGTTAGCAATTCGGGATTCGGCAAACGTACGGAACGGCAAACGTACGAGTATTATACGGTTTTGTAAAACCCAAATTCGGTCCAAAATTCGGTCAACAGGACGTCATTCGTCAGTAATTCGGAACGGCATACGTACGTGTATAATTCGATTTATAAATGTGAGTTCAAGCATCGAAAATTCCAGTATCTATTATAATAAATAATTATTATTTATAAGGACATAGACTAATTTTTATGCATATTTGAGAGTTATTTAAAGAAAAATAAACTTAATATGATGATATTAATAATATATACAATATTAGTCATCCAAGAGGACGTGGTATAGTGGTTTAGATGCACCTTCAAATCTCTTGATCATTTTTGTTTCATAAAAGTTACAACAATGCCTAATATTGGGCTGTGTATGCTCAGGAGGCGATAAAGCCCAAAAAAAGTGGAGCCTTTAAAAACGTAAAAGCTAAAGAATTTTACGGCGAATTAAGTGGACGTATTATTCGGGATACGTAAAGTTCTTGAACGATTCGCGAATAATCCGGGAATGCCATATAATACGCGTCTTGGGTTCGGAGTTGCAAACGTACGCGAATAAGACAGTAAAATTCGTGATACGGAAAAATTCGCGAATGATTCGCGAATGATTCGCGAACTTACTAACTAGGGACTATACCACCAAAAATAGTTGTTAACCCTACAAAGTTGAGTCAATCCCACAAAATTAAGCATTTTAATCAATTGGGTTAGAAATATTTGATGGGATGGGTTAGAAATATTTGATGGGATAGTAAGCACAGTCGTACAAATATAAAAGCTATATGATAACATGATCATCAGAAATTGAAGGACTTAAGCTTTTTCTCACTACATATTCACAAATCCTGTCTTTTATAACAATAGTGCATCATGCAAAGGAGGAGAATTAAATCACAAATAGTGTTGAATCAAATATTGTCTTTCTTAATAGTGCAGACTCTTTAATCGATCCTCAACTCCCTCCCTGCTTCTTAATAGTGCAGACCATTTCATGAATCATTACTAAGGCTTTTAATTGGGCATTCAAAATTCCTCTGTAAAAATCAATCAATCAAACGGCCTTTTGACATTCCTTTCAAAAAACCAAATTCATGGACTCGGGTAAGTTTCGCTAACAAACTTCAATTACAAAAAAAAACGTAATGAGTGTAGAAAAATAAATAATTCAAACTTGTGTATCAAATCAATCGTTATTTGCTTGCGTGGTCCAAATCAAATAAAACCTGTGTATGAGAATCCCTGTGTTCATAAAAAGGAGAATCAAACCAAATCACTTGAAAAAACAGTCAAAATCAAAGGATAGATAATTAAGTTTCTAAGTTTCACAAATCAATCAAAAGGAATAAAAACCCAAATTTAAGATAACCCAAATGAGTCGCACCTTGGATAATGAATCAGTATGAAATAAGAATGAGTGATACACAGGAAAATAGATGTCCAAAAAAGATTTGATCGCTCAGAACTCGGAAGAGTAACGCCTTTGATAAATGGGATTTATTAATTGATTGCTCCGAAAAGTAACGCTAACAAACTTCAATTACAAAAAAACGTAATGAGTGTAAAAAAATAAATAATTCAAACCTGTGTATCAAATCAATCGTTATTTGCTTGCGTGGTCCAAATCAAATAAAACCTGTGTATGAGAATCCCTGTGTTCATAAAAAGGAGAATCAAACCAAATCACTTGAAAAAACAATCAAAATCAAAGGATAGATAATTAAGTTTCTAAGTTTCACAAATCAATCAAAAGGAATAAAAACCCAAATTTAAGATAACCCAAATGAGTCGCACCTTGGATAATGAATCAGTATGAAATAAGAATGAGTGATACCTGGGAAAATAGATGTCCAAAAAAGATTTGATCGCTCAGAACTCGGAAGAGTAACGCCTTTGATAAATGGGATTTATTAATTGATTGCTCCGAAAAGTAACGCTAACAAACTTCAATTACAAAAAAACGTAATGAGTGTAGAAAAATAAATAATTCAAACCTGTGTATCAAATCAATCGTTATTTGCTTGCGTGGTCCAAATCAAATAAAACCTGTGTATGAGAATCCCTGTATTCATAAAAAGGAGAATCAAACCAAATCACTTGAAAAAACAATCAAAATCAATGGATAGATAATTAAGTTTCTAAGTTTCACAAATCAATCAAAAGGAATAAAAACCCAAATTTAAGATAACCCAAATGAGTCGCACCTTGGATAATGAATCAGTATGAAATAAGAATGAGTGATACCTGGGATAATAGATGTCCAAAAAAGATTTGATCGCTCAGAACTCGGAAGAGTAACGCCTTTGATAAATGGGATTTATTAATTGATTGCTCCGAAAAGTAACGCCTTTCACATTGAATGGAAAAATCAAAATTATTAGGCGGTTGTTTCAGGGAGAAGAGAAATGGTGTAATGGATAGATCTCAGCCGTTCTTTATCCCCAAAACTGTAAACTACCGATCATTTGGGTTATAGAAGAAAATACAATCGGAAAAACATAGCAGTGGCTTGATCCGCAATTAGTCGTTCCATATGGACCGTCCTTTATGTGTTTGAAATGTGGATGAGCGTCCACATGGAAAAACACCATTGTCCCTTATAATATAGATATAGATATTTATATATCAAGAAAAAATAAATGATATCTTCTTATTGGGCATCACTGGTTTGTACTCCCTCCTTCCCAAATTGGATGAGCTAGTTGGTTTTAAATTTTGTCCCATAAATAGATAAGCTATTTTACTAATCAAGGGGATATTTATAAAACTACCCTTTTAATTGATTATCGTTATTATAAGAAATACATATAATTTAATAGTCATGTTTATATTCGTTAAGTAGGTGTTTTAAAATGCTTTTCATCGGTATAAAATTTATGAAAAACCGTTGTATAGTTTAGGAGATAAATCATTTCAAGTTTTACTAGTTATTATCCATACGGGTATAATTGTAAAAAATACTTAAACATACTCCCTTTCCTCTTTTCCGTAAGAATTGTGCAAACTACAACTAGCTCATTTAATTTGGGACGAAGGGAGTATAATTTTGTCATCTTAGCATCGCTTCACACTCCTATTTTCACACTATTTCACATTTTGGATACTAATTTTTTTAGTTAAAACAAACGTTAATGTATATTTGAAGTTAATATTTTGGGGATATGTTTATCTTACAAAGCTCTACGTACCCATTAGAAATGAGCACATTGCGAAACGTATAATTCCACCATCGACTGCTTTGAAAATCAACGAATTTCCAACCGTTAAAATTAAAATTGGTAGATAGTAAGGTTTAGTATTTCGGAATCTGCTCATTTTCCGTGGGTAGGGAGACCTTTACAAGATGAGCATATCTCTAAAATATTAGCTTTAAATACGTTATCATTTCAATTTTAATTAAAAAAATGTCTCTCATAGTGTGAGATAGTGTCAAGTTAAAGGTGTGAAGGTATCCTTGTATGGGATGTAATATCAGTTAGAAGAAGAATGGAATGTAAAAATGGCCAATACTGCTTGGGAGATCTGGAAAAGCTAGGTGTTGTTGTGTCTTTCATGGAGTCAAACCAAACCCTATGGAAATCATTAGAAGGATTGACATCCTGAATTCTATGACAGGAAAAAAAAATGAAAAGAACTAACACCAGTCACAACATTTCTTAGCAGGAAACTATCGTAGCATGGAAACCTACACATAACTTTGAATTTTATATAAACTGTGATGCTTCTTTTAAACTGCCAGTTAATTCTTGTGGAATTGGACTGATACTTAGAAATTTTGCAGGTGAATTTGCAGCCGCAAGGTGTGGATATGCAGTTGGAACCTTGAATGCGGAGGATGCGGAATGTGAAGCTCTCTGGCTGGCAGTTGGGTGGGCCAAAGAACTAAACATTCAGAAGATTTGCTTTCTAATGGATGCAAAGAAAGTAGTTACTGGAGTTAATGAAGATCTTAGTAATATTTGTTGGCAAAATCATCCGATGTTGTCAAACATTAAATAAATTTTTCGTAGTTTTCCATTATGGTCTTTACAATTTGTTAGAAGAAAGTTGAATAAACCGGCAAATACATTAGCCAAGCATACTAGGTTATTTAAGATGTCCAGAATCTGATCCGATACTCCTCCAAATTTCATTATAAGAAGTTTGGAGGAAGATAAACACAATGTTTTTAATTCAGTTGATCGATGAATTATTCATTTGCATCAAAAATAAAATAAAATATCCTTGTATGGATATTATATCTAGATATTAAATAGTCGAACTCACTAGGGGTAGTTATGTAAATTGTATTATGCTTTAGTATACAACTCCAGTCCACCCATCAGCTGTTTCTATTTTATCAAGCACACAACTCTATTTTTAAAAATTTCTCGTTAATGGCCAAGTCCCCACCCTGCACTCCTTTTAGTGTCTTGAATTATTTGGTACACTTTTTCGTCCAATATCAGATAGCAAGCTAATAATTCACTGGACGTTTTCTAATGGAATTGGAATTTGGTGATCACGAGTTTCTCGTGCTTGCATATATCCGAAATTCAGTATGGAAGTGAGATAGATAGTATTCCTTTTGTTTGCATATAGTGCTTGCATATATAGATAGATAGATAGTATAAGTAGAATTCCATCAATAATAATATTCCTTTGTTTTAAAAAGACCGTCCTTTATTCTATTTTTGTCAGTTAGTTTCAAAATTGTGTCTAACTTCTGTTTATAGCCATATTTTCCCAATAAACTCTCTAATATACCTTTAAATTTTTTATATTTATATAAATTAATTTTCAAAGGACCCAATTTAAAATATTAAAGAAACAAATATATATCCTTCATTCTTTTTGAGAGAATATATATTTGGCTACAAAAATTAAATTCCTTAAACGGTGCATACTCTGTAAGTTTACTCCCTCTGTCCTAAAATTTCTGTCCTCTATTCTATTTTCGTTTGTCCTAAAATATCATCAGAACTTCATTTATAGTCATATTTTTTAGTCAAACTCTCAAATATACCCTTCAACTTTTTAGAATTATAAAATTATTTTTAAATATAACCAATCTAAAATCTTAAATGATTTCTTCAATAGAAAACAAATCTACTAAATCCATCCCATAAATATTTTTATTTTTATCTTCTATTTAAAAATTTTTATGAATAATTAAATTACCAAATATATACTTTTCTTACATACTCCATAATCAATATACTCCTTTTAATTTTGCTAATAACATAACATTTAATAGGGGTAGTTTTGTACATTCCTCCGGTCTCCTTAATATCTTGACTTAGTCAAAGCGGACTAATAATTAGGACAGAGGGAGTACAATGTTTTCAAAATATTTCTCTTTTATCTTATTGATGTTTTTTCCATAAATTCCTATACCTTTTTTTTTTTTTTTTTTTTTTTTTTTTAATTTCCTATTATCAACCCCTTAAGAGTTTGGATAGTTTTCATGCTAGCATTTTTTATTAAAATAAAATAGGTAAATAACTAAGCATAGTCAAAATATTATGGTCTCCTTAATATTTTGAAAAAATCAAAGTGGATAGTCTTTTTGAAACCGAGGGAGAAAATCATTTTCGCTAGGAAACAAGTCTTCACATGTGACCTATGGTAAAAAATAATTCTGGCTTTTGTCTTTTTATTATATCTTTTTATAAATATAACCTTATTTTCTAAAATAAAAAACATTGAATTTTAAAATTAAAATTTCAAACAATAAATATCTAGTAGTGGTTTTGATAGTTTTATTTTCCATAGATTAGGCATTGATATTCAGATAGGAGTCGGAGCCCAGCTTGTTGCTCGGCTTCCGACTAAAAGCTCTGTTTGAGTTTTGTTTAAACAATTGTTTTAACATTGATTTATTACTAAAAAAAAGAAAAATTAATATCTTCGTTAATTTTTTTTTTCTTTTTTTTCTTCGTTAATTTCTTTTTTTTTTTGTTAATTTCTTTTTTTTTTATAATAAATTATATTTCTAATTTTTTTAATACAAGAAAAAAGTTTTACACAGAACTTTTGGTTGGCAGCCTAGCGACAAGCTGAGCTCCAACTCCTCTTTGAATAGCGATACCTAAACGATAGAAAATAAAACTACCTAACCCACTACTAGCGTCGTTGCTAACCAAACAATTCCTTAGACGTTTGAAAAAAAACTAGAGTGCCTTCTCCAAGCTCCCCTAAGGTAGAGAAGGCCGAACTCCCAATCCATAGCCATGTGCAGCGCACTTGTCCAAGTATTTGGCACGTTTTCGTGAAACTGCACCAGAAATAGCCATACCTGGGGCGAAAGAGCGCACACCATCACCAGTGAATGGAGATACGCCTGTAACATCCATACAAACGTCTTGCCCGTTGGTTTTTTTTTTTTTTTTTCGTTAATCTTTTTTTTTCATGCGTTTTGAGGAGGGTGTCGCACTCACCTTTCGACATGGGCCTCTATATGATTTGAGTTCTAAAGGAGGAGATAAGTTGTTTTAATATCACGTGAATCGCCGTAGAATTTTTTGTTGTTTACGAACACCTAGAACATGTAAAGTGCCGGGTTTACTGCCCAGAGGCTCAACTTTTTTTTTTTTTTTTTTTTTTTTTTTTTGGTTATCCAGTCAGTTTTATAGGTCAGTTCTTTCTTTTAGTTGTCTAGCTATTATTATTATTTTTTTATTTTTATTTTTTTAAGCATTAATTAAAAAACAGAAAAAGAAGACTAGATGTTTGTTACACGGGGATACGCCATTCCTAGCGTATCATAGAATGTAATAGAATTTAAAAAATAGGGACTATATTTTCCCAGATCAAAGTGGTGAGAGAATACTAATTGCGTCGCTATCGGCTGCCTTGTTCACAAGTCCATCTGCTGCCTGGTTGCCTTCTCTGTAATATGAGTAATCATATGGTGTGGAATACTCTGTAGGGAGAAGAGGATTTCTTCTATCATCGCTTGGATGTACCACGGTGGTGACGTTTTGGTTTTAATGAGTTGGGCCCAAGTTTCCGCCATGAGAGCAGTGGTGATTCCTAGGGGTTGAGAAATCGCTTTGATAGTAGATGTGGCCGAGGATCGGCAAATAATATCTGCCCCTGCATGTCCTGGATGTCCTCTCCATCTGTATTTATCTTAATCCGGAAGTTCTGTTTTGGATTAATGAAGATATGCAACTCACTTCTACTTCCACATGTAGACTTAATAGAATAAGTGGGAACTTATGCATCTTTAACAAAGCTAATTGCACACTCATAATCAACGTCAAGAACACTAGATTGTTGGGTGGAAGCCTTAAAAGTGGAAAGCTGGAGATCAAGACCTCACTTTGTTACTCACAGTCACAGCATAAGCTATATATACACGAGCAAATAAAGAAAATCATAAGAAAACTTTGAAAAAGAGGTGCATTAAAAGTCTCCTAGAGAGATACGCACTAAAAGTCTTTTATTAGAGAGAGTGAAACACCGTTTAGATCGATTTTTTTTTCAAATTTTTAAATTAGTAAAACGAATGGAAAAAGATTAATTTAGTCATGTTAAAATGTAACAGTATTAATCAATCTAAATGTTGTTTTTCTTAGCCGTAGATCTTAAAATTTTGGGCTACTTATATATGCCATCTTAATGATGGGTTTATAATAATGATGGGTTTGTAAAAGAGAGAGGAACCAAATTTGGGTTCCTCAGAAATTTCCACATTAGAAAACTCACCATTTATTTTCAGCCGCAATTTTTACACTTCGTTTATATTAAAATTTATTAATTTGGAGACGGACCAAACCTTAGTATCTTGAAGCCCATATTAACTTTCAAAACCTTAGATGGGCCAAATTTTCACAAACATTAATAAAGAACCCTGTTTGAGAGCATACTGAAAAATTTCAGGGCATACCAAGTAGTGACAAAATAGGGTCATTAAATAGTAAATCCAAAAGCCCCTTATACAAAATTTTGGTAATGGAAAAATTACCCTTTTATTATTAGTGGTAATACTAATGATTAGTTATACATAATCTTGATTAGTGATCAATCATAATGATTAGAGATTAAGTATAATTAAGTTATCATCAGAAAATTGATTTTCTTCACCCAATTTCGCGAACCACGGATAGGTTTGGCTTGAAACTATCAGTCGAACCTAACTGGTATGCTATAGAAGATGAACAGTTCGACTGACTCGAAATTTTCATTAGAAGCCGAACATTTTCCTGAGTGTTTTGAAAAAAAAACTGAAGTTAAAGATTCGGTTTGTACTCTAAATATCGTATCAGCCGAACCATATATCTTCCCAAGTTCGGCTCATATTCAAAAAATCATATTAACCGAACATGTTAATGATTCTACAGAAAACACTTAAGTTCATACACATTTAGGGGTTCAACTTTTTATTGCGTATGTTCTCTATTGTGCAGCATTTCTTTGGATTAATTAACCAAAAGAAGTGGAAATGTTTATAAAAGTGTTAAGAAAGTGAAGTCTACTAATGGAGAATACCAAGGTCCAAATTCAACTCGTTAAAATCAAGGAGATTTTATCTTCATCTTCAAAAGAATGAAAAGACGAAAACAACGAAAAAAATGAGGTCATTTCGACATCGAACGAATAAGTTATGGCCAAAACAAGATTGAAAGACTTGAGTCTACAGAGAGAAGTTCGACTGATAACTCATCAGCACGAGCCAGCCAAACCTAGGGTCTGCAAATCTAGATTTTGAAAATGCTTAGAGAGATATGTTCGGCTTGAAAGTGATTTGATCGAATCAGCCGAACCTAACAACCACCTGGGATAAATTTCATTTCTCAGGTTCGGCCGGTAAATGTTTGCAAGGTATTAGCCGAACCTGACATATTGTATTAACCACCTGAGAAGGTCAGCTATCGATTAGAAATGAATTATCAGCCGAACTGTTCATAAGCACTTTCAAAATGAAGAACAATGAACATTTCGACTGATAATTCGTCTCGCTAATCAGCCGAACCTCATTCTGTAACCGTAAAAAGCTCTAGTTTTTTCTGAATTAACATATTCTATCGATCAAAAACGATAAAATAAGACTTGGAGCTTCAAATGGTTGAATTTCTGATTCAATTTCTGGTTCAATTACAGTTTTCAATTCATGGATTATAAGAGGATTTAGAACACCCGCCGTCTGCTTTTTTCTTTATATAATCCATTATATAGCTCAATTTAATCGACGATCAAATTTTCACAAATCGACAATTAATTACGGCGATGAAAAAAAAAAATCGAGACCGGAGGGAGGTGGTTCGGCTGGAGGAAGAAGAAGAGATGTTTAGGATAGAAACATATTTTGTTTTTTGTTTTTAGGTTCAAGGGTATATAGGTAATTGAACTACCTAATATACACCCCTTATAAGGTCACCTAGGATGGGAACACTATCTTGTATGCCTTGAAATTTTTTGGTATGCCCTAAAAAAGGGTTCTTAATAAACGGTTTAACCTATTTGCCACCCACACTTTTCCTATTTGCCACTCGCATAAATTACCACCCCCATTTATTCTATTTACCACCCATATAAATTTTGAAATATCCTAAATACTACCTCTTGACTTTTTGTTTACACCCAAAAATAAAACCAACTAAACCAATAAACACAAAGTTTCATGCGCTTCAGGAGGTCCCAGGTTCGAGTCCCCAATGGCGTAATATTGCATAAATTAACATGGAAGGTAGTGTTAGCTTGCCCCCCTTGTGACACAATCTCAGCCCCCCTCCCGCCGTTTCGTCTCTCTTGGCTAGGTTACCCATGAGGCTCGCTGGTAGGTTAGCACGACAACCTGTTCAATTAATGTAGTAGTATGTCGTTGGAGCTTAGCTTGTTAGGCTTCCAACTAGTTTCATGTAATAATATTTATCCAATAATATAATAAACAAAAAAAAAAAAACCCAAATTATCATCTCCGCCCATGAACTTACCGTCTTCTACTTCATCTCCGGCCGCCGACCACCACCTTCACCCTACTTTTATTATTGAGAAATAAAAAAATCTAGGAGAAAGAAAGTTTCATGTTCTGTCATAACTTGTACAACTAGGGCCGCATGAGACAATCTTAATAGGGAAAAATATGGTTTAGTCCAAAACCCCATCCAAATATACTAGTTAGTCCTAACTCATTTAACTAGGTACAAATTAGTCCTTTTTCATTGAAAGTACATAAATAACCTTCCTGATTTACAATTTAGTCCAAATATTTACAGTTTAGTCCAAAGTGACTAACAATGATGTCAACAAATTAAATAATATAAAAAAGAATTAAAAACAATTTATCTTTCGAACCATTTGTCCAAAATTCACAAATTTTATATATTCCGAAAGCTCTTTCCGAGAGCTACAAAAAGAGTACCCATATGACTATATAATTCTCATTTAAAAAAAATCTTAATTTACATTGGCGTACAAACATGTACATGTCTACAAAAATCCAAAAAAAATCAAAAGACAAAACAAGGTACACCAGTTTGTACACCAACTGGTGATCCATCCGATAACAAGTTAGCAAAAGTAGATATGCATTGAATCTCATACGATAACAAGTTAGCTAGGTGATCCATTCCCAAGGGTTTACCGAACGCTCCTCTCATACCAGTTTGAAGCCTGTCAGCTCCAGCACATGAAAGCATCTTGTTAATACACAAGACATGGAAATGATGTATTTATGTTGTGCATCTATACATACAATGACGAAGAGGAAAAAGTGGTCAGCACAGAGATCAAACTATTGTTTCATAAAGTTTTTAACTGACAAGGAATCTAATAAAACAACAAAATAATTATACAGTGGGAGCTAGATATTGGTGACTCGTAAGATAAAATACCGTTGTAGCACAAGTTTCTAGATTATTTTTCACTTAGGCCTATATAATTGAGTAATCACTGATATCATGGATACTGGGTAACACATTGATAAACCATCCAGTTCTTACGGTCTAAAGCTCAGAAAAAATGATTATACTAACTTACAAGTATGAGCTTAAATCTATTCATCTGTCTGCAGAGATTAGTTTGATAAAATTGTTCGAAAATACATTGAAGCTGCAACAAATATCCTAGAATGTACATTATCTTTGCCTAAGAGATGTTACAAGGATCTAAATTTCTAATGAGAGGACAACTTTTGATGGTATAAGAAAGAGATACAGTAACTTTTGATGTTTTGTGGTATAAAAATCCAACATTTATACCACAAAAATGCACATAATACTGAGATCACACAATAGTGTACAACTTTGTACATATCTATAGAAAATCCAATAATCGTACGGTTAGTGCTTTCCCTAATTTTTGGTTTGTATACATAAATATAGTCCTACAAGTGTACAACTATTTACACCTAAATAATCAACATTTGGACTAATATGCACACCTAAATAACATAATATGTGTGCACAACTATGTACACATTAGTGCTTTCCCTAATTTCTTAGACTTCAAAATGAATAACATGTGCACAACTATGTATACTTTAATAATCAACACGTGTAAATGAAAATGAAACCACCAAACAGGGAGAATTTAATTGGTTGAATCGGAACAACTAGACTGCTAAGTGATAAAAGAAAATTCTTCGATATACAAACAAAATTGATGATGTGCATATGGTATGTGTATTTAAGAAAAACAAGCTTTTAGCAATTCTTCAAGTAGTTTTATGCAAACCAAACTAATGATGGGTATTAAGTATGTATAACAAGCTTTTTGCAAACCTTCATGTAGTTTCTGACATGAGCCAAGTTCTCTGGAACTCCAGCTCGAGGTGGCAAAACTTTGGCGCCAAATTCAAATTAACGGCTGGTACTTTCTCTCCATTGACAAAAGGATCCCAAAACAAAATGAATACAATCACAAGTTATCAACAATACAACGACAATCGAACAAAAACTAAGTACATGTAAAATGGAACAAGCACATATAAACAGAGAGAAACACATACAATAGGTGTACAATTATGTACACATTAAGAATCAACATGTGTACAATTATGTACACCTTAGTTACTACTCTATGAATTGCTTGGTGGAAACCCATTTAGATGAGGACATAACAAACACATGTGCCATACCTAAATAGTTCCATCTCGTTCACCTGGTAAGAGAAACTTCTTCACAATCCTTCCTTGCATCAACAACTGTTTTTATTTGCATCACTTTTTCCTCCCTTAAAACCACCTTCTTGGATATGAATGCAAGCTTTTGGAGGTAACATTTCAAAGAAAACAAGACGATAAAAACCAATACCAACCAATGTGATGAAAAAAATCATGTTAAATGTAGAGCACCCAATGAAAAATTCAGTTCACAAAACAAAATATCGAATCCAGGAATTGATATATGCACTCATTAGAAATCAACAGTGTATAATTATGTGTACATTAATGATCACCAAAAGCAATTATGTGCATATTAATCATCAAGATGTGTAGAACTATGTGCACATTAACGATTTATAGGTGTACAAATCTGTACATGTCAACTAACAGGTGTACCACTATGTGGATATTAATGATCAACAGGTATACAACTATGTGCACGTCAACTAATAGGGTGTACAAATATGCTTAAAGACAACATGTGTACAATCATGTACACATTTAGAATCAACATGTGTACAACTATGTACACATTACCAATTCAATATCTAAAGAGTGAAAGTCGGATTCTACTCAAATCAGAAGGATCTAGTAACCCATATGTTAAAGAACTTACTAGTATTTGCTTCTCTGTTCATTGTATCCAATGACCTTGTTCCCCAATCTCATCATGTCAATTCTCAACTGTTCCCGTGAATTGTATATAGAAATGAAGTTAATATCTTAAAATGAAATCTCTCATACATACTAGAGCTCAATACGAGTGTATAACTATGTGCACATTAAAAATCAACATGTGTGAAATTATGTGCACAATAACGATCAATAGGTGTACAATTATGTACACATTAACTAACAGTTGTACAACAGTGTGCACATAAAAATCAACATGTGTGAAATTATATGCACAATAACGATCAATAGGTGTACAATTATGTACACATTAACTAACAGTTGTACAACAGTGTGCACATAAAAATCAACGTGTGTGAAATTATGTGCACAATAACGATCAATAGATGTACAATTATGTACACATTAACTAACAGTTGTACAACAGTGTACGATTATGTACAAATTGATAATCAATATGTGTACAACTATGTACACATATTGTCTACACAGTCTATCCAAAGCATATATACCTAAATGATCCTATCATTCCATGTCTCTCCCAACTATCATTGGTGTCCAAAGAGAACTTACAGCTAATGTTCATGCGGACATAATAATAATAATTTGAAGGGCTAAACAGTAAAAAACTTCAGGACAAGTAACAAAGAGTTTTAAAAGGAGTTGATGTTAATGTGTACACACTGTTAGTTTACGAACATAACTGAAGAGTGGTCAAAACATAGAGATTTGTTAACACAAACCTAAATGTAACCAAAAAAAAAGCCACCCACGAGCTAGGTTTTACTCACATCAAAAGATAGAAGTTGGAGCCACACCAAAAATGCAAGCTTAAAGTTATAGTACATGGGACACCTGGAAACAAATAAAAATTTACATAAGCCTGAGTTTCATGCCTCCAAATCATTTCTACTCTAGTTATTTACCCGAGCATAAGTCTCATACTGCACATAGTTTCCACTTTTCTTGGACTATTATGTACACATCAATAAGTGTACAATTATGTACACATAAAGAATCAACGTGTACAACTAAGTGCACATTAAGAATTGAGAAAAGCATTGGATCATAAGTTCCACTTAAGACAAACTTATGAACTTATAGTGAGAGAACACATGGATCATAAAAAATGATACAATGTATTCACTAGAAGAACCATAAAAAATCTGTTCAAGCTAAAGGTCATTTGAACCCACCACCTTATTTATCCCAAAATAAAAAGACACGGTCCTAAAAAACAAATGAGTCATAAATTAAGCAACCAATCACCTCTATACAACAAGACACGAACGCGCCCAGGAGTAGGACTAGTCCAAATTGTTCTTTCAATTAACGTTTTCAGTTCATTTTTACTACTAATATCCATTGCAATTCAACTGTATTTTGAATTCAAAATCTTAATTCAACTAAGCATTGGCGATACTCTCAAAACCATGGTTCTCAAGGACCTAAACCTGGGGATTAACCTCTGAAGCATTTGACCATAGATTACACATGATGTCATATGTAACAAAGTTACGAAAAATAATAAAGAACAAAATGATGCAAAACGTATATACCTCCAACTCCACTCGAGGCATTTATGACCAATAAAACCACCATCATATGAATATGAACACTAATCAAAGTATATTCTTCTCTATCAGATCATCATCAACTAATTGCTTTCATTTCTTTCACCATTTATCCTTCTCTTACTAAGCAATTTCAAACTCAACTTCATATGGACAATTTAACAATCAGTTTTAGAATCAGATGATGAATAATTGACAACTTCGTACATGCCCATAAATAAATTGCATCACCAGCTGCTAATCTTTCTGCATTAAAATAGGAATGTGGCAGTGTTTTCTTATTTCTACCAGATAATGATAATTATGCACTCCGCCTCCGGTCCGGCATTACTGATACCTAGTATTTCTCCTTCATATACACCTGTGTGGTCTATATAGTGTATGGGAAATTAACTTATCGACACGGCCGGCATGCCGTGTATCCAATCCTAGACTTTTGCGCTACTTAGGATAGCAGAGTTTCTATTCGAAAAGTCTCACTGACACCTACATATGGTATTGTGCAATGTGTGCTAAATTCATTCAAGAGCCCACTACATTTCTTGTTAACATACTTGCTTCTCAATGCCCTATTTACATACAAGAACTACAAAAGATTCTAACGATTCATTGCTTATTTAATTAAAAGTGAATTAGAAGAATGCCTAAGAAAGAATCTAGGTAGCTAATAAAATACATCAAGCACAAATGACATAAACATCAAGATCTTGAAGAAGGTAATTAAAAGTAAATTAGAAGATCACCTAAACTCTGAAGCTTCCACAAAATGAAGTATCAATCACCAATTTGCATATCTAATGCTCTATAATCATCAACAATTTTACTTTCGGCAGCAGCAACATCCATACAATTGAACTCCCAATTACAGATTTTGTGACAAATGCCTAAATCAATACATTAATAATCCGTTGAAATGAAAACCCCAATTCCATATTTCAACAAAACCTTAAATCTGCATAAAATTGAACTCTCACTTGCAGCTGCCCCTGTTTCTCATTCAAATATGTATATATGCATGAATTGAAGACGATCAACAAAAAAACCAATCAATTCTCAACAAAAATTCAATAAAACTAAACATGTTTCCAAATGAAAATGGAAATTGATTATATAAAGTTGATATTTACCTAGTAATTCTATTAATCGCCTTAGTTAAAAAATACTAAAATTTAAGGAAAATAAGGTTTACTCGTACCTGAGAGGAAGGAATTTCGGTAGAAGCGTTTCGAGTTCATCAATGAAATTGAAAAATGATCCCAGCAAAGAGACTTGTCGAGAGACTTAGGGTTTGCAGCTGAGAAGAAATCTTATTCAAAACGTTTAACCCACAAATCTCTTCCAAAATCTATCGCTCTCGCTCTGTCTCTCTGAATCTCTCCTGAAATCTGAGATCTGTAATCACTTCGAAACGTTTATAACTCTAAGGGTAATTTTGGTAGTGGGAAAATTCGAAAAATTATGAATCGGTGAGAGTTTGGATTAACTCGTTTAAAATCTGGACTAAACTGTCAGGGGCGGGTGAATTTTGGACCAGAGAGTACTGGGCTCGAAGGGACAGGACTAGAGCGTCCAAAGCCCAGGAAAAAAGGGATTAAACGTTAATTTCTACATCTTAATACTACAGCGATTGTTGTTAGTAGCTGGAATGGTGATGACTATGATTCATTTAGATTATATATTTGTGGTCGTTAAAATCTGAATTGTTCGCAGTAGTCCATGTAGTGATGACTACAAATCAGAAAATAAAAAAAAATTGCAGTCGTTAAATTTTGGACGACTACGACTGTTCTTGATAGTCGTAATATGGACGACTACAAACGTTCTTCCTCTCTAGTTTTGACCATGTAACCTAATTGAATACTTCCATAATTCATGAACATATTAAGTATTATCCAATAACACAAATAAATTGAATAATGTTATTGGTTTTGATAAATGTAAAGACAAATGCTATCCCACACGACTTTGTGGGATGGTTTCCCGCAAAAGCGGCTTCTTTACCGTTAGATGATCAAATCAAAGGTTAGATTCACATTCAGGAAAGGTACCATCACTTTCACGAAAGGACCCACCATTTTCAGGAAAGAACCCACCATTTCCCTAAAGGGTTCAAGGCTGTATGTAAAACAAATAAGAATCATAAAACTACACCAAGTTTGTTGATTGTAAATTAACATAATCTTGTTGAATGTTTGATTCATCTAAAGTTTGGATATTTTACCCAAAATTTAATACTAGAGTATCCCATAATAATAATTTATGATTTTTTTTTGTTGATTAATTCGTTTTAACACGATGAATTAAATGATAAAAGATGGAGTAATAAATTTTTAATGATTTTTTATAAAAAAGGGGATTAGTGAAGAAGATGAAAAATGGGTTTTCAACGAAGAGGAAATCAACGCAGAAGAAGAAATGTAAGAGTGGTAATAGTTGTAGTCAAATTTAATTTGACTTATATAGGTGGTAAATAGGAAAAATGGAATCGAAAAGTAGAATTAATTTTGATATTTTGATAGGGGTGGCAAATAGGAAAATTGTGGTGGGAAATAGGTGAAACCTTAATAAACAATTTATATTTAGGGCGTGTTGTATGTGGATGGTTAACCTATCATGTTGGTTAAGGTTGTTGAGGAGTTTAATATAAACTCAAACTTGGTATGTTCTGTTTGGTTTGGGTTTGTCATAACCCAAATATAGTCGGTCATTAAATTTAGAGTTTTGAGATAATCTTTAATTAGTTTACTTATTCCTAAAGTTTAGGACTTTAATAGCTAAGTTAAGAAAACCATAAACTTATAGGATAAGTAATGTGACTCCTATAAAAGGAGGTTTAGGGTATGAGTTTTAGTATGGAGTTCTCAAGGAAATTCTCATTAGAGATGTGAGGAATTCATCCGACCTCTTGGGGTGGATATGAGAGACCATTAATGGTGGAATTAATACATCATATGGTGCTTACGGAATACTTATCGATGTTGAAAGATATGTCGTTATGGAATACTCATAGGAGATGTTGGTAAGACATTTTTTGAGGAGAAGATCATCTTGGTGGTGCTGGATTAGATTACTGGTGTTGAGATGAAGGCGTCCATGATAATTTATGTCAGGGTGTGCAGAGAAGATCATCTCGTTGTGGTAGATAATACGGTAAATATTATCTCGTTTAGGTGAAGACATTATTTAGAATTATAGAGCGTTTATGGGAGTTTCATGTGTTCAGTCACATTGTCGTTAGTCGACGGATTGATTTATTCAATTCTAGTGTAATTCTCGGTTGGTGGTTTCTATGTATATATAAAAAAAAAGAGGTCGTAGCCGTTTTGGTGGATGTAGACAATATACACAGATCATGTATATTGTTGAACACGTTAAATCTGTGAGTACTTTACTTATTTGTTTTTGTTTGTGGCTTGCATCTATGTGGTTGTCTTTCCCTTCTTGTTATCCTATATCGTAGTGAGGTTCATGAAGCAACCCGAGAGATCAAGTGTTTCTTGTTAGTTAGTTTATTTCTGCAATTTTAATTAGCATGTTTAGATGGCTCTGAACCCCAACAATTAGTATCAAATCCTTTAGGTTGGATAAAAAATTTGAAGAGAGAAGTTTTGGGTTTTTCGGTGGCAGAAAATTTTGAAGACGGAGGATTTGGTTTCATCAAGTATGTTAGATTTTGTGTTACAGCTTCCGAAGATGCAGAGTTTGATATTATCAAGTATATGTAGGTTTTGATTTCATCAGTTTAGGGAAAAAAGCAAAGTAAAGTGTACTTCTGACGGAATGAGATTATATCAGGTGATTTGCATTCGATATGGTTAATATGTATATTCTTGATGTTTGTGGTTTTCCACGTTGAAGATTTGAAATTGATACTTATTGGAGCATAAACCCTATACATGGCTTCAAGTAAGTTATCCTTTACCATATTATGAAGTTAATAAGGTTAAGTGATTATTCTCTATACTTCGTATCGTATTCTTGTGAACTGTTTGAAAGACCCGCGTAGACTTGTTTTCAATTAATGTTTACTTGGAAAGACACAAGAAGGAAATAAATCGTAATTGTGATACAAATATTTTTTTGTGTGTTGGTCGAAGTAAAGATGGAAATATTAGCATGTCAAAGTCTCATTATTGTTCTGTACCAAGCGAAACAATAACTTGATTATCAATCGTTATCAATTGGATCATGTTGCTTATTTTGTTTGATTAGAAGTTGAAGAATACAAAGATGAATTCATACTCATTCTTCCTTAGTTGTTTGTTACGATAAGGATTTGGAGAAATCTAGTAGTAGGTTTCGTTTTGGAAGTATTGATTGTTGGCCAGGATTTGATACGTTCCAGAAGTGAAGAGTTTGATTCTCAGTCTGAGTATTTGAAGCATGTGGCTACAAATAAGTTGCAGGACATGGATCTTCGATCGGGTGAGATGTGATATTGGTTGTGGTGGATCTATGGTTTCTTATTCTTGTATAGGAAGAAGTTTTTCAACACAGTTTGTAGGGTTTGTTTGTCTGTGTTGAGTTTGACACTGTGTCAAGTAGAACAATTTTTTGGAGTTTCTCTCGTATTTTTTCCGATTGAGAAGCTTGATAGTTTGTGATCTTTTGATTCTTGTCGACGACGTTCAGTCGAAGAGTTTTTTGTTGTACACTATTTGAAGTCAATCGTAGCTGGTTGAAGTGCAAGATATTTTGGAGAAACAGGTTGGTCTATTGTGTTGCGGATACGTTCATATTTTTGGTGATAACCCGTTGTGAGGAATGACAAAGCTATCGCTTGGACACTTCAAGAGTTTAAAGAATAAATATACAATACTATAGAGTATGTGTGGTGGTATGTCTATGTAAGATTGCACATACTACTTGGAGAAAACACGGTGCATGAATTTGACAGGGCTGCGATTTCGACGTGTTTTTCCTACAAACTTTTTATTATGTATTGGCTATTTGATTTCTTAATGATCAGTGTGAGACTTTCTGTTGGAAAAAATCTACATTATGACGATTATAATATTTGGGATTTGCTTGTAAACTACAATTATTGAAATTGATTTCAATAGTGACAAAACCTGTAGAGATGAAGGTATAGATTTTTTTTGAGAAATTTTGGTTCGACAACGTTATAGTTTCCGTCATTTTATTTTCTCTACATAGTATGAGAAGATAAACACAACAACGTCTTGAATTACTTGGAGCTTGAGGAAGTTACCAAAGCTTTTAGATTATGGATGGGTGTAATTGGGTCTTTGTGTGTGAATGGCGGATTATCAGATTTTGCAATGTTGGTGTACGTTTGGAGCAAGATCAGGAAAGGAATATGCACAAGACAGAATGTATGACATTATGTATTGTTACGAATGTAACGATGATATCTTCGACGTTAGTCGCAGTTCTAACCGATTCTAAATTGTGTTGTGGTTTAAAAATCATGAAGTAGAAACTACATGCTTGCTAAGAAATTGATAATAGACTAGATTGACAATTTTTTCAAAGCCTGTTGAGGTTGCTGAAATGGCGTAAAAGATTCGTGTGTCAAATTTCAAAGTCTATGTGAAGCTTGACACGTTTTTGGTATGTATGCGTTGGTATGGATGAGTAAAACTCAATTGGTGGTATATGGTCGTAGAATCATCATCCAATCGGAGATATGCTCGATAAAGAAAGATTCATACAGATGAGCTCGAGATTGGCACGTAGTGGCAATGGTCTATTGATTGCTTGTATTTGATTTTGATTAGAGTAATGCTCGATATATTTAGGTACATACAAGATGGTTAGTTTCTTGGAAGCTAACATGAAGGTTGGTTTATTACAAACTAACATAGAGTATCTCGTTAACTCGCTTTGGAGGACATGCTCCTGGAAAAGAGCAAATGTTTGATCAGTTGTTTAAATATGCAATTGATTCTCCTGGAGTTTAGAGAGAAGATGAAGACTATGGTTATGCTAAGGTAACGCTTAGGCAGACACATGGTCGCAACTTTGGTAGTTTCACATTTGTTGATCAAATAGTTATGGATCTCATCCCTCATAGGGTACAGTGCGCAAGTAGGAGTTAGTGCCTTAAGTAGAGCGGAACATTAACTTAGGTGGAGCAAGGAAGGCCGAGATGGAGTTAGGCTTATGTGGAGCAAACTTGAAGGGTTTAGCGAAGGCTCAAGTGCGCATAATGACTGTAACTAAGTTCGATGATAGCATATGGACAATGATCGTGTATGGTCTGATTGAGTTGGCATGCAATACACCTAGAATGGTGCCAATCAATATAGAGTTGCGAACATAAAGGAGCAAGGTGTATCTCAAGATGTTGCATGAGGGGTGATCGTATGACGATGTTTGTGAGATGGTCAGGAATTTTTCGTCGTGATGGAGATTTGTACAATCACCAATAGGTTGGATTGTTAAGTCTTAGGCTGGGTTTGGTAATGTTTTTTTCTTTTTTCAAAATCTATATATGTCAATAATTTCTGAAATTGGTGTTTGGTAGAAAAAAAGTAAGGTGTTTTTTATCCAAAGCACTTCCCAAATTCCTCAATTTTTAAAAGCTAGGGTGGAGGAGCTTTTAAATGCTGCAAAAGCATAAGCTTTGGTCCCACCTAAATTTAATGCTTGATTTATCTTTTTTTTTATCCCTATTTTATTTTATAAATGACAAAAGTTACCCTTAAATTTATATACAATCAAATTTTTTAATTTTTTAATTTTATTCTTTAATTATTATTATTTTTTATTTTCAAACTATTTTATATACATTTCATTTCATTTATCAATAATAAAAACAAATATTAAATAATTACTTAATTAATTTAGTTTGATTTTTTGTTTGAAAGTCACACACACATATATATATTAAAAAGTTATTAAGTAAAATAATTTTTTTTGACAATCATAATAATAATAACAATTAGTAAATTTAATATTATATATATTTATATTTAATAGAAAAAAAACTAATTATTTTTAAACCCAATAAAATTAAATGAAACTATTTTCAAAAATATGCCTGTTTTTGTCATTTGCTACAACAACAATGGTTGAATCGATATTTTACCAAACACATTTTGACTGCTTTTTTAATCAGCTTTGACTTTAGTTAATATATTACCAAACGTCTAACTGCTTTGTTCTCACAGCACAACACAGCAACGCACAACAGAAAAGTGGTTTTACAAAAGCTGCAGCAATACCAAACTAAGCCTTAAGTTAGTGACGTTCAAGTTTAGTTTGCTCTCTTATGGTGGAGTTCTACGGAACAAATTGGGTGAACTACGGTCGGTTTGATTCCTTCAACCAATGATACGTA
This sequence comes from Papaver armeniacum, assembly GCA_023531295.1. Lineage (NCBI taxonomy): Eukaryota > Viridiplantae > Streptophyta > Magnoliopsida > Ranunculales > Papaveraceae > Papaver > Papaver armeniacum. Next base: position 678,563 of record JAJJWW010017205.1, read on the forward strand.
GGCAGCATTCGATTTTCAGAAGATGGACGCATAAAATGTTGATCGTCTCATACATAAATGCATGATCGGAGGTGGAAAATTGTTGGCTAAGGTCGGTGAGGAGTTTAATATAAACTCAAACTTGGTATGTTCCGTTTGGTTTGGGTTTGTCATAACCCAAATATAGTCGGTCATTAAATTTAGAGTTTTGAGATAATCTTCAATTAGTTTACTTATTCCTAAAGTTTAGGACTTTAATAGCTAAGTTAAGAGAACCCTAAACTTGTAGGATAAGTAATATGACTCCTATAAAAGGAGATTTAGGGTATGATTTTTAGTATGGAGTTCTCAAGGAAATTCTCATTAGAGATGTGAGGAATTCATCCCACCTCTTGGGGTGGATATGAGAGACCATTAATAGTGGAATTAGTACATCATTTTGGTGCTTACGGAATACTTATCGATATTGCAAGATATGTCGTTATGGGGTATTCATATGGAGATGTTGGTAAGACATTTTGTTGAGGAGAAAATCATCTTGGTGGTGCCGGATTAGATTATTGGTGTTGAGCTGAAGGCGTCCATGATAATTTATGTCAGGGTGTGCAGAGAAGATCATCTCGTTGTGGTAGATAATACGGTAAATATAATCTTGTTTGGGTGAAGACACTATTTTAGAATTATAGAGTGTTTATGGGAGTTTCATGTGTTCAGTCACATTGTGGTGAGTCGACTGATTGATTTATTCTTAGTTGGTGGTTTCTATATAAAAAAAAAAAAGAGGTCGTAGTCGTTTTGGTGGATGTAGACAATATACACAGATCTTGTATATTGTTGAACCACGTTAGATCTGTGAGTATTTTTTTTTCTTTTTTCTTTTTTTGCTTGCATCTATGTGGTTCTCTTTCACTTCTTCTTATCCTAGATCGTAGTGAGGTTCATGGAGAAATCCGAGAAATCAAATGTTTCTTATTAGCTAGTTTATTTCCGCAATTTTAATTAGCATATTCAGATGGCTGTGAACCCCAACATATCAGTCACCCATTCACCGTCCAAAGCAAACCGCATGCAACTAACGAGTTGCCTAGAGCAGTCGTTGTACTAGCCAAAAACAAACACATGCTTGGTGTGTACGTATATCCATCCAATAACCTTTTCCCGTTCCATCCCAAATGACAATAATAGTATACTAACCAAATCAAAAATTGTCATCCAACCTGGTGCGTGGCACAACCATGATACACTAAATAAAAAGTGCATCGCGACGTCCCGTCACACTAAATAAAAAATGTTCTATATATACACTTGCCCTTTGGGTAATAGAAAGGGATATTTCCAATAGCTTTCCGCCCAAAACTGGTACTGGGAGCTCAGACCGTTCGTTCAGTGAAAAGATAATCATTGATACCAAAATTAAACTAAATCATGTGGGCAACAGCCCAAAACACTAGTGATTCATTAGGGAGTGAACTAATAGTTGCTTCCCATGAGGAGTATATATATATATATGCATTAGAGAGAAAGAAAGAGAAGGACTGCATGCTCTGAATATCTGGTAAGAAAGAGGTTCATCAATTTAGAACATTCATGGAGACACCAAAACTCATAAAGCTAGGTAATGGAATGTCGGTACCATGTGTTCAGGAATTGGCTAAGCATACGCTTACAGAAATTCCGTCTCGATACATATCCACCGACGAAAACCCGTCGACTATTTGTGCATCCGTAACAGATCATGAAGTAGTTCCTGTAATCGATATGGAAAATTTACTGTCTCCAGAACCCGTTATTGGAAAGTTAGAGTTGGATAAGCTTCATTCTGCTTGCAAAGAATGGGGTTTCTTTCAGGTATGCAAATTATGATTGTATGCATGTAGTAGTTGGCTCTTTAGTTAGTGCTAATCTAGTAGCTTTATGTTCCAGGTGGTAAACCATGGAGTCAACACTTCACTAGTGGATACAGTAAGATCGGAAATTGAAGGTTTCTTTAACCTTCCAATGACTGATAAAACCAAATATGAACAGAAAGATGGAGATCCTGAAGGATTTGGACAACTCTTTGTTTTATCGGATGAGCAAAAACTTGATTGGTCAGACATCTTTTTCATATTCACTCTTCCGCCCCATTTAAGGAAACCTCATTTGTTTCAAGAACTCCCTCCGCTTCTCAGGTTATTATTTCTCTCTTTTCTGCCCTTTCTTTATGCTATTTTGGTAGCTGAGAATGAATAGTCCCACAGAAATGAATAATGTATCCAAGTTTTTTTTTTTTTTTTTTTTTTTCAAAAAGAGGATTTAAAATAGATATTTACCTCTTTCATGCAGGGAGACAATGGAATCCTACTCATCAGAAATGAACAATCTATCCAAGGTCCTTTTAGAGATGATGGAAAAAGCTCTAAAAGTTGAGCCAAAGGGTCTGTCGGAATTTTTTGAAGATGGGCTGCAATCAATGAGGATGAATTATTATCCTCCTTGTCCTCGACCTGAGCTTGTAACTGGTCTTACGTCACACTCGGATTTTGGCGGTTTGACGATCCTCCTTCAACTCAATGAAGTTGACGGATTACAAATAAAAAAAGAAGAGAGATGGATTTTAATCAAACCTCTTCCAAATGCGTTCGTAGTGAATGTTGGAGACGTTTTGGAGGTATTTAAGCTTGGGCATATATACCCATCTTGTCCTTGTTTTGAATACTATATTCAATTTTTTTTTTTTTTTTTTTTTTTTTTTTTTTAATGTACTGATATATTCAAGAACAAAAAAGTGCTTAATCGCTTAATTTCCCTTTTACAGATAATGACTAATGGAATCTACCGTAGCGTCGATCACCGGGCAATAATAAACTCAACAAAGGAGAGGCTATCAATCGCAGCGTTTCATGACCCTAGAATGGAGGCGCAAATAGGCCCAGTATCGAGCTTTATCACACCACAGACACCTGCTTTGTTTAAAGGAGGAGTGTTTGAGGATCTTTTGAAGGAAATGCTTTTGAGAAAACTCGATGGAAAATCATTTCTTGACTGGATGAGGATCGGCGAAAATATTCCATGATTGTAGCCACAAACGTACGATAAAATCGCAAACTGAATACAGCATGGATCTTCCTAAGCAGATTTTTAAGGTGTTGTTGTTCTCTGAAGCTTTGGTGTTTAAGTGGGAATAAGTTATTTATAACATGTAACTGTAGTCTTCCTTTGATTTCATTTTTTTTTGTTTCTGTTTTCCCCTTCCTCGTCTGTGGGAAATTTGTTTCTTACTATTTCAGCTCATAGGTTAATGGGTGTGATAACGTCTTATGTATCTTTCAATGCCTCGGAAAATTTGTATCTTTTTTAATTCGACCTTTGTTGTACCAGTGGGTTCTTCCAGAGCATATTTTTAATGTGTTGTTGTTCATTGGGGCTTTGGTGTTTAAGTGGAAATTAATTAGGGAAATTCAAAAAAATGATCATGTGGGGAAATACATTTAAAAATATGTCCATTTTTTTTTATTATATATTTAATGCCCAGATAATTAGCAATTCCATCTGGTCCTACCAAATTAGTAAAATATCGTGGACTTGGTCGATTACTCATCTAAGGAGATGAGATTTTGATGAGCATAATGACGACAAATATACCCATAACTAATCTACCACTGAAGATGGGTTGCATCCATAGGTGATAGTAGGATTTCGAGAAACCCAAACTTCCCGTCCATTTATTACCTATCCATCTCGAAAACCAGTAGCTCCGGTTCTTTATATTAGTAAGGCCACATGTGCGATGCACATGCTTGAATTGGATTCTTTTAACAACAACAAATTTGATAATAATGGAAAAAAAAATCTTAAAATAAAAATTAATATCGTTGTTTGTACTCATTACATAGATAATTTAAAAAGCTTTCCAAATATATTAATTTTGTAAAAATCCTATGTGTATTTTTAAAGATATTTAAGTTTTAATTTTTTTGATCTATTTTTAAAACAATGGCATTCCTGTAAATATATACAAATATTAACTAAAAACTTAGTTAATGAGGGTATTATTGTCATGTGAAAAGGCTTCACCAAAAATACCTCTTTTCTTTATATTAGTATAAGATAAGATTGTCTCGCTCTAATTCAAATTCAAGACCAAGAAAGCGTCACCATCAAAATCGTCATCGCCATCGTCATCATCTCTACTGCATTCAAATTCTTCAAGTAATATCAGGAGGCTTTCTTCACCGACAAATAGAGAATGTACAACAAAGCCAACAGTAGTTTTCAAGATCTTCTTCAACGTCAATTGGGTAGATTATAAATAGGGCTGCACAAGACCCGCCCATCATACCCAAACCCGTTCGTACCCGTTAAACCCGTGGGTTTTAATTCGAACACGTCCGTTGTGGGTGCGGGGTTGGTTATGAAAATAAAAAACCGTTGTCTATGGGTGCGAGGCTGGTTTTAGCTAATACCCGCCCAAACCCGCCCGAAAAACTAAATATACACCATAAAACTAATCCTAGCCGTCCGTTATCAAAACCCTAGTGGTACTAGTAGTTTGTAGATAAGATAGATAACCCTCTTTCCCTAGTGGTACTAGTCTCTTGAAGATGATAAAAGAGACATGAGTCACTTACTGTTGGTCTGGAAACTTTTATTGTTTAAGTTTTAATCTGAATTTTAAAGTATTCGTACTGTTTAAACTTGTTTTTATTGGAAGTACTAGTGTAATATGTACACTGGTACTTTTTTAAGCTTAACAATGAAGACTTATGTAGTTATGTTTATGGTTTGTTTTTTTAAGTTATCAAGAACTTAAGTAAGTAGTTTATTTAAACTTTAAATCATGTGTGTGAATGATTATTGAATATAAAGCGGGTTTAAGCGCATTTAAACCCAAACCCGCCTAACCCGTAGCGGGCGGGTAACAAAACCCGCCCGTTGTTTGTGGGTGCGGGGTTGGTTATGAAAATTGTAGTAGCAGGAAATCCCACACTACACCCCTTACTCAATTTTGCTTAATTAATCCATTGAAAGATGTAAGATCAAGAATATTTATTGATTGAGTCCATGAAATGTTTACACAGGAAAATAGTATTACACTTAGAAATTAAAACACTCTTAAACTTTCTCTCTCCTATTGACTTGCTTAACAATTCCAAAGAGATCTCCCCCTTTAAACAGACTCATTTAGCCCTTTATATAGGGTAATACATAGTGGATGACAGCTAAGCTACCCTTTATTTTCGGGAATGTCTCGCGAAGTGTCGCAAATGCAGAAATATTCATTCTCGCGACACTTCTTAGCCTTCGCCAGATTTCATGTCTTCCAATTGTTTTGCTCGTTGTTATTCATCGCGTCGTTTATTTTAGCTCCCTGCGACTCCCTCGCGACACCGTCGTTTATTTATCCCGCGAGCCTTGTACGAAGCGATATTATGATCCTACATCTTGCCTCTTTTTCCTTGAAGATTGCTTGAAGAGCGGTCTTTAAGGAAAAATCTGTCGTTGTAGTAATCTTTGATCTTTGTTGATGAAGGAACGAGCGGAAGAATACTGGACTTGAAAAGTACGTACTTGCCTCTATTCTTTTGCGAAGTTCCGAAGCTTCTTTGTAATATATATACGAAGTGTCATTTCTTGCCTCATGAATTACAGAAAATAATCAATTTCGCAAGCTCTTCTCGCCTATTAGGAAATACGTTGTATATTTGGATTCTACTAAAGTTCTTTTTGTCAAGTTTCCTTAGATTTAGTAGTGACCGTTTACACGTGTCCATATTTTCCTCTTTTATGCAAGGTGCATTTAATGTTATCCGGTCATAACATTTTTCTCATCTATTTATAGGAGCATCCCCGTGAAGAATTTTCCTTTTCCTCTTCATCTTCTTCATCGTCTGCAAGTGTTCTTCTTCTTCATCGTTCTGCAAGTGTTTGCCTATTGTTGCCTCTTACCGTCTTCTTCACCACTTTAGGTATTCCCTACCAGTTGTTACTCTCATGGCATCCAGGTTTGTTAATTTTGCCATAGCTGGCTGATTTTATGGTTGATTAAATTTGAGGTTAGCTTTTCTTGTTGAAATCACACTGGTATGATTAACTTTGTAGTTCTCTTTCTGCCATTGTTGTTTAGCAAGAATCAACCCAGAACTAAATTTACCGTGAAGGACCCTCTTCTTTCTTTGGGCTCGCCATCGAAATCTACTTCGCAACAAGAATCCCTCACACAACCAAAGCCTTCTTCGCGAGCAAAATCTATGGCTACAAAAAGATAGTCTGCGAGTGACAAGGTATTTAAGAAACATTTGTATTCTATTAACAACACATTATTGCCTCCGTTTCTTATTTAATTTGTCATTCGCAGGATGATAAAATTACTGGTCATACTCCCAAAAGGCTTCGCTACTCTAAACCTGTTACCCCCGACGTTCCATTTCCTTCGTTCACATCTTCGTCTCCTGCTGCGAAATCTTCGCAAGATAAGTTTGTGCCTCTTTCCTCTGGTAACATTACTAGCGACAATATTTCTATACCTCAACTCCTCATAGACCAAGTTCCTTATAACTGTCCTACTACAAACGATCTTATACCTCCTCCCGCTATCAATGTCCCCGCTATTTCTCCAATCACTCTCTCTCCCGAAACCTCCTCTTCTCATGAGGTTCCTTTGACAAAGGACGACTCGTCTTCTTTGTTTGAACAAATTCCTCTAACTGCGGAAAATTTGGAAGGGATAGATGTGGCCTTTAAGGTCCTTTCTGATCTCGTGAATGATGCCAAAAGACTTCTCACGATCCTGTCAAATCCAATGTCTCATGAGATTTTAAGTAAGCATCTTGGTCCCGATAGGATCTCGCAAGCATCTTTAATTCAAGAGATTAATAAGTCAAGGATGATCTCCAAGTTATGGTCATGAAATGCAAAAATCTCCACCTTGAAAATCAAAAAATTTCTCAAGTATCTCACTAGATCGTGATAATCTTCGCGAGAAGAATGAAGAATTAAAAGGTATGCTCTTTTTTTTTTTTTTTTTTTTTTTTTTTTTTTTTACAACTCAATCCCTTGCTCGTCCTCCAAGTATTAAACCAAACGAATAATGCGGATATATCAGACGGAGTCTATCGTTGAAGAAGTTCGAGTTGAAAGAGATGCTTGGATGGAGCAGTATAATCTCTTAGATAATCTTCATACCTATGCAGCTGACCAAATAAATAACTTGTCTAAAGAGAATTTTGATTTATCGCAAAAGCAAGACTCATTAAGTAATGACTTATCTCGCCTCTCTTATTCTTTGGCTAAAACTAATTTGGAGTTGGAAACTTTATCAAATGAGAATCGAACTCTTTCACAAGAGAAACGTTCTCTGTTGAATAAGGTGGCAATCTACTCGCGACAGTATGATGCTTGTCAAAAATTATGCGAAGAACAAGAACAGGCCATTCATACTTTGAAAAATCAACTTAAAGAGAGTTCCACCGAGAGAGATAAACTTATTCAAGGTAGAATAACTTTGAGTGTAAAAGCGAAGCAATTCCAGGAACAATGCACCAAGTTAGAAAAATCCAACTCTACTCTCGCCACCAAAAATTCCATACTTGTTTCTAATGACAAGAAATTGCGATCTCGATTGAAAGGTTTAGTTGGAGACTCATTTGATGATGCCATGGACTGTCTGGGGAATAACTTTGCGGCTTTAATTCAACATCTTACTCTTCAAAAGGAAGGTAGTCAAATTATTTGACTACCTTAATTCATTTATTTCACAAATCTTTAATTATTTTGAAAGTTCTAAAGATCTCGTTGTAAGGATCTCTTTTAATCTTTTCTTGTGTATTTATTATACAGATTCGAGAAGAAGCTTTACCGTCGTTTCTACTCTCAAATCGGATTATTCCAAAATTCGCAAAGAAAATGGATTGCTCGCTTCCTCCCTCGCTCGTTCTCGCGATCGTGCAGAACGTAGATTTGATTACATGTCTGACTGTAAAGACATAGATAGTAAGAACCGTCAAAAGGCGCTGCTTCGTCAATTCCCCCTCAAAGCTGAAGTCCTCGTGAATGAGATTTTACTGTCTAAGTCTCTTGATCCTATACATGTTGATCCTTTGGAAGTAAGTGACGATGAAGTCCCTAATTCTCCTGATAGTGATTATGACTATGAAAGCGGCGAAGATCTCCCTAGTAAAGAAGTTGTCGATGAAGATCCGAATAGAAAAATTTCTGATGAAAGTCCAGCAACTGGCGAGAACAAAGGTGATGAAAACATTTCCGAAGAAAATCCATCAACTGGCGGATGTGAAGCTGATAAAGGCGCAGAAAAGTCTCGACCACCCTCTGTATTTGATAATGCTGATGTAGAGAGTTAAATTCTCTTTGTAATTTGTTAGAATTCCTTTTTGTTTGAATGACTTAACTCTTTTGATTGAGTAATTTCCATATTTCTTTCTTCCTTTCTTAGTTAAGACCACCTTGCGAGCATGTTCGCTCATTGAATTTTTTATTAAGTAAATCCATCCCAATCAGGGATTTGATTTTAATTCTTCTCACTGCGACAAAGTCGCAGGCCGCCTTTACATTTTCATGCAGAGGCCCATTGACCTTGCCTTATCATTTTTGTGTGGTCTTCCAAGTTAGACCTCCCTAATTAGAGGTCTTCCCCTGCCACCTTTCATCGCGACAAAATCGCAGGACGTCTTTACACTTGCATGTAAAGACCCATTGATCTTGCCTTATCATTTTCCAAGTATTTTTGCCTCTGCAGGATGTTTTAGTTGCGACAATATGACAGGCCTAGATATCCTTGCGAACATAAAGCCCCATGACATTGCCGTCGTGCGACGAAATCGCAGACGTCCGTACACTTTCGTGTAAAGAACCATTGATCTCGCCTTACCCTCGCGTTAGTATTATTGCCTCTGCAGGATCATTGCACAAATATGACGAGCCTAAATTCTCTTGCGAAAACATAGCCTTATAATGACATTTGCGTCTGTTTTGACACTCCCCTAATGGAGAGCGTCGCCCTTATCATCTCCGGTTGCCCTTCAAGGAGGCGAAACATCGGCCATACAAGACTAGCTCCTCCCATCCGGTCTTAACAACAACAGTTGTTTTCGCAGCCTCTTATCCCTTATACCTATATGGTTTATGGTTACGAGACTGCACCCTAAGTGGAGTTTTCTTGAGGCCAGTGCAACATATGCCAAGACTTGCCAAGAATGGCCGGGGTAGGTTCATCCATCCCGGCACTCGGGCTCAACCGTGTACCTCGGCGCCTTGAGCATACATCGACTCCTTGGAAGAGACCCTCGGCCGCCCAACCAGGGTATAACCTTATATATATAGTTGGGAATCCAAGGTACCTCTCCTGATAGGCTTTCATGGGCCCCAAATTTTCATGACTCAAGGCTTCGGGAGCGGTGTAACCTTCCCCCGAGCCATGTTGAGAGATACCCCTTATATGACGCACTTTAGGTCTTACATTTGCCTCTTACGAAATGTTATTCGCGAACTAGGTATACGCCATAAAGGTTCGTCCCATTCATTCATTCTTTTATTCAATCATTCTTCATCATTTGCTATTTTGCTTGCGAAATATTCGCCGATTCATTCATTTAATTATTCATTATCTCTTTCGCGGATTTTCTCTGCATTTTATTGAATGTCGCAAATATTTTGCGAAGAAGTACTTCATCTTGATTCATTTTTCCTCTCCCATTTTTACGGGTAATACTTCTTTAGATATAACCTATTCCATGGTCTATCCAATTTTTGTCCCACATCTTTTCCTTCGGGATCCATCAATCTATATGCCCATGTACCAACTACCTCTTTGATGATATAAGGTCCATCCCATTTTCTCGCCAACTTGCCTCCACTTTCACGTTGATATATTGGGGTTTCTCGCAACACCAAGTCTCCTGGTTGGAACTCACGTATTTTTACACGCTTGTTATATTCTCTAGCCGATCTTCGGTCTTGATAATTCTCCATGTGTCGCAATGCCTTTTCTCGTTTTTCTTCCAATTCATCCAACTTGATTAGAATGTTGCCTGCGCTAAGATTTTTCTCCCAGACCTCTTTTTTGGTTGTCGGAATCACGACCTCTGTTGGGAGTACTGCTTCAACTCCGTAAGTTAAGCAAAAAGGGGACATTCCTGTGGCTTCTCTTCTAGTTGTATTATAGGCCCATACTGCATTGGGTACTTGTTCGCACCATCCCCTATTGTGTCCTTCCAACTTTTTCTTCAATATATCGGCAATCGTTTTGTTTGTTGCCTCCGCTTGGCCATTAGCTTGTGGATATAATGGAGTTGATTTTCCACATCTTATCCGAAATGCATTACAAAGAACTCTATATTTTGCCCTTCAAACTGCTTCCCATTATCGATACCAATTGTGCGGGGATCCCAAATCTGCATATAATATTTTCAAATATGAAAGTAAAAACATCCTTATCGCGAATGTGCTGGACCGCTTTCACCTCTCGCCCATTTTGTGAAATAGTCCGTTGCGACAATTAAGTACCTTCTTTGTCCCACGTTCCGGTAAAAATGGTCCCACAATATCTAAACCCCATTTTCCAAAAGGCCACACACTTCTCGAAGAATTTAACGGTGCTCCAGGTGCATGTATCTTCTTCCCATGTCTTTGACAATCTTCGCAGCGTCTGGATATTGCTCTCGCGTCCTCATGCATATATGGCCAATAATATCCTTGTGTCTTTGCCTTATATGCCAAAGATCTCCCGCCGCTGTGATTTCCGGCATCCCCACTATGTAGCATCTTCAATATGGTTTCTCCTTCTTTCCTTGTTAGACATCGAAGTGAAGGCCCCTCAAAAGATCGCCGATAAAGCACGCCATCTCGTAATTCATAATTTGTTGCCCGACTCTTTAACTTGTGTGCTTCCAATCTATTTCTTGGGACCTCGCCTTTCATTAAGTACGCATGAAGTTCTACTCTCCAGTCTTCCTCGTGACATTGCATTTCATCTACCACCATCATTATATCTGCCTCTTGTCCTTCCTCTTTATTAATTGATGGCGCCAAAGAGCGTCTCGTATTTTGATATTCCTCGCAGTCGGGCCCTGTCATCATACTCGATATAAAGGCAAAAGCGTCTGCGAGTCTATTATCTCTCCTTGATATGTGCCTCCATTTTATTTTCGGTATTTGTCTTGACAACACTTCTACAAGTTTCGTATTTCGTAGGGATGGATCATTTGTAGCATACTTCTCTCGTTATCTCGACGAATTGCCAATTGCGAGTCACTGGTAATCCTCACATTCTCCAGTTTCATTTCTATTGCAAAACGTAGAGCATGTATTATAGCTTCGTACTCCGTTTCATTATTGGTAGATTCAAATTCCAATCTAAAAGCAAAAGCTAACTTATTGCCTTCTGGCGAAATCACAACAATTCCCACTCCTTTACCTTCTCCATTTGATGATCCATCCACTAATATTTCCCACCGGTCTGGCTCGCTTAACAAGTCTTTGGATCTCCATGCTCTTCTTCTACATCCATCATTTCATCCACCGCTTCATCTTCCTCCAAAGGAAATTCTCGCGTAAAGTCCTGCGACAACCCGTGACTTGTTGAAGATAATATTTCATATTTGAGTTTGCAATGGCTTATTTGAGCATTCCATCTTTCGACTCTTCCGATCTTTTTGAATTTTTCATTACTGACTCGATTGGTACCTTTGTTACCACTCTAACAGTATGTGCCTGAAAATATATGCGAAGTTTAAACGACGCATAGACTAACGCCAGGATTAGTTTTTCAATCTTCGAATAATTTCTTTCGCAAAGATTAAAAGTTTTTTGATATAATAGATTGGTTTTTCTACTCCTCGCGTCCGTTCGCAGAAAAACCGCACTTAAGGCATGCGATGTTGTCGCGAGGTATATTAATAATTCCTCTCCCGGTTCTCGCCTTCTCGCATAATGGATATATCCATTAAATGCTCTTTGATCCCTTGTAAAGCCTTTTCACATTCGTCCGTCCACTTAAATTTCGATCCTTTTTTGCAACGCCGAAAAGTGTTTACACTTATCGATGACCGCGAGATGAACCTTCCTAGTGATGCTAGCAACCCATTCAGCCTTTTGAACATCCTTTATCGTCAGCAGTGTGTCGGCATATCGCGAACTGCTTTTACTTTCCAGGGTCAACATGTATTCCTTCCTTTGATATAATGTAACCCAAGAACTTCCCTGACGCAACTCCGAAGGTACATTTTTCTGGATTGACTTTGATGTTGAAACGCCTCATTTGTTCAAAAATTTCTTTCAAGTCTCGCACGTGATCTTTTGCCTTTTTACTTTTTACTAGCATGTCATCTACGTATACCTCTAGTGTTTTATGTATCCATTCTCGCGAATACATTTTCTACCATCCTTTGATACGTTGCTTCAAAGATTTCGCAAAACCAAACGGCATTTTAGTATAGCAAAGATAATCCTCTTGGAGCGAAGAAAGCAAAGTGTGCTCTTGGTCTTCCTCGGCGAGAGGAATTTGATTGTAACCTTTGTATCCGTCCCAGCGATGATACTCTTTCATTCCTGCCGCCGATTCGACCAGGTTGTGGAATGTCCGGTAATGGAAAACTGTCTTTAGGGCAAGCTTTATTTAGATCGGTGAAATCAATGCAAATCCTTATTCCCTTGTTCTTCTTTGGAACTATAACCATATTCGCTATCCATTCAGGATATTTTGCTTGTCTAATAATTCCCGCATCCAAAGATCTTCTCGCAGCTTCTTCTTCTATCCGAGGGTGATATGTTTGTTGCTATCTTTCTAATTCTTTGTTTGAATGGCTTCACATTTTTATCAATTTCCAACTTGTGACAGTGCTAACGATGGATCTATACCGTGCACTTCATCCATATCCCACGCGAAGATATCTTTATAATCCCGCAATAGATCGGCAGCTTCTTTTCTCTTCTTCCGCTCCCATGTTAGTTCCAATCTTTAGCATCTTGGGTTTTTCCTTAGTTCCAATATTCACTTCTTTGGTTTGCTCGCCGCGACGTAATCTGGCCTTCGGTTCTCCCATAGGTGTCGGTCCTTTCGGTTCTTTCGCAGATCATTTTCTTCTCCCGAGATCTCGCTAGGTATGCCTTTTCCTTCCTTCGCTCCGATCATGTAAACTCGAACTCTTCTTCTTTCTTAGCCCCTCGCCATCTTTTTGCGATACTTTGATATATTCTTTCGCTTGTTCACTTGTTCTTCGCAACACTTTACTTCATTTTGATAATATATTCTTCCTTTAGCAGTATCCCCTTTGATCTCGCCGATTCCGGTTGGTGTAGGAAATTTGATACATTGATGAAGCGTCGACGCCACAGCTTTTATTGCATGTACCCATGGTCTTCCTAGCAATATGTTATACGGTGATTCCATATCCACTACACTCAACGTCACTGTGTTTCGATTCCTCCTAACGGAACACGTATTTCTATCTCCCCTTTAACTTTTGTTATGGATTTACCAAAACCTTGAATATTGTATGCCGCGAAAATCATATCTTCGTCTTTATATCCCATCTTTTTGTAAGCGTGATAAAACATGATATTCACCAGACTCCCTGTATCAATTAAAACTCCATTCACTACCCATGTTTTCACTGTGTTCTCTAATTCCTCTTCTTCCTTATACGCGTTTATTGCGATCACCGGTGGAGATGCGTGATCCAAATTTTCTTTGGATATTTCCTCCGCCGTAAAAGTTATCTCTTGCTTTTCCCAATCCTTCAAAGGTGATGTTATTTCTCTATCCGTAATCTTCTTTCCTTCAAAATCTCGTTTGTGTATTCTTCCTCCGATATTTTCATGAAATTCGCTAATCATTACTCTTGTGTCTGTTTGCATGCCATATCTTTTTCATCCGATTTAAGATCTTCCTTTCTCATTTTCCTGATTCAAACAACTTTAATTGCAATTTTCTCTCTTTTACAAATGATCTCCCTGTTTCTAGCGCATATGTAGTAGCAGGAAATATCACACTACACCCCTTACTCAATTTTGCTTAATTAATCCATTGAAAGATGTAAGATCAAGAATATTTATTGATTGAGTCCATGAAATGTTTACACAGGAAAATAGTATTACACTTAGAAATTAAAACACTCTTAAACTTTCTCTCTCCTATTGACTTGCTTAACAATTCCAAAGAGATCTCCCCTTTTAACAGACTCATTTAGCCCTTTATATAGGGTAATACATAGTGGATGACAGCTAAGCTACCCTTTATTTTCGGGAATGTCTCGCGAAGTGTCGCAAATGCAGAAATATTCATTCTCGCGACACTTCTTAGCCTTCGCCAGATTTCATGTCTTCCAATTGTTTTGCTCGTTGTTATTCATCGCGTCGTTTATTTTAGCTCCCTGCGACTCCCTCGCGACACCGTCGTTTATTTATCCCGCGAGCCTTGTACGTTGCGATATTATGATCCTACAAAAATAAAAACCCGCAATCTGTGGGTGCGAGGTTAGTTTTAGCTAATACCTGCCCAAACCCGCCCATGTGCAGCCCTAATTATAAATGATTGATTAAATTCGTTACTGTTGATTTGAAATTCCCTAAATTTGAGATGAATATTTCTTTGTTATCAATTAGGTTTGTGAATGTTAATTTGGGTGTTTTCGTTAATTAGGGTTCTTTAGGAATTTGGGTTTATGATTGGATATTAATTCGTTGAAACTTTTCAGGGTTTAATTGAGAAGAAAATTAACAATTAAATTTGTTCGATTCTTAATTGGGCCGACCGACCGAAGCGAGGGAGGACCTTTATATGACCACTTTTTTGTCAAATCTAAGTGATCAATTACCACAAACAGATTGAGAATGGTTAGGGCCGAAAAACCAAAAATGTCCCTCCCTTTTAGTCCAATTACTATAACTCCTTCCTATCTTTTCAGGGGTATAATTGGAAAGCAAACTTTAATATAACATATCTAAAAATCCGTGCCTTGGAATTTTACAAATTTTATATCGTTGGAAAGGTTATAAAAAACTTTACGCAACAAGTACAAACAACAATATCAAATTTAGAGTTTTTACGAAAAATTCGGAGCTATTTATCATTTTAGGCACAATTTTAGAAAATTAAATGTATATCCATTATGCAAACCACCACAAAAGATACATAATACTTTATGTAGTAAAATTTTGGTTTATGCATCAACTAATTTTTCATTGCAACTAATAAAACGATGTACTCCCTCCGTTTCAAGAAAAATGATACTTTCATTTTAGGCACAATTCTCGAAAATTGAAAGCATGGCCATTATGCAAACCACCACAAAGGATGCATAACACATCATGCAACCATATTTTGGTTTATGGATCGACTAATTTTTCATTTCAGAAAAAGTGATACTTTCACGTCCCGTTTCAAGAAAAGTGATACTTTTACTCCCTTTCGAGAAAAGTGATACTTTCGCTCCGTTTCGGAAAAAATGAAACTTTCGGAAAAAGTATCACTTTTTTTGAAACGGGGCGAGAGTATCATTTTT
This sequence comes from Papaver armeniacum, assembly GCA_023531295.1. Lineage (NCBI taxonomy): Eukaryota > Viridiplantae > Streptophyta > Magnoliopsida > Ranunculales > Papaveraceae > Papaver > Papaver armeniacum. Next base: position 694,039 of record JAJJWW010017205.1, read on the forward strand.
TCTTTTCGGAAACGGGGCGAAAGTATCACTTTTGCGGAAACGGGGTGAAAGTGTCACTTTTCTGAAACGGGACGAAAGTAGTAGCAGACAAACCCTATCTTCAGATTCTTCTTCGGTTGGCCCTCCCACCGTGGCAACGGTCGTACTAGTATCCTTGATCTGTAATGAAATTGGAGTAGTGATTTGGGAAGATTATGATCAACGATTTGAATCTGTATTGACTCGCTGGCGCAACTCAATTCAATCAAGTATGGGAAAATTAGGCTAAGGCCCAACCCATGGATAACCCATAATATGAGGCCCCTAGTTAAAAGAAGTTTAAATCTAGGCCCCGAGTTATTAAAAGACATTGATACCCTTATGCATATTGTCAAGCCCATAATTAAATAAAATTTAAATTTAGGCCCAAAATTATTAAAATATAATGTGATGATATTCCCACCACCTCCGACCACCACACCACACCGCCAACCACCTCCGCAAACCACCGCCACCAACCACCTCCGACCACCACCGCCTCCGACCACCACCAATCACCTCCTACCACCCTCGACCACCGCCTCCGACCACCTCCGACCACCACCAACCGCCTCCGACCACCGCCGACAACCACCCCGCCGCCGATGACCACCACCGACCACCACCACCACCTCCGGCCACATGCATATTGCAAGTGTATCCGGAAGTTACACATGCATTCAAAAGTGTGTAACGAGAAGTTACACATGCATATGGCATGTGTATCCCGAAGTTACACATGGCATGTGTAATTAAAAGTTACACATGCATATAACATGTGTATCCACAAGTTACACATGCATATGGCATGTATAGCCAACAATTATCAGAAGAAAAAAAATATACAAAAAAGATATGCATTGCTTTAATATTCATTTACAATAATTTTTCTGTTTTTATCTATTAATTGGCTGTTATTGAATACAATAAACGAGTTAGAACACTAAATATGTAAAACTAAATCTTAGAAATGAGCCACGAAATCCTCTATTGTTCCTTCCATTCTTGTCTTCCTCATTACAAAATGCTTCCATATCTATAACAAAATAAACATCCATGAAATTAGATTGGGTAAACAAAAAGAATGAAATAATATTATTGAACAACTAAAAGAGTAATTAAGAGTTACACATGCATATGACTAGTGTAACTTGGAGTTACACATGGGTCTCATAAGTGTAACGGGAGTTACACATGCGTCTGATCGGGTACGATGAGAGTTACACATTCATAACCTTTATATCCCATCAATTAGCAAGTGTAACTAGAAACTACACATCTAATTGGGAAGACAATTAGATGCCATATGCATGAGCCAATTATATGCCATATGCACGAACGCAGTTCACCTGGGGCTTTGCCCCATCGTGAAAAATATATCCTATGGAACAAGCTAAACATAAAATGAGCCATTAAAATACTCAACATGAAAAATATATCATATGCAGAAAGCAATAGATAAAATGTGTCTTAAAGATACAAATGCTACAATTGTTTACAAATACACATACAACAGATATATACATGTGTAAATTGTTAAAAATACAATAGGATATATATGTGTAACCTCAAGTTACACATCTTTGTAAAACAAAAACAAAGATCTCTACATCATCAATTTGAAGTTGTTCTTTTAAAACAACATTGTTTCTTCATCCTCTTCTCAGTATCAAACAAAAAAACTCACAACAAATTCACAAAAAAAACAAAAAACAACAGAAAAATACAAATTCCATGCTAAAAGTAGAATATGATATATATGTGTAACCTCAAGTTACACATACTGTAAAACAAAAAACAACTTGTCTACATCATCAATTTGAAGTTGTTCTTCTGAAACAACATTGTTTCTTCATCCTCTTCTTAGTATCAAACAAAAAGCTCACAACAAATTCACAAAAAACAAAAAACAACAGAAAAATACAAATTCCATGCTAAAAATACAATAGGATATATATGTGTAACCTCAAGTTACACATACTGTAAAACAAAAAACAGCATGTCTACATCATCAATTTGAAGTTGTTCTTCTGAAACAACATAGTTTCTTCATCCTCTTCTCAGTATCAAACAAAAAACTCACAACAAATTCACAAAAATAACAGAAAAATACAAATTTCATGCTAAAAATACAACATGATATATATGTGTAACCTCAAGTTACACATACTGTAACAAAAAACACCGCATGTCTACATCAATTTGAAGTTATTCTTCTGAAATAAAATTGTTTCTTCATCCTCCTCTCATTATCAACAAAATATAAACAACAAATTCACAATAAATTTCGGATCGGACATGCAAGAACAACAAATAATCGGAAAAAAATTGAACCGTACCTTGATTTTGGTTTGATTTCAAAATAAGGAAAACAAACCGTACCTTGATTCTGTTGCTATTCTTCCGAAACAGTGATGATTCTTCTTGATCTCAGAAATCAAAAGAAACAACAACAACTTCAAATCGGAAAACCTAATATGGAGTAGCTTTGAAACAACAAACCAGAATCAATTGATGATCAATTATTAAATAAATTTGAACCAAATCATTTAGATCTATAAATCCATTGAACAAAAATCGATTAAATCAATACCTGAGATATCTCCGAATCAACTGAAAAATCCATATTTAATCGACGTAGATGAAATCTATTTATTTCAATCGATTATTTCGTTGAGCTATTCAATCGAAATCATCAACGGAGATCCATAAGCATCGTCATCTGAAATCGATGAATCTAAACTCGTTTTCTTCTTCTCCGTTAAACTACGACGTTGATGATGTGAAACTGAAAACCCTAATACTCTTCAGAGCAGAAACCAGAGAGACAAAGTGATGTTGATGTAGAATTTTTGTTTGGATAATCAAGATATTTGTTTGTAAATCTTAGATCTAGGTTTTGAAATCATTTTTTCATTGAGAATTTCGATTAGGAATTGTTTCTCGGACTGGTTCTTCATCCGAGAGAGAGAGCTAAAGAAAATTAGAGAGAGAAACTGAAAAAGAAAATGATACCAAAAATGAAATCTACGCCTAATTTTATAAGTATATATACTAAAGGGTTGTTTTGGTATTATGAAATATTTTTTTTTATTTACAGGCCCTGAATTCTAAAGTTATGGGCCTAGAAATATCAAAATGTGAAAGAATAGAGTTGATAGAGAAGGATCCATTTTGTGGGGCTTCTCTGTATTCAACCCATATAGTAAGGGGTTATAGTATTTTTCACATCAAGTATTGATTGAGGCAATTCGGGGCATGAAGGTCTTTTGCTATAGCTTATTTAGTGCCACATGTCCTAATAAAACGGGTAACAGTCGTTGCCGTTTTTTTAAAAAAAACAGAACAACGTAGGCATTTTTTAATTGCATTTCCCCACATGGGGACTTTATTAAAAACCACACTCAATTATCACCCGTTTCTCTGCAAACTTTCTCAATAACAAAGACAAGAAAACCCTAGCTTTGCTACCAGCTCATATTTGCTTCCATGGGAGCAAATCTGAGCCGACCTTCACCACCAAATTTATATAATATTTATTATCCCTATAAGCCGATTTGTTTACTGTTTTCGTTTAGTTTCGTTTATAGATCTAGTTTTTTCGTTTCCCCCTTTTCTCTACTGATCTCAAAGCTAGTGTTAGCTTTATTTCTCCCTTTCTTTTGATTGCAGTGATAGTTTAGGTTTCTTATTCCGCTTTTAGATTTATATTTGGGTTATAACTCTACAATTTTGATTGGGTTTTTCATTTGGTTTTGTTAGGTTTGATGAAATTGAAATGGAACAGCAACAACAACATCACCATGAAAACTATAACATCGACAGCAAGAACTAGTTTACTGAAGACACCAACAGCAGCATCAACAATTAGTGACTTCAAAGACACCAGTAGCACCAAAAATGACTCCAAAGACACTTGCAATAGACAGTTAAACAAGACCGATTCCGGCAAAAAACTTCAATGATTCATGCAGATATTGTTCCATGGTGCTTGATTCAGGTTACCTTCGTTACTGTTACTTTGATATATAAAACTCTTGAGCAATGGTTGGATTTGTGGATCCTATTATATCTATGTCATTTGTTTTCCTATGTTCTAGAAAAAAAAACCTTGACACATCGGAGTTGATAATTGGTTTAAATATGTTACGTTTCATCCAAACATGGCCATGTAAACTTGCATGTGAGTTAGAAATCTGTATAAAATGGGTAGAATTTCTCTGTGGTTTAAGTCTTGTAACTTCGATGTTAAATGGCTTGAATAATGTGTTTGTTATTATCTTCTCAAACTATTGTAACTATTGGAAACCTTTTGGTCAGTCCTATAATCGAAATCGATCTCGAATCAGAGTATTGTTAATATATTTGAGGCTCGCCTCTTTTTCGAAAAATAATAACAGTGGGAATAAATTATTTATAACATGAAATTATAGTCTTATTATTATTTATTTATTTTTTTGTTATCCGCTTTCTCGTTTGTGGAAAGTTTGGTCCTTACTGTTTCAGTTCATCGGTTAATGGGTGTGATAGCGTCTTTCATATCTTTCTTTGCCTCAACACATTTTTATTTGTATCTCTTATAGTTCAATTATTAAAAAAAAATAACAAAAAAAAAAGTATGATGAAATCAGTTGCTTCGGCGGAATTCATAACGTGATTAATTTTTTTTTTTTTGTATCTCTTAAAGTGTTTGTGATATCTTTTAATTCCTGCCTAAGTTAAAATGTGATTTATTCACATAAATACAATATTTGCTAATAATTATTTATTTATGCAAGTTATTTGTAACTTAGGAAAGACTCCCATAATTAGGAGAGTCTTGAAAAAGGAAAATAGTCAAAACCCTAGTTTGGCTTTCAAGTTACCTTTCACTATAAATAAAGGGTTCATGAGTGCTACACGGTTTTTATCCCCTTTGGAAAATTGGTGTAAGCTTCATAAGGTTGTTTTCCATGTCTTTTTTTCTTCGTGAACAAGAGTGAGATAAAATTCTTTGTATTGGGGATCACAAAGCCGAGTTGAATTTAATCTTCGTGATTGATTATAGAACTTGTAATCTAGGTTTTTCACCTCTTGTCTATTCTAAGGTTTCTCTTCTGATATAAAACCATTCAAGAATTGTTGATCATAAACCCTAGGTTTTGATAGATTTCAGATCTCGATCGTATACCAACAATTGTTAGTCGAAATCGGAACTAGAAAGAAAACTTCGATTAAGGTATCTCGTAAAAATCCTTAAGAAGTTTTAAACAAGATATATCTAGATTTATTCTAGTTGTTCTTGTTGTAGAATCATTAGGTTTCTCTTCCTATTTTTGAAGAGTATAATAAACCATAATCTACATGTTTGTTTTGATATTACTTTTACTTAGTAATTGTTTTTCTCAAAACAAACACAAGATTTCCAAAACCTTGATTCACATCTAAAAGGAAATCAAACCTGTGTTTTGTGCAAACAAAAGATCGAATCGTATCAATCGTGTTGTTGTATCTTCTGAAGAGAGCCTTGGGTTCTGCTAGAAGATTTACGAGAAGAATTCCTAAAGACAATCGGTGTTGTGCTAGGAGTTCTATAAGTGGTTGAATACAGCTGAAGAAGGTATTACATCTAGTCCGAATAGGTAGTAGGAAATTGGTGTAACAACTTATAATTAGTGTATGTTTATTTTGGACTAGGTCCCGGGGGTTTTCTGCATTTGCGGTTTCCTCGTTAACAAAATTCTGGTGTCTGTGTTATTTCTTTTTCGCATTATATTCTATTTATATAATTGAAATAATACAGGTTGTACGTAAATCAATCACAGTTGTTAATACTTGATTGATCTTGGATATTTGATTTTGTTATTTTTACATTGTTAGACCAGTCTAGACTAACCCTGTTTCAAGTGGACACAGTGTTGAAATATTCCTTTAGTGAATGTTGCTTAAAGAGGTTTATACACGGTGGGTCTTGAATAGGTTGTGATTGATACACACTACACCAAATCCTGGTTTTAGCAACACTTCATTTTCGGAGGTGCGCAACGGATATAGACGTTGCACAGATAACAACGTTAATATCCGTTGCGCACCAATTTATCCGTTGCACAAATTAATTATATTTCATTTACTAAAATAAACTAGTGGTGCAACGTATGCCACGCCTATATCCGTTGTACAACATTTGGTTTTTTCGTAATATATACTATGTCCATGGGATTTTGGTAGTTTATTTTTATTTATTAATTTTCTGATTTTTTTTCTCCACTCACTTTATTATGCCACGCCTATATCCGTTGTACAACATTTGGTTTTTTCGTAATATATACTATGTCCATGGGCTTTTGGTAGTTTATTTTTATTTATTAATTTTCTGATTTTTTCTCCACTCACTTTATTTTATTTATTTCACTCAATATATCTTCCTTTCTCTCTCCTTACAGTTTTTATCGGACCGAGTAAAGAAAATATAGTATTCATCGAAGAAGAAGAGAAATCCATATCTAGGTTTCAGTTTTCATCTAGAGAAGATATAAATTTTTCTCTTCTTCTTTTTAACAGATCTCGTAGATTTTACCTCGTTGCATGAAATTAAAACCCCCATTGCAACAAATCTGCAAGCTAATCAAAACCTATCAAAATCTGAAATCAAATCTAAACCTATTTTTTTCCCTGGAATCGAAAATCAAATCATTCAACCTCTGATTTTGGTGGATTATCGTCAGGTATAAACTAGTTTGTTGTTAATTTTGTTTTTATCTGAAATAATTTGATAGAGTTGGGGTTTTTGATTGTGAGCTAGCTAGGATCTGAATCAGTTAAGGCTTTTGATTGTGGTGTTCTTTTTTATTATGTAAATTTGAAGTATTGGGTATGTTTTGTTTCAGTTGAAGATGAAGTTTTTGTGAATAACTCAGTTGTGTGTAGAGCTTTTGATTTTTGAGTCATCTAATTAATGTTTTATTTGGGTCTTTTTTGTGTAGAGTTTTAGTTTTTGTGTAGAGTCTTTGAAGTAATCTGATGCTTTCCAAGGTGTTTGTAGTGATTTTACTTCATTTGGTAGAGGTTCTGTAAACTAGATTCAAGTATTTATGTGGTAGAACTCTTATCTGAAAGGAAATAAAATCTGGGTTTTGCTTCTTCTTTTTTTTTCATTTTCATTTAGGTAAATTTCAGATGCTTTAGTAAATGCTTTATTTCCTTTTGATGCTAGCATTTGGCAAAATGATTAATCTTAATATTCTTAGCAATTAGTATTGAGTGTGTGCGATTATTGCTGATTTTACTTCATTTGGTAGAGGTTCCGTAAATCTATACTAATGTGAAATCTATGTTGTCTAGATGTTGTTCTTCTTTGTTGTTTTAGTTATTATCACTGTCTATATATGTTGGTGTTAGGCAATTTCTAAAGTATCAATTTATTTGAGTAGAGTTTTAGTTTAAATTTACTTTGCCTACTAGTATGCTAGCACAGAGATAAGTTAGCCATGAAACATATGATGAATGCGCTCATTTGATTTTAATCATCCCTTGCGTCTAGTGCGACCATAAACATCCGTGCGGGAGTGTTATTATCTTATACAGAGGTGCCAATTACGTATATCCGTATTTCGACTACAAACACAACAAATGACACTTCGGTGATGAGTTAGTCTCAGATCTCGATGGGAACGATGGAGTTCTTTTGCCCGATAAAGAGACAAACTTAGTCCGCATGCAGTGTAAAATTTGGTTTATCACTTGTGTCTAATGAGAAGCGGGAACAACATTAGTAAAAGGTGTTGGTTCGGCAAATAAAGTACGGTTTCTACCGCTCTGGTGAGGCGAGAGATTGTAAAAAGAAGCTGACAGTATGTTGGATGGACTTGGCCCACGTTTTGTGACCGGTGGGGAGTTGAGCCATTACCCATTGATCCGATCTTCATCGGCTATTGTCCCCGGTTATCGAGACCATTTTGCCTTCTTCCATATGGGATAACTGATGATGAGATGACTATTTTAAGGAGACTTCGTCGCCCTTTACCATGCCATTTCGCCCTGGGTTAGTCTGTATCTTTTTCCCTCCCTCTCCTTTAAGTATCGATTCTTTATCTAATTAATATTTCTTTAATGGATTCCCTTTTTCTCATGGTGAAACAATAATCTTGAGTGGATCGGGCCGCTTCATTTTGAAACTCGGGAAAAATGTGAGATTGCCAAAATTGTTGTGAAGAGAGGAGTCCGTGAACACTAATAGTTTGATAATGGTCAAGAGTTAAAGGTATATAATATGGAGTCCATTTTTTATTGTTATTTAGGATATTGAGGTTCTTGTTACTTTTTGTGGGATGTGATATGTTTCCATAGTGGTTAAGATTATAAAGTTGTATCTAAATGAAGAGGGAGTTTTATCCAACTCATTTATAAGTTAAAATTTTCTTCACAGCCATCTATTTATTTGGAAGTCCACTCTTGCAGCAGCTGACTGGAGGAACTCTTCTATCTAGAGATAAGGAATTCATTGCCCTCACTGCAGGAAAAGATTTTCTTCACACTGCAGTTTCTACCCATAAAAGGTCGAAGAAAACCCAGAATTCATAAAGATAAATACACGATACATGAACACTCATCCACTGAGATAATCCTAGTCTTTACTCCAAGGCAGAGAATTTACTTCTGTTGGTGAATTCCATGAGAAGAGTGTCCGGAAGGAAAGGAAGCCAAAGTCAACAAACACAGTTATGGAAAACACAAGCTCTAAGATCTGTTCACGGTATGAGACTACTTCAAGGTGCTCAGTTACAATTCCTAATTAAATCAAAATCTAACAATGTTCTTCGTGACGCGTTTTTGCTTAACAGGTGTTAACAAAGAAGGAGAAGGCGGAAAGGCTTCTAGCCAAGCTAGAGAGAGAAGCAAAAGCCCAAGAACCAGAAGTTGATCGAGATGGTATTACAGAAGAAGAAAGATACATGTTGAAGAAGGTTGGGTTGAGGATGAAGCCGTTCTTATTATTGGGTAAGTAACCTGGACCCTGTCCATATCATCGGATCAAGTAACGTCTGTAGGAATTTTCATGTGGTTAATACTAAACATGTGTGTTTCCTAAAACCTGGATCATGAGTCACTTTGGTACGGTAAAGAGATAAGGGGAATTTTCGAATAACGTCATGTATTAGCTTCGCGTGCTTTTACATTGGGTATCCTCATAGGAAGGTGTGTGTTTCTTGTAGTGCAAACATATATGTTATTGTCTATATCGTGACTTCAATTGAGAGTCTAATCTTGCTACTACTTGTGCTTGAATACAGGACAGAATATGGAGAGAAAAAAAAGGAACCAGAAATGTGCCAAACGAGATGTCTCTCATCCTTCTAAAGTTCAGCCTCTTTGAAATGTGGATTCTCTGTGGATATGGATATGTAAAGAAAATGCCACCATTAAGTGTTGTAAATGAGGTAAAGATATTTCCTTACTTAGATTACTTAGCTCTTCAGAAAGACAATGGAAATCTAGTTGTTAACATGAGTAGGGTCTCAATTAGCAACATTGGAATAACCTGTACCTAAATAAGTATTAGGCCTTATTAAGTGACTCATTTTGGTAATATGCATTTTTATTTTAGGCATCAGATGTTACGAGTTAAGTTTTGAAGGTACTACTACTGTCTCTAGGATTAGCATGTGGAATGTATGTTTGGCATTAAATGATGACTTACTTTGGTTTTAAACTACTTTCTAGATGTTAAAAGATCCTTGTTCACTTTAACTACCGTGGGTCAATTTTGATTGATAATGATGTTGTTTTCAGCTTATTGATTTAGTTGAGAACAAACAGCTAGTGATTTCTTGGTTTCATAAAATTAATGGTATAGTTATCTTTCTGGGCATAGGATTAATAGTTCTTCTGCACTTCTACCTCTTGTAAAGTCTGATTAAGTGAGGAAGTTTGCTGTGAGTGGAATCGAAGTTATTATATTGGTTGAATAAAATACTAGGTGTATTTCTGTAGCGTTGCTTTTGTTTGCAGCCTAATAGACTTTTCTATCAAGGGAACTTTGCATGGTTTTATAGGCTTCACAATGTTGTGAATTAAAAAATACCAACAGGTTTTAGCTTTTGAAAAAATTCGGAACTACTTTTCACCAAATGTTGATCTTGTAGTTTGACACTATACAATCTAGTTTTCTAGTTAACTCAGTGAAGTGTTTTTCAAAGAAATTTGTTATCTTAGGCTTGTCCATGTTTTGTTGGTGAGCCAGTTTATTTTATTTTTTTGTTAACCTTGTTTTATCTTTGGTTTCTTGAAATGCCTTTATGTGTGCAAATTGGTTGACTGCAGAGTAGTCTTACCATACCAAATGTTTGAAGAACCAGTAAGAATTACCTTGTCCTAAGATTTAACCTTTGCTAGGAAATGAATCCTTTACACGTTTATAAGGGAAATTATTGTCCTGAAATTTGCAACTATGTACACAGTACTAGTAAAAGTAGCCCTTCACATCAGAGACACCAACTTTAAAACCGTTTGGTCGCATTTGGTACCCTCCTGGCCGTGGGGATAGTTTAGGATTCGAAATCTTCTTGAATGGTTTAGAAACCTCACTATCCACTCTGTACTACGACGTTAGCAAAGTTTGCTAGAGTTCAAATGCATATTTGGTCATTTGTGTGTAGTTGCTCATGTCCCTTAGACAAATATATGATGACATATTTTCCTTGTCGTTCACATTTGAAATCTTAATATTAGAAATTCAGAAATAGAGATATAAGCCTCGTTTTCAGTGCCTCAGTGATTAATTAGCGGATGTATTTGACTTATGATACAGTCAGAGTTTGACTTAGCATTTTGAGGTACTTTCAGATTGTCTTACCAAATTTGTAGTATAAAATTTAGCATCTAGGAGTAATTATTAAAGTTGTTTTACTGGACACAAATGTTCATTTTTTCAAATTATATGGACCATGAATACATTATGTAGGAAAGTAGTTGATTACACTTAAGATATGCACATGAACCTTACTCTTGAACATACTATAGTTGGCTACACTTGGAGGTATGAGTAGCACATAAGAAGATTAAGGAATTTGCATAAATCTAAAGGTTCTAGATGTAATTGGACCGACAGTCCTGTTTTTCTATCTCATATGGTCTTTCAGTTTGATCTAATTGTATGAATATTCATCCAGTTTTTTATGGTGGAATTAAATATCCTTGTTTTTACGTTGATATTATGACATTTCATACTATTAATCTTCTGACTTCGTATTTGCTTTTGCGAGTATCTTTGGTTTCATCATCTGAGATGGATCATATTTTGATTCACTGCTATTTAAGTTTTAGTTTGTATATGCTTTCCCCCTTCTTTGTTTCGATAAAAACACAGTCCATCTGATAAGTTGTCGTTTGTCAATTCAATTCAGGAAGAAGAGGAGTTTTTGACGGGACCATTGAAAATATGCATCTTCACTGGAAGTATAGGGAGCTTGTGAAGATGATGGCTAGCGCCAGGGGATGTGAAGATGTTCATGGTGTAGCAAAGACATTAGAAGCTGAAAGTGGTGGATTATTAGTTGCAGTGGAGAGAGTTGATAGGGGTCATGCAATAACTGTGTACAGAGGGAAAATTACCATCGCCCTGCTGATTTAAGACCTCAGACACTCCTAAATAAAAAACAAGCAATGAAGTGCTCTCTAGAAGCACAATGTGCGAGGTGAGCTTTTTTCTTTTGGTCTCTTATACAGTATATATTTATACATACAGATAAAGTGTTTGCTGTCAAATTTATCGACTCTGTCGATGTATGAATCATTCTTGATGGATTGTGATGATTAATAATTGTTCTTGATCGATTTTAATGATATTGAGGTTCCCTGATAAATTGGGTCTTCTAGTTCATCTAGAATAGTATATTCATGCGATGATCACGAGAGTCAATTTATATTCAGTACATGAAATTTTTAGGAACCATAACCGGTGGTAAAATTTTTTGACCTGAAAATCATTTTGCAACGTATATAACGTAGGAAATAATCCGTTGCACAAATCACCTGAAATGATCAACGGTTATAACTGCAACCAACCAAATAAACCGTTCAAAGAAAACAAAAATGGGACCCACAAAAGTGTTATTATATTAATAATAAGCGTTGTACAAATTAAGATATACGTTGCACAAATAAGAAAAATAAATTGTTGCACCAATAAGTATGCAACCTTTATAAGTGTTTCTCAAATTAATTTGTGCAACGCCGTTTTGCCAAAAGTTATTGATCCAAGAACTTCACACTAAAGTCAGGTTTACGTACTTGTTTCTGTTTAACTATGATTGTGTTGAAAGAGAGATATAATTCTTGGATATATTTTCATTGATTGAGTCTGACTGTCTAGTTGATTCTCTTGGAAATAGATTGTAGTTTATCCATATAGATTGCTAAACGAAATATTGGGTGAGGTTGTTAGACCCCCGCTTTTTCAACAACCACATCATACATGAGAATAAAAGAAATACACTAGATTAAAACAACTACTACATAGGCGTCAATTCTCGGCGGGTGGTGGAATTCCTAAGGCGATGTAGGGATTGTATTTGTTGAACACCCTAAGAATGTTGAAACAAGCATGGAAGCCGAAAGGACGACCGCCGTGAGATACTGCCCACATCACTAGAGTTCTGGGTTCCACTTCATGTTCGGCTTCACCGTTGACCTTAATTCTGTGATTCTCCATTAGTACAACTACGAATTCCGATACATGACTACTAATGAACTAAATCGATACGACAATCCTCCAGAATCACGCCCATAAATGTTCCCCGTTTCAATGGTGAACATTCTATAAACTTTCTCCCAGAAACTCAACGTCGATTCGACTACATTCCTAGCGACAACATCTTGTATGTGAAAAACAAAGGCTCTACAAATAGCTAAATCCTCTTGTTGAGTGAATCTAACACCAAGAACTCTGTGAGGCATTTTTGTACATGATTTGAGAGTGAAGAAATGTGTAGAATGTGTGAATTTAGAGTTGAAATGAGGAGTATTTATAGAACTCAAAAATTATAGCTGTTAGATCACTAGAGTTTTCAGCCGTCCAGATTCAGCCGTTGGCGCTTTTTTGAAAAACGCGGCGCTTTTAGAAAGGACGCTGGCGTTTTAGGTAACAGCGAGCGATTGAAGAAGAAGCACCAGCGTTTTGGCTCAAACGCCAGCGCTAGTGCCAAGCTCGCACGGCCTTTCATCAAGAGCGCGCTACATGTTCCAACTCACTCAACAAACCAACAAATTTGTTGGTTTGAATATCCATTTTTCATGTTTGTTGAGTCTATAGTGGGAGCAAAATCAACAAACTTCAAGTTTGTTGAGTCCATAAGAATTGCTCTAAGGCCAACAAACAGGATTAGCCGGCCATTATCAATAGAAGACAATTTTTTATTTTATTTTTGGTATACCATAGAAGACAAAAACTAAACAAACTTCTTTTCTTCTTTTTGCAAAAGGATACAAAGTTTTAATGCTTGTGGATAGGGTTGTCAATGGATATTCGATATCCGGTAGCCGTTTCCGAATATCCGGATTCCGTTAGGTTAATATCCGACATAACGGTTATCCGATATCCGATAACCTTAACGTAACGGATATCCGTTTATTAACATAATCATCGGTTAAGGGAGTTTCCGTTAGGTTAATATCCGATACCGTTAGTGTATAACTATATCATAAAATTTTCAGAAATTTTCGATACCTAATACACTTTAGGTTTACTCTTTAGCCATTTGATTACGTCTCTCCTAAGTAAATATCGGAAATTATCGAATATTAACGGAAATTATTGAATATTAACGGAAATTATCGGAAATTATTGGAAGTTTTTGTATCATGAGTAGATAACTTGAAATTATCGGAATAATATCCGATATCCGATAGCTTATCCTTAACCTTATCGATATGGAATTTTGAATTCCGACGGATATTATCGGATACCGGATATCCGATAACCCTTAACCTTAACCTTATCGGTATTGCCAATATCCGAAGGATTTTTATCCATTGACAGCCCTACTTGTGGACATGAACTCTTGGCCGACTCTCCCTCCTGAGTTCTGACCACGACGACTCCACGAGCTTCTCGTGAACCAACCAGGTACAACTTATCTTAATAATGAAGACTTTTAACTTTATATATCACGAAAAAAAAAAGTGATATCTTCTTAGTGCGCATCACTTGTCTGTATAACTTTGTCATCTTAAGATCCCCTCACACATTGGATACTAACTTTTTCCATTAAAACAAATGTAAGTATAAATTTGAAGTTAATATTTTGGGAATATATTTGTCTTTCAAAGCTCTATATACCCATTAAAAATGAGCATATTTCGAAATGGGGAACTTTTTTTCTAGCCCAAAATTGTTTTTTTAAATATCAAAAACCCATCATTAAAATTTCATATATAAAAAATCCATAATTATCCATAAGTATAAGATGATTACAAAAATAACCTTTAATTAGTTCAATTATAAGAAAACAAAAACGTGAAAAAAAAAGTAATTAGTTGTAATCCCTAAAATTACTCTTGATTTGACTAAACTAATTCCCTAAAATAATTTTAACGTTATCCCTAAAAATCTCCTAAAAATAAGTGTTAGACTTCCTTAACTAACTCCCTAAAATCCCGTACTCCCTAAATATCCTTTTGTAAACCTTTAGCAAACAAAAAAGAGAATATCACGGGAAAAAAATAAAATTATCACTATATAAAATTTAGGAAATTTCTATTTTCACCTGCCTAAGTTCTCAGTGAATATTCCAATTTTTACAAGTAAATTTTAGTTTTTCACCCTTTTCACTTATATTTAACCATATGAGATACGTGAAATACGTGAAAGTTTTCCGTTTGTTTCAGTTTTCTCCCGTAAATATGTGACGTGCAAATCGCACTTTTATGTGATAATCAAAATCGCATTTTTCATTAAGTTATGATCGGTGATAATGAAAATTGCACTTTTCATTGAGTCGTAATTGGTGATAATCACATTTTTCATATCTATTGGTCGTGAAAATCACGATTTTCACTGTAATATTAACACCTCTTTTTCTTCGTCACTTTCACATTTAAGGTTTTAAGTTTGCATTTACGTTTGGAAAGGATAGTAGTGAGATGGCCAAAGCTATAAGCTATAATTCGTATTTGCAACAAAAATATGTAAATGGTTATCCATCTCTACTAGTTATCCTTCTCATCGACAATTTTCCCATCGACTCCAAATATTTTGATTACTTGGTGAAATGTTATCATCAGCCTAATCAAAATTCCGACAAAAAAATTACAAGATCGGCACCCTAATGCGACATGCATACACATGAAACAGTGAAAAACCACAAACTTAATTTAGTCATCTTTGTCCATAGCTACAGTATTTGGTCAAGCCAAATCTATTGAACGAAGATTTAAAACCACAAGCATACAAGGGAACGAAATGGTAAAGCCAAATCAACAAAACAAAATAAGAACTACAATCATGGTAAAGCCGTGAATTACAAATCTCCCAATGGATATATACTTATCCATTCTTCCCTTGATCCAGCAACCTCATACACATCACTAATGACTAAGATGTAGTGAAAGAGGCACTGCACCAGATCAAGATGTACAGTACCCAAAGAGATTGGGTTACTACTTTGTTTGTAATATAGGTGCCTCCATTGCCATGTTAAGTGCATCAATGCTTTTGGAGATTGAAAAGAAAAGTTGTGTGTGATATGTTTTCTTCTATTCTCAACATGCGTTTTATCAACCGAGGTAAATGAAACGAACAAGAAAGTAATGAAATGCGACCAAGATGCCAAAAATTGAGAAAATGCAGAATTTAGAGAAGAAGAAAAATCGCTGAATATTAATTACCGACCCTAAAACTCGGATCTTAAGTATAGGAGTTGGTTAATTTAAACCAAATAAGATAATTAACCATAATTTACGGTAACTAATTAATTTCCTAAAAATAAATTTCCTAAAATAACTAATTAATTGTAATTAAGTTTTAGAAGAAATAATAAGATAATTAACCATAATTTATGGTAACTAATTAATTTTTTCCTAAAATAACTCCCATAACTAATGACGGGGTATTCCTAATGACACACACCTAATTGACCGCAATGATTTAATTTCTTTTGTTAATACTGTTTAATGGGTAAAAGGTTAATTTGGTAATGTTCAAAATGTGAAAATATAAAATCAAACTAAAACTAATAATCTGAACCGTCGATCTTATATTTTGGGCTACATATATATACCATCTTAATGCTGGGTTTGTGAAAGAGAGAGGGATCAAACTTGGGTTTCTCAGAAATTTCCACATTTCGAAATATATAATTTCGTCATCACAAAATTGGTCAATTAACCCAATAATGACAATTCCTGGGTGAAAAAGACATGTAAAATTTGATATTGTTTAAATGGACGAGAATGTAAAAACACCCAGGATATAAACAGTTTCATCCTACCCATTTTCAAATACTTTTTCTTATTTTTAATTTATATCAGGATGCATCCAGTTTCACCCTCGCTGTTTTTTTAAGTTTAAGAAGTCAGGATGAATCCAGATTCATTGTGCTACTTTTTTGGTGTCCATTTCGCCCATAATAATTTTTACTCGTCCATTAGAACCATGTTTTAAAAATATTTGGGCAATTAACCCAATTTCTGTTTCATCATCCACTATTTTAAAAATTAACCATCGTAGATCAACGAGTTTTCAACCGTCAAAATTAAAATTGATGCATAGTCCACACGCTAAATAGTCGAACGCACTGCGGGTAGTTATGCAAATTGTTTTCTGCTTTCGTATACAACTCCACACATCAGCTGTTCCCATTTTATCAAGCACACAACTCTATTTTTTAAAATTTCACTTTAATGGCCAAGTGACCAAGTCCCCCACCATGCACCTCCTTTTACTCTTGAATTATTAGGTAAACTTTTTATTCCAATATCAGATAGCAAGCAAATAATTCAGTAAACGTTTTCTAATGAAATTAGAATTTGGTGATCACGAGTTTCTCGTGCATTAAATTTTCTTTTGTTTATTGCATATATATAATGTTTCAGTATATATAAATTGAAACAAGTTATCCGTCAATAATAGTATTTGACAATTTTTCCATCTTATATTTCCGTACTTCATGGCACCGATAAAAGAAGGGATTAATGATTTTTGGGTGATAGCATGCACTGTAATAGTAACATTTGCATTAGTGAAGTTCCTGTTTTCCAAAATATCTTCTCAATCTGCAAATACAACGGAGTGGCCAGCAGGTCCGAGAAAACTACCCATAATTGGAAACCTTCATCAGTTGAGAGGAGGTGGTCAGCCCTTTCAGGTTGTTCTGGCAAACTTAGCCAAAGTGTATGGAGGTGCATTTACAGTATGGGTAGGAAGCTGGTCGCCAACGATCATCGTAAGCGATGCCGATCATGCTCGGGAAGTTCTAATTAATAAATCTTCTGATTATTCCGCTAGAGATGTACCCGATCGTCTTAAAATCGTGACTGCAAATGGGAAGAATATTTCTGATTCTGATGCTGGTCCATATTGGCATAATTTAAAGAAAGGTCTTCAAAGTGTCGCTTTAAATCCTCCAAACGTTATGTCTCTATCCTATTCACAGGAAAAAGACATGCACAAAATGATCAAATCCATGCAAGAAAAAGCCTCACAGAAGAATGGGATTTTAAAGCCACTTGACTATGTCAAAGAAGACTCTATTCGATTACTCAGTCGACTTGTATTTGGTCAAGATTTTTCAAATGAAGATTACGTTATTGATATGAAACATACACTCGATGAGTTAGTACGCATAAGTGGCTTCGCAAGTTTAGCTGATGCGTTTAAATATGCTGAATATTTGCCAAGCCATAGAAAATCTGTTCAGGATATGTACGCCATAAAAGAAAGAGTCCACAACTTGATTCAGCCGCATATGGTGTCTAATCCTCCTGCAAATTCTTACTTACATTTTCTTGCATCTCAAGATTATAGTGAAGAAATTATTGTCTCTGCTATACTTGAAGTTTATGGTCTGGGAGTAGATAGTACAGCATCAACGGCAGTTTGGGCACTCTCATTTTTAGTCTGCGACCAAAAAATTCAAGAAAAACTTTACTGCGAAATCAACAACCTTACGGGTGGGAAAAGACCAGTAAAAGTTGCAGATTTGAAGAAGCTGCCATATCTACAATCTGTGATGAAAGAAACATTCAGGATGAAACCCATCGCACCAATGGCGATCCCTCATAAAGCCACAAAAGATACTACATTAATGGGGCGAAAAATCAATAAAGGTACAACAGTGATGGTGAATCTGTATGCTATTCATCACGACCCTAGCGTTTTTCCTCAACCATATAAATTCATGCCAGAGAGATTCTTAAAGGATGTTAATAGTGATGGAAGTTTTGGTGATATCAACAACATGGAACGTTCTTTATTCGCATTTAGTGCTGGTATGAGAATATGTGGAGGCATAGAATTAGCTAAGTTAATGGTAGGTTTCACTCTTGCAAGTTTGGTCAATGAATTCAAATGGGAATGTGTTTCCGAGGGAAAATTGCCTGATTTTACTGAAGATGTTAGTTTCATTCTCTTCATGAAAAACCCACTTGAGGCCAGAATTACTCCTCGAGGCTGTCGATCGTAGGAGACCATTCGAGCGATATTTGCTTTGCTATCTGTTGTTTGTAATGGTGATGAAAGCTTTAGCCTGCAATACCCTGTGGTTTATTTACGTCCTCTATATGTGTTTTCTTACCCTTAATCTTTTTCATTTTCCTTGTAATGGAAGTTTGGGCTACTCACTGTGGTGCAGGAAGAGAGTGAAGTGGTGCAAGATAAGCTGCTCTAGCATAAGATTTTGTTTCTGTTGTCCTATCACATGTTTCTTGGCTTTTTTTCCGTTAGCCCGCACATGTATTAGATACGGGTGTCTTAAGTCTTGTCATGTGTGTCCGTTAATCACACTGTAAGTAGTGTGATCCGACTCTGCCATGAATTCTATCTTCTGTTTAATAGATTTGAGATATGTTTTCTACCATGAATATAGGGAAATGATATCACAAATATTATTGATAAATCCTACACACAAGAACAAGATGATCAGATGTCTTTATATACACAGACATGATCAGACTGACAGCAAGAAACAACTGTAAGTGTACGGACACAGACAGTTACAGTTAGAGATAACAGAATACAATGATAACTATCATAACGGAAACAAACTACCCTTATGTGTTATTAGGCCCCCTCAAGTTGAGCTGAGCAGACAAATGAACACTCAACTTGTCTCTAAGAAAATCAAAACGAGCAGTAGAGAGACCCTTAGTAAATATGTCAGCAACCTGAGAGCTAGTAGATATATAGTACAGTTTAATAATCTTGGAATGAACTAATTCTCTGAAGAAATGAAAATCCACAGCAACATGCTTCATACGGATGTGATTTGTTGGATTAGCAACCAAAGACATAGAACCAAGATTATCTCCACCAATAGTAGGGGTAAGAGGAGGAAAATTGTGAAGATCCTTAAGCAGTTGACATACAAAGACAACCTCAGCAGCTGTCTGAGCAAGAGATTTGTATTTAGCTTCTGTAGAAGACCTGGAAACTGTAGCTTGCTTTTTAGAACTCTAGGTGATAGGATTTGTTCCAAAAAGGATACAAAAACCACTAGTCTTGCTTTGTCATACGGGTTAACAGCCCAATCAAGATTTAAAAGGCATTAACAGCAACAAGACCTTTCTGAAGAACAATCCCATGGTCAATAATGGATTTAAGATATCTGAGGATTCTCTTAGCTGCAATAAAGTGAGTGTTACTGGGTGCTTGCATATGTTGTGATTTGATTAAATGAGTAAGTTATTTCTGGTCTTTTTTTTTTTTTTTGATGCAACAAAATAATTTTATTTAAGAAATGAAATCTGTTACAAGCATTGCATCTGCATATAATGCATCAACAATGAAGTTGGGTAGGTTATTTCTGGTCTTGTCCATGTTATGTATTGAAGAGCACCAACTAAGGATGTATACTCAGAAGGATCATCTAGAAGAAGACCATCATGTTTACTCATCTTTATATCATCAATCACTATAGTTGAACAAGGTTTAGCTCCAAGCATGTTGGTCTTTTGAAGTAAATCTAGAATATGTTTGGTTTGAAAAAGGAACATACCATGTTGATTTCTCTTCACCTCCAAACCAAGAAAGTAGTGAACATCTCCCATATCTTTGATAGGAAAATGTCGTTGAATGTCAGAGATCACACTTTTGCAAAATATTTCAGAAGTACTAGTTAAGAGAATATCATCCACATAAACTACTCCCTCCGTTACTTTTTAATAGGCTGGTTTCTATAAATAAATGTTACAAAAAAATAGGCTGGTTTCCTAATTGGGAAAGTCAAATGTTACTTTAGTTTTTAGGGACCACTTTTCTCTTAACTTCTTTTGATGACAAGTGTCATGTGGACCATTTCACTTCACTTCACAAGTGTCATGGGGACCATTTCAATTCACTTCTTTTATTAACAAGTGTCATGAGGACCACTTTCAATGATTAGTTTTCTTAATTTCCTTAATTTTCTCTAAAAACCAAACCAGCCTATTAAAAAGTAACGGAGGGAGTAGAAGAATTGTGATTTGAGAACCAACTTTGTGAACAAATAATGAAGTATCAGCATGAGAAATGTGAAATCCAAGAGAAAGAATAACTTCAACAAGTTTCTCATACCAATCCCTCGGTGCTTGCTTTAAACCATAAATAGATTTATGCAACTTACAGACATAATCTGGATGTTCAGGATCCACAAAGCCAGGTGGTTGAACCATATAAACTTCTTCTTTTAAGTCACCATGAAGAAAAGCATTGCTTACATCCAGCTAACTAATCTTCCAATCAAACTAAACAACAAGAGAAGAACTAGTCTAATGGTTGTTGGCTTTGCAATAGGACTAAATGTCTCTGAATAGTCTATACCTTCTTTTTGATGAAACCCTTTAGCAACTAGTCTTGCTTTGAATTTATCTAAAGAACCATCAACATTTTGTTTTACCTTAAATACCCATTTACAACTAACTGGGTTTTGAGATGGATATGGAGGTACTTTATACCAAGTACCAGTAAGAACATGAGCATTATACTCCTCATGAAGAGCAACTCTCCATTTTGTATTTTTATTTGATTGAGTGAAAAAAGTAGGTGTATTAGAAGAATTCACATGAGCAATGTAAGTTGAAGGAAGAAGATATTTGGTGGCTAACTGAGCTTTGGGCTTGTAGATATTATTCTTGTATCTAGTGATCATTTCATGAGTGTTGGAAGGAGGAACAACTGAGGAGGTAGCATTAGGTAAGATAACAAAAGAAGTAGATGAGATAGTGTCAGACTTATCTGAAATGCTAGTGGAAGTAGTCTGGTCAGTTGGTGAAATTTCAGGTACAGTAGAAGAAGTAGTAGAAACTTCAGTATGTGAAGGTAATGAAGTATTAGCATCAATAACAGTAGGAAGTAAAAAATGAGGATCAATTGTAGAAGGGGTAAAATTGGATACAGATAGCTTATACTTCATGGCATGAAACATAGTTTCATTAAAGAAGACATGTCTTGAAATGTAAACCCTTCTGGTTATGGGATCAAGACATCTGTAGCCCTTGTGACTAGAAGTATGAGCAACATCAGTGATATTCATACCTTGCCCATTAGCAGTGTTAATTTGATCTCCACCAGAGTAAGAACCAATATTATCCAACCATGAAGTATTAAAAGTAATGTGGTGAGAAGCACCAGAGTCTACAAACCAAGGATTCTCACCACCAATATTAGCAGCAGCAAGCATAGCATGATGGTTTTGTGGAGGTTGTATTCCTTGATATGAAAAATTCAGCCTGTTGTTGCACTCATAAGTAGTATGACCAATTTTATTACAGATGTGACATACTTGTCTTTCATTGTTGAAGTCAAGGTAGTTAATATCGTGTATCGGTATCGTATCGGTCGGGTGTTATACACCTATACAAATGATAATATCTGTTTTTATAGGCGATACATCATTATGATTTTTTTAACACTTATTATTTATCAAACAAAAAAAAAATATTGATATAACCATAATAGAAAATAATAATTGTAGTAAACATACTTCAACCTTACAAAATAAGAGGTGGTTGATTAGAGCCTTATACTATCAACAACGAAACCAAGCATTGAATGTTTGTTAGCCCATCAACATCACATTTACAGTAATTACATCCACCATAATCATATATGAAGTTACCAAAATTAGTGAAGTTACTTTTTTGAACTAAAAGTTCAAGAAATCATAATCAAAAGACAAAATACTTTAGTGATATATCAGTGTATAAGTGAAACCGATATTATCAGTGTACAAGTGAAACCGATATATCGGTCCGTACCGGACGATACACGCGTTTTTATCGTTTCTCCTTCGTATCGCCGATATTTTCAATATTGTAAAGATTTTTTCCGATATCCTATAAAAACCTTTAATATCGCCCTGTACAACCAATATTGACTACCACTGTGGTCTTGGTACTGAAGTTGGTGGAACAAAACCAGATGCAGGGAAGAATATTGAGATTTAGGTGGATGATAGGTGGTTTGAGAAGTACTAACCTTATAATTGGGATTAAAAGGTTTCTTGCCTTTGTAATTGGTACTATGACCAATAATTGGGTGGAAATGAGCAGGTAGAGATTTAGAAGTGGTTGTTATTTGTGTGGAAGGCAGTAGTAGTAGGTAAAGTGTGTTGTTGATGCCCTAATACTACTACTTCCTTACTAATCAACCAATTGTGCAATTCAACACTAGAGACAGGAGGATTTCGAATACGAATTGATGTGCAAAAAGATGAGAAAGAATGATTCAAACCTCCCAAGATGATAACAACAAGTTAATCAAAATTTTAGAGCCAACAACAACTAATTCATTTGCAATTTTCTTGACTTCATCCAAGAAAACAGATACAGATCTTGAACCTTGTTTAAGAGCTTGTAATTGAGTACGCAATTGTATAGTATGACATACATAAATGATATCACAGATATTATTGATAATTCCTACACACAAGAACAAGATGATCAGATGTCTTTATATACACAGACATGATCAGACTGACAGCAAGAAACAGCTGTAAGTGTACGGACATAGACAGTTACAGTTAGAGATAACATAATACAATGATAACTTGTTGGGTGCAATAATCAAAAACAAGGAAAAATCAAATAAGCAAAAGTTATTGATACTTAGCTCCTTTATAGTGGAAGTGATCGATTTGATGAAACGGACGAGCTCCCCAAATCTCTGCAACAGCAACAAGGAAAAACTTTGGAAAAACAGTGAGTCACGTGTTCAACACCTGCCCTTAAGACATTAGCGCCGGCTACACTCAAGAGTGATGCTATAGCCCTCACAGGACGGATATCTCCAGGGATAAAACACCCTACTACACCTACTACTAGCATATGTAGTAGATGCTCAACTTGAGCTTGGCAACCGAAAAAACCGTTAAGGAAAATCGCGAACTCTTAAGAAACACCATAAAATATTTTCCCTTAGGGGTCCCTCTAAATTATAGGGCAACCCCTTTCCCATAATTTTTACAAAAAGTAGTGAATTTGTTTATATAATGGAACAAAACAACTTAAGAAGAAGAACTCCCGATGTGGGACTAAAAATCTTATATAGTCTCTTAAAACAATTAAAAGTGGAGACTCCACAATGTGGGACTAATAAGTTTTTCATTCACAAAAGAAAACAATAAAGTATAATTTTATTAAAAACTTAAAAATCCTTTTTAGTAATTGTTTTCCAACAATCCCCACATGAATGAAAAATCAATAAAACACGAAAACACATAGATCTTGGTAAATCAACAACCCAATCTCACGACCCGAACTGAAAATACAGGAGCGGATCGTGCATGTTGAAGTCATACTAGCCATTCCAACGTCATCTCCCTCACAAAACAGTGTGTTGACCACAGGGTCATACTATGGATTTCTAAAATCATATAGTATAGAGAGCTTTCATCTTTAGTTCCTCACAAGTGAGACTAAAGGTTCCTTTCACCAAAGTGAAAAAGCATGAACTAGTGAACCCTTAGTCACCCTTAGGTCCTAAGTTCCGATAATACCAAAACCATCAAAATAAAAATCACATAAAAGCGCAGGAAATACCATTTTAGGCAGAGAGGTGTCCATGAGGTCTTGAACCTTTGCTTAGTGAGATATTACCGGAATTACTTGCTAGAGACAGTGAACTATGTCTTGAACTCGCTAGCATTTGATGTAAGTCGCGATAACAACCACGGATGATATCTCCAAGGGTGCTGCCAAGCTCGTGCCGTTTTGTCCAATTTGGCCCTGGACATATCTGTTTCTCAGAATGCTCTAGAGAATCAAAGCTCATATTCTCATAGGAAGCGGCCCCACTTCCTCATTCAGATAGGTGAGTTTCTATAAAGAGTGTTACTTGCTAAACCCCACTTCAATCTTAAATTGAAACTATAGAACTCATTAAGACTTATTAAAAGTCATCCTTCACATGCGATCACACTATCACATTTACACCATAGGGGAAGGGACAAAGAGAATAAAATTCTCTCGATAGTGTTTACCTTTACCCACCATAAATTAGTTGTCTCATTCGAAACCTTGATCTTGGGATCTCCAAGTCACAAGGTTGAGTATCCTTCATGGCAAGTTTAATTTATGAGCTTAAGCCCCATCCCCTCGATGCATTTCTAACTATCTCTTTGGACAAACCTTTCGTCAAAGGTTACGCAATATTCTCCTTGGACTTTATCCAATCAATGGAAATAACGCCAATTGAGATTAGTTATTTTTAGCTTTAGCTATTATAGCTTAGCTAACACAATGTATAGATATAGCTGGCACAGGCCTATGCCTGAGAGGAATGTCTTCTAAAAAGCATCTTAGGCACTCGGCCCCCTCTCGTGCTTTATCTACCGCAATACTCTCAGATTCCATAATGGATTGAGCAATATATGTATGTTTGGAAATCTTCCAAAAACAAACCCTCTTGCTAGAGTGAAAACATCCACTCGTAGACTAAGACTCCTCTGAGTCAACTATCCAGTTCGCATCACAAAGTCCCTAAAGGACAACAAGATACCTTTCATAAAACAAAAGTTAATAGAGTATTTTAGGTACCATATAATACTCTACTAAGTACATCACAATGTTCTTGCTCTGGACTACAAGTATATCTACTTAACTTACTCACAATATAGGCAATGTCTGGACTCTTACAGTTCATTAAATTCATCAGACATCCTATAACTCTTGAGTATTCAAGTTAAGATACTCCATTTTCCTTACTTTTTCCTGAGTCAGGAAGAATCGTATGGAGTACAAGCAGGCATACAATCAGACTGATTGTATCTCTAAAGCACAAATTCAACATAATGAGAATAACTAAGACTATAAATGTTTGATTATCTTATAATCCTCATCTCTAAGATTACATCAAAAGGCCTTAGTCTTTCAAGTCAACGTTCTCATTCAGTGCATGGTTTTAGTGGAATTAATCACATCTATGTTTGTATGAAGTATAAGCATATCATCCACATACAAGCATACAATCACACATGCATCCTTAACA
Source organism: Papaver armeniacum (assembly GCA_023531295.1). Taxonomy (NCBI): domain Eukaryota; kingdom Viridiplantae; phylum Streptophyta; class Magnoliopsida; order Ranunculales; family Papaveraceae; genus Papaver; species Papaver armeniacum. The sequence continues at coordinate 719,711 of JAJJWW010017205.1, forward strand.
AGTTACTTATAAATATACTTGTCAGATTCATTAACTTAAATCCACTACACATTATCACATGTCACTATTTACGTGCTTATTTTATAAACCATACAAAGATTTGTTCAACTTACAAACTTTGTCTTCATAACGTTTCACTACAAAGTTCTCAGGTTGGTCTATGTAAAAATTTTTTTATCTAATTCACGGTTTACAAAAGCTTCTTTAACATCCATCTGATGTATCTCCACGTTTTTATGGAAGCAAAATTAATTAGCATCTCAAAAGAAGTAATTCTCGTCACAAGTGAATAAGAATCAAGGAAATCTACACCTTCTTTTAGTTTATAGCCTTTAGCTACCAACTTAGCCTAATATTTTTCCACAGTTCCATCTACCTAACGTTTCCTCTTAAAGACTCATTTACATCACATGGTCTTACTCCCTAGAGGTAAACTAGCAAGCTCCCAAGTCTGGTTCCGACTGGGAGTTGAGTCCATTTCACTAAATGAAGCTTCTTACCAGAATGGGGTTTCAATAGATGTTATGGCTTCTTTACGAGTCTGGAGCTCAGATTAAGCTAGTCTTATTAAGAAGTTAGGTCCATAAGAAGTCTCAGTTCTAATCTTTTACTTCTCCTAGGATCAACTCTAATTCATCTTCCTTAAAGATAAGTTCTGACTATTTGAAAATAAATCTAGGGGATCAACATCACATCTCTAATGAGGTACATGATTAAGAATAAACATGTTCAAAGAACTCATCATCCCTAGATTCCATAATAGTATTCACACCAAAGTCAGAAAAAAACAGAACTCACAACCAAAAACTATATGCATTAGGGTACTCAGGATACCTTATCTAAACACCCCCACACTTTGACGTATGCATAAGAAGGTTGTCTATCTTTCATAACCATATGGAGTTTTATCTAATCCTTTAAAGGTTACTCTATTCAGGATATAAAAAAAATCAGAGGACGACCTCCCCCCCCCACAAGTTGGCGGTTAATCCTTTAATCAACATGGCATAAATCATCTCCTTAATGGTTTTGTTCTTACGATCAACTATACCATTAGACTACGGTGAATAAGGAGGTGTGATCTCTTCAATAATGCAATTTAACAAGTAAAGTTCTCCTATATGAATTTCATACTTGCCATCATGTTGGACCTAACCCTTTTAGTGGTAACGTAAACTTTGCAATATAAATTATTTTTCAATTTCAAGTTTATACTCTTAAGGCTTCTAAGGCATCATCCTTACCCCTAAGTAAGTATACAAGATAGTACCTCGTACAATCATCTATGAAAGTTATAAAAACACCTTTTACCACCTTAGTTTGGGTTGATTTCATGTCAACTAGGTCTAAGCTTGAATTAATTCTAAGGGCTTAGAATTACTCGAGCAATTTTGCTAAAAGGTTTTATAGCATATTTTGATTCTACGAATATTTAACTTTTGTGTTCAATATCCAAACTAAATTTGGGTATGCGACCCTACGCTTCCCGGTTTATGCATTGACTTATATAAGTTTACGGTTCCATGTCTACCATGCAAAACATTCAATCACACAAAAGAAAACACAAGAATCAACTCCTTCACCAATTTTTTCGTTTAAGCTTATATAGACCCTAAGTCCTATAATTGTTGCCTAAAAAATCATTGCCCTTAGTTATAACAAGTTTTCCACATTTAATTAAGATCTTCAATCTTTTACCATCTTCAAGAGAACAAGATACAAGATTCTTGCATAGGAACATGAAAACTTTATTCATGTGAGAATATTACAGGATATGAGCTTCTGCTCGACCTTTCCTTTTATGCAACCTCTGTCGCAGGTGAGTTACTCATATAGAGTTTCTCGACATCTCCTATCCTCGATAGGAGGTGAAGCAGTCTATGTCTCAACAAACATGCTTGGTGGCTCCAAAGTCCACCTTTGGTCTCTCACATTAGTTATTAAAAATAACTTCCGACATCATGCCACTGAACTCGTACTAGTTTGTTTCAACTAAATTAGCATTAACTATCTACTAATTAAGGTTTTTATGTTGCCTACAATTTCTTTGCCGTATGGCTAGGATTTTACACACATAAAAATCGCCCTTAATTAAAGTAATGCTAGATTCAAAGTTTATGAAACATACCTTTCTTAAGAAGACTACGCTTAGAGTTGCGTTTGATGTTCCAACCTTTGTCGACTTTGGAAAAATTGTGTTCATCCACATGCGCTGTTAGCCATGTCCCTTTCCAGTTTCATGTCACAATCTTCGTTTATACTCTGACTACGGAGATGGTAATTTCCCAATCACCTAATACACCACATCTCAGAAACCTTAGTTCCGAATCGGAAAATAAAATATGAGTTTTGAAGATAACATCTAGATCTACAAACTTCATTTGAATCACCATTTCAAAAAACTCATGGTTACCGCATAAAAACTACTTTAATTAACAACAAATTTCTGCCCGTCAGAATTTTTCAGGAATGTTTCTCTGTTTTGTAAAATATCAAAAAAATACTTTTACTATTCCAAAAATTCTGAAATTTTACGTGGGTAACTATCAGGATGTCTACTACGTTGTGTCAAAGGGTTCATCGAAATTCCTTCTAGGTTAAGAGATAAACTCGAAACTCTACAGCTGACCAAAAATTCGTTTTTGTTTTTCACTCCACAATTAACATCCATGATTCACAAACCAACCAACCATATTTGATTATTACAAATATAATGTCTTAAGATTGTTGGGTGCAATAATCAAAACCAAGGAAAAATCAAATAAGCAAAAGTTATTGATACTTAGCTCCTTTATAGTGGAAGTGATCGATTTGATGAAACGGACGAGCTCCCCAAATCTCTGCAACAGCAACAAGGCAAAACTTTGGAAAAACAGAGTGAGTCACGTGTTCAACACGCTGCCCTTAAGACATTAGCGCCCGGCTACACTCAAGAGTGATGCTATAGCCCTCACAGGACGGATATCTCCAGGATAAAACACCCTACTACACCTACTACTAGCATATGTAGTAGATGCTCAACTTGAGCTTGGCAACTCCGAAAAAACCATTAAGGAAAATCGCGAACACTTAAGAAACGACCATAAAATATTTTCCCTTAGGGGTCCCTCTAAAATAAGGAGCAACCCCTTTCCCATAATTTTTACAAAAGTAGTGAATTTGTTTATATAATGGAACAAAACAACTTAAGAAGAAGAACTCCCCGATGTGGGACTAAAAATCTTATATAGTCTCTTAAAACAATTAAAAAGTGGAGACTCCACAATGTGGGACTAATAAGTTTTTTCATTCACAAAAGAAAACAATAAAGTATAATTTTATTAAAAACTTAAAAATCCTTTTTTAGTAATTGTTTTCCAACATAACTGTCATAACAGAAACAAACGGCCGTCATGTGTTATTAGAAGTGGAAATTATATAAATAACCCTTGTTTTGGTGGGCTTCAAAAATACCCTTTTCATAAAATAAATATACCCCTCTTCTTTCATAAGCCCATGTGTGTCTGCTGATATTTCTTTTCCTTTCCGTATTTATCCTTCCTGTCATTTTAACCCGAGATCTAAAAATCTTATTTCTTTCTTCTCTCCTTCTCTTTCGGCTCACCGGACCTCTCCGCAACTTCTGACTCCGCCGCCGCCGCGCCGCCACCACCACGTCCTCCACTATCAGCAACAGATCTATCACCATGATTATGTTCGATTTGTCCCTAATATATTAATAAGGTTTTAAGAAAAATCATTCGATTTCTTTTAATTTCAGATCTTAAAATCGAATCTGCACCACCATCAACTTCATCGCAGCAACCAGCAATAATACCACCATCTTTATCTTCATTTCATCACCATTAATATATTATCTCTCTCCGTCTCCAACCATCCCCACCACCATCACTGCCTCTGCAATTACAGGCACCTTCGCCGTCGCCAACCGGATTCGGATTTGAAGGACAACTATCAGCACAGATGAGAGGTTCTTCTTCTGATCTTTGGTTTTAATTTCTAGTAATTTTAGGGTTGAACTTCTTCGTATTATTGAAACTCGAGAAGTAACGATGATAATGGTGGGTGGTGGTTCTGGTGGCGGCGGTGGTGGAGGAGGTATGTATTTGAATCTATTTGCTTATTTTTGTTTTTATTGTGAAGATTTGTACATGTTTATTGATTTTTATAATTTGAGATTTGTTTAGTTAATATCTAGTGATTAATTTGATCAATTTTTTCTCCTGTTAATTTGTTGTGTTCATTTGTGTATTTGGTACTAATCTGAACTCTAATGTTAGGTTTGGTGATTGATTTGTGCATGTGTTTTAGGATAATTATGGGAAAGTGTTACCCAAATGTGAGTGAGGAATATGAGATACAAATCCATCTCTGCTCCAGGAAGCTTAAAGGTCTTATCTACTAAAAGCAAAGTGCTCCTTTCATGCTCTGATTAGGGTATGTTTTTGTTTATTTTTGTGTAAATTTATTCGTGGATTTTGATAAATAGTCAAGTTGATTGGTAAACTTGGTGGTGTGATCATTCATGTTAAAATTCATATAAGAAAGAGTGGCACGTTAATGGAATTTAGGATGAAATTTTGAAATCTTTTGTCAAAATGTTTTCTTTGTTGACTTGTTATAGAAGATGAATGAATGAGAAATGGAGAGAGTTACTGCTATACTTAATTTTGTTGTTGTTTATTGATCAGTTGGCATTATGTCAGTACCTATGATGTGAAAACTACATAAATAGGACTAACCCACGCTACATTTTGCATGCATATGAACACCTGCAGTACTAAGTTCAATATCAACTTTGATAACATGTTTGTCAACAAAATTATGAACCCATTCACCCAAATCCAATGCACCTGAACTCGCACAAAATGTAATCACACTAACCATCGTAACCTCATCCGAACTAACCTTGCGCAAGTTGCATTTTTCTGAACCTATTGATCGGTGGTCGCCGACGTTGCAAACCAAAGGAAAAATAGCAGGTTTGATTTTTGGAGAGTTGCGTACTAATGAGGTTGTTTAGCCAAGTTTCCTAGTCAGTAGCATCATTATTGACCGTTTAGTTGGTTTTGACATCTACTTTTGCGACACTAGTAGTATAGCACTATTGTATCTATGCCATGCAATAGTCAATAGGAGTGAAAAGCCTCTTGGTAGTTTAAGTTGACATGAGTCTAATTGTTAGTGACTAATGTAAATGTTTCATTTGACTTTGTTTTTCGTCGTCTTTGTACAGGCTAATAATTCTGGATGGAGTTTTGAGTTGGCCCGCACTTACCCTTGAAGCTATAATAGTGAGTCCCTCCTCCACTCTGTTTACTTGTATACTAATAGTTACATTAGATGAACCTATGGTGTAATGGTATCACAACTGACTCTAGTCAGAAGATGCGTGTTCGATTCACGTTAGGTTCAATACTTTTAGTATATTTGTGTATCAACGATAGAAATTTACCTTAGTTTGGGAGTCAACAACAAATATTTGTGTATCAACAATAGAAATCGACCTTAGTTTAGGGATTCAACAACCAATGTTTCTATATCAACAATAGAAAAATGGTATAAACAACCAAGGTTTGTGTATCAACAATAGAAAAATGGTATCAACAACCAATATTTGTGTATCAACAATACAAATTGACCTTAGTTTAGGGAGTCAACAACCAATGTTTCTGTATCAACAATAGAAAAATGGTATAAACAACCAATATTTGTGTATCAACAATAGAAAAATGTAATCAACAACCAATATTTTTGTATCAAAAATAGAAATTGATCTTAGTGTTAGGAGTCAACAACAAATGTTTGTGTATCAACAATAGAAATCTACCTTAGTTTAGGGAGTCAACAACCAAGGTTTGTGTATCAACAATAGAATAATGGTATCAACAACCAAGGTTTGTGTATCGACAATAGAAAAATGGTATCAACAACCAAATTTGACAAATTTTTTTAACTTTTGATTTTTTGGGTCAACAAATATTTTCAGTTGTTGACGCCTAATATTAATGGCGGCGGTGGTGGCGGCGGCGGTGGCGGCGGCGGCGGTGATGGCGGCGGCGGTGGTGGCGGCGGCAACAACAATGTGGTGGTGGCGGCAGCAACAATGATGGTGGTGGTGGTGGTGGTAAGCGGAGTGGCGGTGGCGGCAACAACGGTGGTGGTGGTGGTGGTGGCGGAGTGGCGGTGGCGGCAACAATGGTGGTGGTGGCGGAGTGAGTGTGGTGGCGCGGTGCTATTGGTGGTGGTGAAATGAAATAATAGAAAAATCTATTTTTTAATGGATAAGATTTTAAATGGAAAATAATATTTTAAGTGAGGGTATTAAGGTAATCTATATTTTAATGGATAAAGATATTTAAATGATAGGGTATTTATATTGTTGTATAAGGGTATTTGTGTTGGGCCTCTATAATAGGGGCATTTAATAAATTTACCCTTATTAGAATACACTGCTACTATGGTTAGAGCTTCGTTTTGAACTCATTTTTTTATCCTACTTCTTGGTTTTTGGTCAGCATCTCTTTACTTCATTTTCTTTGAGTTGATCATACAATGTTTGGTGTTTTCCCAGAGAGGGTTTCTTTGCAGTCATGATTTCATCTCAAGGTTTGTTTACCGATACTTTTTCCAGATCTATCCTTGTTCTTTCATCTTCATCTGTTATTTACACTACACCAAAGGTAGTGAACCGATAAAGATAAAATAGATGCAGAAGAGCCAAGTTTAAAAGATGGTGGTTAGCTTGACTGCCTATGTAAAGTACCTTTATAGAGAAGCTGGTTTATTTTATCCGTGAATGGAATACAACAGTGTTTGCTTAGGATTACAAGATTGGAAGTTGAATACCACTCAACTTATACTGCGCAAATCTGCAAAGATGAGGTTAGACTCCCATGGTACTTACACGGCCTGAAGTCTGACATACAGTGTTTGGAGAATGAGTTCGATGGCATATCTTTCAACCATAACTACCGAGGCTAATTTTGTGGCGGATTTCCTCAAAAGAAGCTTCAAACAACAATATGGAGGGAGTCTGGATCAATAAGCCACCTCAAGAAATAATAAGTTTGTTATCTAATGATAGTCAGGGTCTGTCCTACACTTGACTTGTTAGTTTAGATTAGTTTTCGTCAAAAAAAATAAAAACGTCTTTGAATCTTCCGCCATCATTTAAGCCAACTTGCATGACATCACTTACACCAACTTGCATGACATCACTTACACCAACTTGCATGACGGATGACTAGCAATGCGTGGTTTAAGGATAATAGCTATCGTTTAATTGGAGAAAACACATCCACCCAACACACCATCGACCACTTTTTTTTTTCCTTTTCTATTTTAAAGAGAAATATTAGAATTTTATTGGATAAGAAAAGCACTAAGCCAAGTGCAACAACAAGGGCTGTAACAGCAACAAAGAAATCAAACTACAGACAAGAGGCAAGAGCCCAACAGAAAATTCCTCAAAGGGCTACGTACAAAGACAGACACAAAAGCAAAAACCAGACACCCCTATAGTTGTGACAATCAACAGATAATTATACATTGGCAAACTTGCTCCAAAGTAGCAGACATCACTGCGAAAGGGCTCCTTAGTAGAGACCAAGGTCCAGCTGGATACTTGCTACAACTGCTGTCCCTAACCGTGAGCGCCTATAACAACATAACACACTCTCATACAGAATAAAGATGATGGGTTTTATTTAAGTTTATGATATGATGAGCCGCTTAGAATGGGACACCTCCAATCAGCATCATACCAACCACTGCAGCAAAACAGATAACTAAACACAGTAGCATAGTTAACCATAATTTTGGCTTAATCTCGAATCCAAATACAGAGAATCTTTTCTTAAGAACATAATCAGAGAAGACTTTTGCCATTGACTCCAACTCTACCGTTGTGATTAACTTGGACATTGCATCAGCAAACTCCTCTTTTACCTCGTAGACAATACAAGATTTAATGAGACAAGAATTAGAGGTTATGTCGAGGATTTGAATCCTATCCAGGTAAGACGTGCATCCCATGTCTAAGAATCCTCCTTCGATCATAACTACCTCTTTCAGTCGCTTCTCGTGGTCGATAACTGAAAATATCTCCTTGTATCTATGCGGCACTATACCTAAAGGGAGTAGAATAAAAAAGATGATGAGTGTGAAGGATAATAGTCCACACTGTTAATATCCCCATAATTAACTTAAATATAATATGGAAGGGTCATTTCACTCATTGCCAATTGGTTTTGAGTTGGATGCCCGCAGACTTTAATTTGGTATCAGAGCTAGACCCGTGTGTGAGTAGGCCCAACGGTCACCACATAACGTAGGTCCACGTGTTAGAGGCTACACGTGAGGGGGCGTGTGAAGGATAATAATCCCACACGTACTTTAATTATGAGTAATGATTCACGTAATCACGTTTAAGTGCATGCATAATATACATATCTCAATATGGGCAAGGTTGTGTATACCTGGAGTGAAAACACATTCAACGACAGTACCAACACCACCATCCCCTTCAAGGATATCCAATCTCTCGAAGACACCGGGAAGTAGAACATCTCTGAGAAGTCTAGGAGCATCGGGTGAACTGTAAACTTCCCATATTGAATCAGCTGAGGTTGGTACCTCCACTTCATAATTAACTACTCTCCTCATTTCCCCTGTCTCTAAAACACTTTCCGAATTGGTGGAATTGAAAGTCGGTGTGTGTTTTGGGAAGTTTAAGTTGAGACCATATTTATATGCTTACAAAAAGGTCTTGGATGAGTGATCTGAATAGGAGATATGGCCTGCCACCGAATTAGTGGAAGATCTGTTTACAACCTACAAATTAAGTGATTAGGAAAGACCACGCCACCACCCCAACGTGAGGTCCGTGGTATGGTGGTAGTGCTCCACCAATCTTGGAATGTTCCCATCCCGTTTGCAAGTTTCCCAAAATACATTATGGCCTTCGTGAGTGATTCCATCAATACTTAGGGAGCAAGGTCAAATACATTGCTCTTTTTTGGCTCGAATCACTTTGGAGGAGTGCCTATACCATAGCCCTTGCTTTAACCAAGTCTGTGGTGGTCAACAAGATTAGACTGAAAAATACTAAATATATATATATATATATTATACACATTTGAGTGGTCTGTTAGTTAGCCCGGTTTCTATGGGCATGGCAAACTCTCAAGTTTGTCATTTTTGCACCCACTATGGAGCTAGCTAACTGGTAAACAGGCCTAGCTAAGTGGCAAATTTGCCACTTAGCCAGGTCAGGTCGAGTCCCTACCTAGCGGTGGAGTCTCGATCGGGCAATCTAGTTTACACCTGGCGGTTTAGTTTAGACCTCTGGCGGTTGAGACTCCACCGTTAAGTAGTTTTATAATATTTTAAAACATTATATCTCCTACTTTTTCTTTTTTTAATGCTTACTTTGGCGGTCCGCGAGTTATAACCCCAAAGGTGTCACTATCCATCCACAAAAAACCCATCAAAACAAAAGTAACACAAAAACCCCAACAAAACAAAAGTAACTTCATGCGGTTGATGAAACCAAAATTTGGTTTCATCATAAAATTTGATGAAACCCCAAAGAATTTGATGAAACCAAATTTTGGTTTCATCATAAAATTTGATGAAACCAATTTTGAAACTTGGGGTTTTTGTATCAATTTTTAAAAATTTGGGGTTTTTGTATCAAGTTTGTTTAAGATGGAGTTTTAATGGATCCCAACATTTGAGTGGGGTTTTCGTACCACAAGTTTGGTCACCTTGGTTTTTATGACTAGTTTTGTATATATATATATATATATATATTATACACATTTGAGTGGTCTGTTAGTTAGCCCGGTTTCTATGGGCATGGCAAACTCTCAAGTTTGTCATTTTTGCACCCACTATGGAGCTAGCTAACTGGCAAACAGGCCTAGCTAAGTGGCAAATTTGCCACTTAGCCGGTCAGTCGAGTCCCTACCTAGCGGTGGAGTCTCGATCGGGCAATCTAGTTTACACCTGGCGGTTTAGTTTAGACCTCTGGCGGTTGAGACTCCACCGTTAAGTAGTTTTATAATATTTTAAAACATTATATCTCCTACTTTTTCTTTTTTTAATGCTTACTTTTACTCCATACGGGTCCCACTAAATATATTAAAATCTTATAAATACCCCACCTACACACACAAATAATATTTTTATTAACAAGGGTCCCACTTATCATAACAAATATATTATTTTATCTAAGATTTGCCAGTTTTACCATAGTGGAGAAACAGATTTGCCATGACATGTGGCATGGCAAAACTACTTTTATACCTTACCCCATAGGAACCGGCCTTACCGCTCTATTTTTGTGTTTCGCGTAATTTTTATTAATATTTAGACACAGCTACAGTGTTTCAGTCGGGTATATTCATACACAGCTTGCTTACATGCTTCTCTAGGCAATCAATATCATTCATTCAGCACAATATGATTATCGATATATCAAGGAATTTATATGTGGAATATAGCACTAAAGGAGACTAAAATTGTTCTCCACTAGTGGGCAATCCATCTAGGAGCTTTAGATTTGTTCTGTAAAAATTATAGAATATTTGGGAGTATTGCAACAAGCACATATGTTTTCGAAGATCAGCCAGGTGAAGCATTCATATAATTATCTATCAAAACAAAAAAAAAAAAAAAAAAAACTATTCATATAATTATATATTCAATAATTGATACCGGGGTTCATAAAAAAAAATTTTTTACAGTATTCTTGTTTGGCAGGTAAAAATACTCCTACCCCAAACACAGAATTTTGTATGAATGATGATTTTGGAGACAATTGATTTGTGGACTGGATCTTCGACTGAATGATGGAGGAAGGAGGGGGGGTACCTGCAAAAAACCCTCCGATGCTAAAGTCAGTATTGGATTTTTCACAGGAGATTTTTGGCTAGAAGATTGCTTACCTTTTGGTTGTGAAACTCTCCATTTATATGTGCCAATTTCGGTTTATTTTTGTGATTTTATGGATGACATTGATTGCCATAATGGGCCCCTCCATGCCTCCCAAAGAATAAGCGGCATTGGCGGTCCTGCATGCCGCATGTGATGCGGCCAGCTCGATGGCCGCATGGCTCTTGTGTAATCGGCCCTTGCATGGTTCTTTGGAATGTTGTAGAAGCAAAGTTCGGCGATGGGCGCAGAATCAGTTAGGCAAGCGAGAATGGGGCGGAATCATCCGAGGGCTACGGAATTATGCCGCAACGGGTTCCACCGAAACATAAACAAAAATTCAAAAACTTAAACTGACGATTAATTGACGATTAATCGCCGGTGCCACTCTCATGACACTTATGGGGCCATCCTGGGTCGCCTAACTTTCACTGACTCCCTCAGGGTAATAAACTTCAGGCATTGATGATTAGATGATGTGACTGCACCGATCTCATGCATGGCCAATCTCGTCCTACAATTGCATTATAGGGTGCTCGGCAATCCAACAACAAGAAAGTGCCGATTAATCGCGCCGATTGCCGCTCGCTTGTTTGGGCCAGGGCGACGTGGCTGCGGTCAAAGGGCGTGGCACATGCCACGTCATCAACTCGCTGACGCTAACCGCCACGTCATCATCTATCTTTGACGTGGCACCTCGCCACGTCATCTCGCATGCCGACGTGGCATCATCGGGCCGTGACCGTCGGCGACGCCACGTCGGCTCGTCCGACGTGGCACCTCTCCTCGCGCGTGGCGGTTGCCACGTCATCATATATGCCGACGTGGCAACGCACGGATCGATGCCGGCGTGGCACGCGGTGCGGCGTGGCACCCGCCACGTCATCTCATCTGGCCGACGTGGCGTGCGCCACGTCATCTCCTGGCGGCGTGGGCGTCCGCCACGTCATCTCTCGGCGACGTGGCGTCGCCACGTCATCTCCCGCCGACGTGGCACCTTTGCTGTCATCTCACCGCTGACGTGGCACTGTTGGGCTGACGTGTCGCGTTTGGTGACGTGTCACCTGCGATGACGTGTCGGGGTTAAGTGGAAAGCTTTGTTGTGAACCTTTTTAGCCCATGGGCTTGTACATGGGGTGTTTGTTAGGCCTAGTTAGCCATACTTGGGTATATAAGGGGAAACACCTTAGGCCCAATGAACACTCCTTAGCCACTAGCAAGGGCTTTGAGGCCTAAGTTAGCCCATTTATTTGTGTAGAATATTAGGGGGTACAAACATCGCCCCCTCTTAACCCATAACTTGTTGTGGGTTAAGAAGTTCAGGGTTCCCCTCAATTTTGTATGTTTCTGGAGTCTACATAACTCGCCCCAGAGCGTGTTGTTCGGAGTGTTACGCAACCCGTCCCCTAAGGATGTGTTGATTGTGTTTGAGTGTTACTCATCTTGCCCCCATATGGTTGAGGTGACATATAACTTTCCCCCGGTATGTTTTGTGGCATTTTTCAATGCTTCTTGTGGGGTGCACCTCCCTCTGCATTTTGCTCGCATGCATGGAGTGAAAGTTGAGTTTTCTGCTATCTTGAATTCGCGCGGGGGCCACCGCTATTCAAGATGCGCGAGTTTGGGATGTGTACATTTTCACGTGCAGACTGACGGATGAAAATGTTTGCCACATTTGTTGCTTTTGCCCCATATGATGGGCATAAATTCGAGATAGGGTAGAAATGCTCGGATGTGCACTCACCTATCCACGAGGTGTCGAGACGTTGGCGTGATGAGACTTAAACGCATCTTGTTTTTGTCATTACGATCATTGCCCAGTTCGATCACCCTTGATAGTTTATTAACACGAACAATATTGATAAAATATGGAATACCAAAATAATGTTGGTCAGAATATCCCCGAACTGAAATAACAAGATAAATACCTCTTTGCTTTGATCACATTTGCCTCGTTAAAACCTTTGGTGGAAAACCCGGTGGGACAAAACCATCAAAAAGGAAAAGAGTGCAAAGACACGGCAGATTTGAATCTACCTCTAATGATAAAACTTTTTCAAGTGGAACGAATTCCCGCGGCTTCCTCGCCGAATCCTCGGTTCCGTCGAGACTCCTCAAGTAGTAGGATCCACGAGATCTTTGGTCTATCCACTATGTATGGGCCTTCCCGGTTTGCTCCGAGCTTCCTGATTCGGTTCCATTGTGGCTGCTCGGGTTTCTTCAAGACATATTCCCCTGGTTTGAACGACCGTTCTCGACCTTGCGATCATATCCCTGCTTGATTGCTTCTTTTTGGTATCGGACCAACTGCTGCAAGGCTGTCTCTCTTTGTTCTTCCAGAACTCTTTATCCAAAGCCAAGGTATCTTTGTCGTTTTCCAGACTTGGCGGCACGAGTTTTGGTAGTCTTGAGTTGTACCTCGGTGGGTATGCTTTGCCTCTGTCCCATATGCCAATGTGAATGGAGAAAATCCGGTGGATCTTTTGGGGTTGTTCGATAAGACCATAAGACTCTGTGGAATTCTTGATCCATTTTCCTTATACTTCTCACTAGTTTCTTGAGGTTGTCCATAATAACTCGGTTGGTTGCTTCTCGCTGCCGTTGCTTTGAGCATAGTAAGGAGACGAGAAATTGTGGCGGATACTCGAGGCCCTTGCAAAAGTCTTTGATTACTCCCGAATCGAACCGCTTCCCATTGTACGATATTATCGCGTGGGATTCCGAACTGCAGACGATATTCTCCCATATGAACCTTTTCACATCATGTCCGGTGCGTGTACCGGTGCCACCGCTTCGACCCACTTGGTGAAATAATCGGTAGCGGCTGAAATGCGAATCGCCTCCATGAGCTTTGGGAAGCGGCCCCGACGATGTCCAATCCCCACATAGAAAACGGACGGGGGACTAAAAGCTGGATGTAATTCGTTGGCGGGCCTTTTCGGAATTGGAGCGTGTTCTTGGCATGGCACACATTTCTCGCGCATATTCTTTAGCGTCTTTCTTCATGTACGGCCGAAATACCCCTTCAGGTAAGTATCGTGTGTGCGAGGCTGCGCCCTCCAGAATGGCTGCCACAAATCCCCTCATGGGCTCTCGCTAGTATTATTTGTCCTTCCTCGGTGATCGCATCGCAAAAATGGCTCCAAAGCAACAAGGCCTATGGTATAACATCCTTCGATCATTGAGTATCTCCATGAATTCTTTCTCACCTTTGCAGCGTTTCTCATCTTGGAGTTCACGGTTGTCGGTAACGGATGTATGGTTGACGCCTTGACTGTAATGTTTTCGGCATGATGTCAATTATCGTCCTCATCGGATTTGTCAACATCCATATTGTTGCCGATGTTCTCGGTATCCCCTGTGCTGATGTAGCGCACCATCTCTCCCCCACTCAGCGTGTTCGAGAGCCGTGAACGAATTGGTCGCCGGAGATGCTAGGTAACTCTTGGAAATCTACTACAACGAAACGGGCGGAATCAGTTTCGACTGCGGAAGAGAGATATGCCAAAGCATCTGCATGTTTGTTTTCCAACCGCGGTCTCTGCCCAATAGAAAATTGGTCGAACTCATTTGCCAGCTTTCTCATATGATCCAAATACAGGGCCATTCTCTCTTCCTTGGCTTTGTAGGTCCCCAGAAATTGGTTGACCACTAGCATGGAATCGATGACCAACTTCACATTCTTCGCATCTAACCGTTTGGATGACTTTAAACCCGATTATTGCAGCTTCATATTGACTTCATTATTTGATGCTTGAAAACCCAGCACGGGTCGCTTTTCGATCCTCGAACCTTCAGGGAGTAAGTATGACGCATCCAACTCCAAAGACCACCAACGTTTGATGACCCATCAAGAAATACAGTCCATAATGGTTCCGTGTATCGATCTCCATTGCAGACTCGCCCTGATCGATCGGTGGTGAGCGCGAGTGGGTTTGAACAACTCCACTTCTTCGTCAAGAACCATTTCTATATCGTCCCACAGAAAGTCGCTAGCAAAGTGCAGCCCGGTGCATGTCCTTTCTCTCAGATTACGGTTTCGTACTTGATTTCATACGCCCCGAGAAAATTTGACCATATGGCTAGTCGATTGGAATCATGATGCTCCAGATTCTCTTCACGGGTATTAAGTATACTACGATCCGCCTTCCTTGGAAATAAGGCTTAAGACGACGAGATGCATGGAAAAGTGCAAGTGCTATCTTCTCAATTTTCTTGTAGTGTTTCCGCCCGTCAAGGATTTATCGTGAAGTATCTGTGTTTCTCATGTGGATCCGTAAAATAAAGATTGCACTAACGGCGTTCTCCGTTCATAAATGAGATATACCCCCGACGGGTTGTCCAGGCTTTTGGACTCACCAAAATCGGGGAGTTAACAAATACTGCTTGATCTCATCAAAAGCCCTTTCGCACTCATCCAATCCAACCAAAATTCACCGCTTTTTCAAAACATCAAAGAATGGCTTGAATCGATCCGACGATCGTGAGATGAAACGGTTTAAAGTCGCTAATCGTCCCGCTAGCTTCGGACCTCCTTCTTCGTTCTTGGGGATAGCATTTCTCCGATGGCTCGATTTGTTCCGGATTCGCCTCGATTCCTCTTTGTGTCATCAAGTATCCAAGGAACTTTCCGATGATAGCCCAAATGAACATTTTCCGGATTGAGCATCATCGATATTGCCTTAAGATATCGAACGTCTTTTTGCATCAAGAAAATGCGATTCTTTTTCCGAGATTTCACTACCATATCATCGATGTATACTTCCATCGACTTCCCAATCGATCCTGAACATATGGTCTACCAAGTGCTGGTAGGTTGCCCCCGCGTTCTTTAGCCCGACCCAGACATTAAGGTATAACATTAGACTCCCCTGTCGATTTAACGCAGATGCTCTTGATCATCTTCGAACAAAGGTATTTGGTTGTAGCCGTAAAACCCGCCCATGAATGATGGTCTCTCATATCCTGCGGTTGCATCCACCAAATCTCTTATCCGTGGCAGCGGGCACGGATCACTCGGACATGCTTTATTCAAATCGGTAAAATCGTCGTGCATACCTAATTTTACCATTCTTCTTTGGAACAGTAACGACATTTGACAACCACTTGGATATTTATTGGTCGAATAAATCCTCGCTTCCAACGGCTTTTCGACCTCTTGAGAACTCCATCTTTTTGCTTTGCGCCATATTCTAATTTTCTGTCAAACAGGATGGAAATTCTCATCGATATTTAGTCTCGCGGGCTACATTCGGATCTATCCGGCATCTCAAAAAACTCCATGCGAAAACGCTTCGCTTGCCCTTAGCAATGTAATCAAACCATCACGTTCGTGTTCAGCAAGATCTGCCCCTACGAACGTTGTTTTGTGCTCCTCATCCCCAACCGGGACCTCGATCGTTTCTCAACCTGTTGGGGTTCAATGCGCCCTCTCCCCATATGATTCCGGAGGAGAGGGTTACGCCACTGCTATTTCGCTCGACTCGCATGATCTCGGTTGCCAGCACGACTTGACTTTTTGTACTCATCCATTGCACTCTCATGACACTTATGGGCGGCCATCCGGTCGCCTCTAACTTTCACAACTCCCTCCAGGGTAATAAACTTCGTGCATTGATGATTAGATGATGTATTCGCACCGATCTCATGCAGCCAATCTCGTCCTACAATTGCATTATAGGGTGCTCGGCAATCCAACAACAAGAAAGTGCCGATTAATCGCGCCGATTGCCGCTCGCTTGTTTGGGCCGCCGGCTGACGTGGCACATGCCACGTCATCAATCCTGTTGACGCGCCAACTGCCACGTCATCTCCCCTGCTGACGTGGCACCTTTTTTGTCATCTCAATGCCGACGCGGGCTTTGTTTATTTGACGTATCGCATTTGGTGACGTGTCACCTCGATGACGTGTCGGGGGTTAAGTGGAAAGCTTTGTTGTGAACCTTTTTAGCCCATGGGCTTGTACATGGGGTGTTTGTTAGCCTAGTTAGCCATACTTGGGTATATAAGGGAAACACCTTAGGCCCAATGAACACTCCTTAGCCACTAGCAAGGGCTTTGGAGGCCTAAGTTAGCCCATTTATTTGTGTAGAATATTAGGGTACAAACATCGCCCCCTCTTAACCCATAACTTGTTGTGGGTTAAGTTCGGGTTCCCCTCAATTTTGTATGTTTCGGGAGTGCTACATAACTCGCCCGAGCGTGTTGTTCGGAGTGTTACGCAACCCGTCCCCAAGGATGTGTTGATTCTTATTTGAGTGTTACTCATCTTGCCCCCATATGGTTGAGGTGACATATAACTTTCCCCCAGTATGTTTTGTGGCATGCTGCTCAATGCTTGCGCAGGGGTGCACCTCCCTACTGCATTTTGCTCGCGCATGGAGTGAAAAGTTGAGTTTTTCTGCTATCTTGAATTCGCGCAGGGGGCCAATTCTGCTATTCAAGATGCGCGTAGAGTTTGGGATGTGTACATTTTCACGTGCTGACAGGATGAAAATGTTTGCCACATTTGTTCTTTTGCCCCATATGATGGGCATAAATTCGAGATAGGGTAGAAATGCTCGGACCGTGCACTCACCCTATCCACGAGGTGTCGAGACGAGCGTTGACAATGATAGACTTAAACTATCTTATTTTGTCATTTCCGGGTGATCATGATTCGATCACCCGCAGAGTTTATTAACACTAACAATATTGATAAAATATGGAATACCAAAATAATGTTGGTCTAGAATATCGAATCGAAATAACAAGATAAATACCTCGCTTTTGATCCACCTGCCTCGTTAAAACCTTTGGTGGAAAAAAAAAAGTGGGACAAAACCATCAAAAGGAAAAAGAGTGCAAAGACGGCAGATTTGAATCTACCTCTAATGATAAAACTTTTCAAGTGGAACGACCACGGCTTCCACGGCCAATCCTCTGCCTGGATCGAGACTCCTCAAGTAGTAGGATCCACGAGATCTTTGGTCTATCCACTATGTATGGGCCTTCCCAGCTTGCTCCGAGCTTCCCACGCCCGGTTCCATTGTATTTTGCTCGGGTTTTCTTCAAGACATATTCCCTGGTTTGAACGACTAGTTCTCCGACCTTGCGATCATATCCCAGCTTGATTGCTGCTGGTATCGGATCAACTGGCTGCAAGGTCTGTCTCTCTTTGTTCTTCCAACTCTTTATCCAAAGCCGAGATATCTTTTGTCGTTTTTCCAGACTTGACAAAGACGAGTTTTGGTAGTCTTGAGTTGTACCTCGGTGGGTATGTTTTCTGCCCCATATGCCAAGTGAATGGAGAAAATCCAGTGGATCTTTTGGGGGTTGTTCTATAAGACCATAAGACTCCGTGGAATTCTTGATCCATTTTCCCTTCGCCTTCTCCAGTAGTTTTCTTGAGGTTGTCCATAATAACTCGGTTGGCTGCTTATCTGCCCGTTGCTTTGAGCATAGTAAGGAGACGAGAAATTGTGGCGGATACTGTGCCCTTGCAAAAGTCTTTGATTACTCCCGAATCGAATCGCTTCCCATTGTTCGATATTATCGCGTCGGGGATTCCGAACTGCGCACGATATTCTCCCATATGAACCTTTTCACATCATGTAACAGTGACGTGTACCAGTGCCACCGCTTGACCCACTTGGTGAAATAATCGGTGAGCGGCTAGTATGAATCCGACGCCTCCAGGAGCTTTGGGAAGCGGGCCGACGATGTCCAATCCCCACATAGAAAACGGCCAGGGGACTAAAAGCTGGATGTAATTCGTTGGCAAGGCCTTTTCGAATTGGAGCGTGTTCTTGGCATGGCACACATTTCTGCGCATATTCTTTAGCGTCTTTCGCATGTACGGCCGTAAATACCCCGGGTAAGTATCCTCGTGTGCGAGACTCGCGCCTCCAGGGAATGGCTGCCACAAATCCCTCATGGGCCTCTGCTAGTATTATTTGTCCTTCCCCCTACTGATACGCATCGCAAAAATGGCTCCAAAGCAACGAGGTTTGCGGTATAACGATTTCTTCGATCATTGAGTATCTCCATGAATTCTTTCTCACCTTTGCAGCCGATTTCTCATCTTGGGAGTTCGCTAGGATTTGTCGCACGGATGTATAGTTGACGCCTTGATCTGTAATGTTTTCGACATGATTTGCTGAATTATTCATCACTGGACTCATCAACATCCATATTGTTGCCGATGTTCTCAGTATCCCCTGTGCCGATGTAGCTACCATCTCCCCCACTCAGCGTGTTCGAGAGCCGAACGAATTGGTCGTCGGAGATGCTAGGTAACTCTTGGAAATCTACTGGCAAGAAACGGGCGGAATCGGTTTGATTTGCGGAAGAGAGATATGCCAAAGCATCTCGCATGTCATTTTCCAACCGCGTGTGTCTGCCCAATAGAAAATTGGTCGAACTCATTTGCCGGCTTTCTCATATGATCCAAATACAAGGCCATTCTTCTCTCTTCCTTGGCTTTGTAGGTCCCTTTAAATCGGTTGACCACTAGCATGGAATCGTGACCAACTTCACATTCTTCGCATCTAAGCTTTGTGACTTTTAAACCGATTATTGCAGCTTCGTATTCAGCTTCATTATTTGATTCTTGAAAACCCAGCCTGGTCGCTTTCTCGATCCTCGAACCTTCGGGAGTAAGGATGACGCATCCAACTCCAGCACCACCAACGTTTGATGACCCATCAGTAAATACAGTCCATAATGGTTCTGGTGTATCGATCTCCATTGCAGACTCGCCCCCAGTATGATCAGTGACTGGCTCAGTGGGTTTGAACAACTCCACTTCTTCGTCAGCAACCATTTCTATATCGTCCACAGGAAAATACGCTAGCGGTCGGCCGAGTGCATGTCCTTTCTGCAGCCGGTTTCGTACTTGATTTCACTACGCCCCAGAAAATTTGACCATATGGCTAGTCATTTGGAATCATCAGCACGCTCCAGATTCTCTTGGCGGGTATTCCGAGAAGTATACTACGATCCGCCTTCCTTGGAAATAAGGCTTAAGACGACGAGATGCATGGAAAAGTGCAAGTGCTATCTTCTCAATTTTCTTGTCCGTGTTTCCGCCCCGTCAAGGATTTATTGTGAAGTATACGGTGTTTCTCATGTGGATCCGTAACAAATAAAGACTTTGCACTAACGGCGTTCTCCGTTGCGGCGGATATACCCTGATAGGTTGTCCAGGTTTTCGACTCACCAAAACTGGGGGAGTTGACAAATGCTTTATCTCATCAAAAGCCCTTACGCACTCATCCGTCCAACCAAAATTCACCGCTTTTTCAAAACATCAAAGAATGGCTTGAATCGATCCACGATCGTGAGATGAAACAGTTTAAAGCCGCTAATCGCCCCGCTTAGCTTCGGACCTCCTTCTTCGTTCTTGGGGATAGCATTTCTCACGATGGCTCGATTTGTTCCGGATTCGCCTCGATTCCTCTTTGTGTCATCAAGTATCCAAGGAACTTTCCGATGATAGCCCAAATGAACATTTCTTTGGATTGAGCATCATACGATATTGCCTTAAGATATCGAACGTCTTTTGCGATCAAGAAAATGCGATTCTTTTTTTGATATTTCACTACCATATCATCGATGTATACTTCCATCGACTTCCCAATCGAGATCCTTGAACATATGGTCTACCAAGTGCTGGTAGGTTGCCCTGCGTTCTTTAGCCCGAACGGCATTACAAAGTATGAGTAGACTCCTGTCGATTCTAACGCAGTATGCTCTTGATCATCTTGAACAAAGGTATTTGGTTGTAGCGAAAACCCGTCCATGAATGACGGTCTCATATCCTGCGGTTGCATCCACCAAATCTCTTATCCAGGGGCGTGGTACGGATCACTCGGACATGCTTTATTCAAATCGGTAAAATCGTCTGATACACGAATTTTACCATTCTTCTTTGGAACAGTACGACATTTGACGACTTGACTTGGATATTGTATTGGTCGAATAAATCCTGCCTAACTTGACTTTTCGACCTCTTGATAACTCCATCTTTTTTTGCTTTGCGCCATATTCGATTTTTAAGCCGAGCGGGATGGAAATTCTCATCGATATTTAGTCTGGGTGGCAGGCTACATTCGGATCTATCTCAGCATCTCAAGCAAAACTCCATGCGAAAACGTCGGCGTTTGCCCTTAGCAATGTAATCAAACCATCACGTTCGTGTTCGGGGCAGATCTGCCCCTACGAGCGTTGTTTTGTGCTCCTCATCCCCAACGGACCTCGATCGGTTTCTCAATTGTTGGGGTTCAGCCGCCCTCTCCCAATATGATTCGGGAGGGAGAGGGTTACGTGAATTGCTATTTACCTTTCACTCGCATGATCTGGTTGCCCACCGACTTGACTTTTGTACTCATCCATTGCACTCTCATGACACTTATGGGCGGCCATCTCGGTCGCCTCTAACTTTCACAACTCCCTGCAGGGTAATAAACTTAGAGCATTGATGATTAGATGATGTGGATCGCACCGATCTCATGCGGCCAATCTCGTCCTACAATTGCATTATAGGGTGCTCGCAATCCAACAACAAGAAAGTGCCCAAGACGTGGAGATTGGTGCTTTCGCTTGTTTGGGCCGCTTTGGCCGGGCGGGCGACGTGGCTGCGGTCTTTGACGTGGCACATGCCACGTCATCAATCTGCTGACAAGCGCCAATCGCCACGTCATCATCATCTTTGACGTGGCACCTGCCACGTCATCTCGCATCTTTGACGTGGCATCATGGCGATGATAGCGCCGATCGCCACGTCGGCTCGTCTCGACGCGTGGCACCTCTGCTTGCTTACGTGGCGGTTGCCACGTCATCATATATCTTGACATGGTAACGCACGGGCTTCAGCCCGGTCTTTGACGTGGCACTGCCCGTCATCTCATCTGGCCGGCGTGGGCGCTCGCCACGTCATCTCCCTATTTGACATGGCACCTTTTTTGTCATCCCAATGCGATGTGGCTTTTGTTTGCTGATCGATTATTTGGTGACGTGTCACCTCGATGACGTGTCGGGGTTAAGTGGAAAGCTTTGTTGTGAACCTTTTTAGCCCATGGGCTTGTACATGGGGTGTTTGTTAGGCCTAGTTAGCCATACTTGGGTATATAAGGAAACACCTTAGGCCCAATGAACACTCCTTAGCCACTAGCAAGGGCTTTGGAGGCCTAAGTTAGCCCATTTATTTGTGTAGAATATTAGGGGTACAAACATCGCCCCCTCTTAACCCATAACTTGTTGTGGGTTAAGAAGTTCGGGTTCCCCTCTAATTTTTATGTTTCCGAGTGCTACATAACTCGCCCCGAGCGTGTTGTTCGGAGTGTTACGCAACCCGTCCCCAAGGATGTGTTGATTGCGCTGGAGTGTTACTCATCTTGCCCCCATATGGTTGAGGTGACATATAACTTTCCCCAGTATGTTTTGTGGCATCTTTGCTCAATGCTTGCAGCAGGGTGCACCTCCCTCTTTGCATTTTGCTCGCGCATGGAGTGAAAAGTTGAGTTTTTCTGCTATCTTGAATTCGCAAGAGGGGCCAATTCTCGCTATTCAAGATGCGCGCAGAGTTTGGGATGTGTACATTTTCACGTGCCCGGATGAGATGAAAATGTTTGCCACATTTGTTCTTTGCCCCATATGATGGGCATAAATTCGAGATAGGGTAGAAATGCTCGGGTGTGCACTCACCCTATCCACGAGGTGTCGAGAGGCGTTGCTTGACAGTGAGACTTAAAGCATCTTGTTTTGTCATTAAATGATCATTGCGGATTCGATCACCCATGAGTAGTTTATTAACACTAATAATATTGATAAAATATGGAATACCAAAATAATGTTGGTCTAGAATATCCAATCGAAATAACAAGATAAATACCTCTTGCTTTGATCACAACGTGCCTCGTTAAAACCTTTGGTGGAAAACCCGATTGGGGACAAAACCATCAAAAAGGAAAAAGAGTGCGGCATGCAGGATTTGAATCTACCTCTAATGATAAAACTTTTTCAAGTGGAGGCAATTCCACGGCTTCCCGCTTCGAATCCTCGGTTCCGTCGAGACTCCTCAAGTAGTAGGATCCACGAGATCTTTGGTCTATCCACTATGTATGGGCCTTCTCGGTTTGCTCCGAGCTTCCCATGATTCGGTTCCATTGTGGCTGCTCTGGGTTTTCTTCAAGACATATTCCCCTGGTTTGAGCGACCGTTCTCGACCTTGCGATCATATCCCGGCTTGATTACTGCTGGTATCGGACCAAGCTATTTTGCAAGGCTGTCCTCTTTGTTCTTCCAAAGAACTCTTTATCCAAAGCCGATATCTTTGTCGTTTTTCCGGACTTGATAAAGACGAGTTTTGGTAGTCTTGAGTTGTACCTCAGTGGGTATGGACGCCTCTGTCCCATATGCCAATGTGAATGGAGAAAATCCGGTGGATCTTTTGGGGGTTGTTCGATAAGACCATAAGACTCCGGGAATTCTTGAGTCCATTTTCCCTTCGCCTTCTCAGGTAGTTTCTTGAGGTTGTCCATAATAACTCGGTTGGTTGCTTTCTGCCCGTTGCTTTGAGCATAGTAAGGAGACGAGAAATTGTGGCGGATACTGGCCCTTGCAAAAGTCTTTGATTACTCACCGAATCGAACCGCTTCCCATTGTCTCGATATTATCGCGTCTCGGGATTAGAACTGCAGACGATATTCTCCCATATGAACCTTTTCACATCATGTGCAGTGACGTGTACCAGTGCCACCGCTTCGACCCACTTGGTGAAATAATCGGTAGTGGCTAGTACAGGATCCGCGCCTCCGGGAGCTTTGGGAAGCGGCCCGACGATGTCCAATCCCCACATAGAGAAACGGCCGGGGACTAAAAGCTGGATGTAATTCGTTGGCGGGCCTTTTCGAATTGGAGCGTGTTCTTGGCATGGCACACATTTCTGCGCATATTCTTTAGCGTCTTTCTCGCATGTACGGCCGAAATACCCACAGGTAAGTATCCTGTGTGCTAGGCCGCGCCCTCCGGAATGGCTGCCACAAATCCCCTCATGGGCCTCTGCTAGTATTATTTGTCCTTCCTCGGCGATACGCACGCAAAAATGGCTCCAAAGCAACGGAGTTTGCGGTATAACAGCCCTTCGATCATTGAGTATCTCCATGAATTCTTTCTCACCTTTGGCCGATTTCTCATCTTGGGGGAGTTCGGCTAGGTCGTCAGTAGGATGTATGGTTGACCTTGATCTGTAATGTTTCGACATGATTGCCTGAATTATCTCATCCCGGACATCAACATCCATATTATTTTGCCCGATGTTCTCAGTATCCCCTGTCTTTGATGTAGCTACCATCTCTCCCCACTAGCGTGTTCGAGAGCCGAACGAGGTGGGTGCCGGAGATGCTAGGTAACTCTTGAAATCTACTACAACGAAACAGGCGGAATCGGTTTCCATTGCGGAAGAGAGATATGCCAAAGCATCTGCATGTCTGTTTTCCAACCGCAGTCTCACTTGCCCAATAGAAAATTGGTCGAACTCATTTGACTTTCTCATATGATCCAAATCTGAGGCCATTCTCTCTTCCTTGGCTTTGTAGGTCTAAAACTGGTTGACCACTAGCATGGAATCGATGACCAACTTCACATTCTTCGCATCTAACTGTTTGATGACTTTTAAACCGATTATTGCAGACTTCATATTCAGACTTCATTATTTGATGCTTGAAAACCAGCCTGGTCGCTTTCTCGATCCTCCAACCTTCGGGAGTAAGTATGACGATCCAACTCCAAAGACCACCAACGTTTGATGACCCATCAAGTAAATACGAGGTCCATAATGGTTCGGGTGTATCGATCTCCATTGGGCAGACTACTTCGGGCCTCGAATAATGGTAGCTCGGTGGGTTTGAACAACTCCACTTCTTCCGTCAAGAACCATTTCTATATCGTCCACAGGAAAGTCTGCTAGCGATTAAGCAGATGCATGTCCTTTCTTCTCATTCGGGTTTCGTACTTGATTTCATACGCCCCGAAGAAAAATTTGACCATATGGCTAGTCGATTTGGAATCATCAAAGACGCTCCAGATTCTCTTCACGGGTATTCCGAGTATACTACGTCCGCCTTCCTTGGAAATAAGGCTTAAGGCGACGAGATGCATGGAAAAGTGCAAGTGCTATCTTCTCAATTTTCTTGTCTAGTGTTTCCGCCCCGTCAAGGATTTCTTGATTGAAGTATATGTGTTTCTCATGTGGATCCAGTAACAAACAAAGGCCTTTTGCACTAACAGCGTTCTCCGTTGCAGCCCGGATATACCTTGAGCCAGGTTGTCCGGTTTTTGGACTCACCAAAACTGGGGAGTTGACAAATCTTTGATCTCATCAAAAGCCCTTTCGCACTCATCCGTCTAACCAAAATTCACCGCTTTTTTCAAAACATCAAAGAATGGCTTGAATCGATCCGACGATCGTGAGATGAAACAGTTTAAAGTCGCTAATCGCCCCGCTAGCTTCGGACCTCCTTCTTCGTTCTTGGGGATAGCATTTCTCGATGGCTCGATTTGTTCAGGATTCGCTTTCGATTCCTCTTTGTGTCATCAAGTATCCAAGGAACTTTCTGATGATAGCCCAAATGAATATTTTCTTTGGATTGAGCATCATACGATATTGCCTTAAGATATCGAACGTCTTTCAGATCAAGAAAATGCGATTCTTTTGGCTTGAGATTTCACTACCATATCATCGATGTATACTTCCATCGACTTCCCAATCGGATCCTTGAACATATGGTCTACCAAGTGCTGGTAGGTTGCCCTGCGTTCTTTAGCCCGAACGGCATTACAAAGATAACAAAGAGACTCCCAAGGTCGATTCTGAACGCAAAGATATGCTCTTGATCATCTTGAACAAAGGTATTTGGTTGTAGCTTGAGAAAACCCCGTCCATGAATGACAGGTCTCTCATATCCTGCGGTTGCATCCACCAAATCTCTTATCCGTGGCGTGGTCACGGATCACTCGGACATGCTTTATTCAAATCGGTAAAATCGATACGGACACGAATTTTACCATTCTTCTTTGGAACAGTACGACATTTGATGGCTGACTTGGATATTGTATTTGGTCGAATAAATCCTGCTTCCAATGACTTTTCGACCTCTTGGTAACTCCATCTTTTTTGCTTTGCGCCATATTCTAATTTTACGTCGAACAGGATGGAAATTCTCATCGATATTTAGTACGTGGCAAAGGCTACATTCGGATCTATCCTCAGCATCTCGGCAAAACTCCATGCGAAAACGCGTCGGCGTTGCCCTTAGCAATGTAATCAAACCATCACGTTCGTGTTCGGGCAGATCTGCCCCTACGAACGTTGTTTTGTGCTCCTCATCCCCAATCACGGACCTCGATCGGTTTCTCAACCGTTGGGGGTTGTGCGCCTCTCCCCTATATGATTCTCGGGAGGGAGAGGGTTACGTGTACTATTTCGTCGACTCGCATGATCTGGTTGCCACCGACTTCCGACTTTTTGTACTCATCCATTGCACTCTCATGACACTTATGGGCGGCCATCGTGTCGCCTCTAACTTTCACAACTCCCTCAGGGTAATAAACTTCGGGCATTGATGATTAGATGATGTGGATCGCACCGATCTCATGCAGCAAATCTCGTCCTACAATTGCATTATAGGGTGCTCGGCAATCCAACAACAAGAAAGTGCCCAAGACGGTGCCGATTGCCGCTCGCTTGTTTGGGCGCCATTGACGCGGGCTGCGGTCTTTGGCGTGGCACATGCCACGTCATCAATCTCTGACGCGCCAAGCGCCACGTCATCATCTATTATGACGTGGCACACTGCCACGTCATCTCGCATGCCGACGTGGCATCACTGGCCGTGACGCGTCGAGCGCCACGTCAACTCGTCTCGCGGCGTGGCACCTGTTTGCTTACGTGGCGGTTGCCACGTCATCATATATCTTTGACGTGGCAACGACGGAGGCTGACCGATCTTGACGTGGCACGCGGTCTTTGACGTGGCACCTACCACGTCATCTCCCCTGCTGGCGTGGCACCTTTGCTTTGTCATCTCAATGCGACGTGGCTTTTTACCGACGTGTCGCGCTGGTGACGTGTCACCTCTGATGACGTGTCAGGGGTTCAGTGGAAAGCTTTGTTGTGAACCTTTTTAGCCCATGGGCTTGTACATGGGGTGTTTGTTAGGCCTAGTTAGCCATACTTGGGTATATAAGGGAAACACCTTAGGCCCAATGAACACTCCTTAGCCACTAGCAAGGGCTTTGGAGGTCTAAGTTAGCCCATTTATTTGTGTAGAATATTAGGGGTACAAACATCGCCCCCTCTTAACCCATAACTTGTTGTGGGTTAAGAAGATCGGTTCCCCTCTAATTTTGTATGTTTCTCGGAGTGCTACATAACTCGCCCTCGAGCGTGTTGTTCGAGTGTTACGCAACCCGTCCCCGAGGATGTGTTGATTTACGCCTGAGTGTTACTCATCTTGCCCCATATGGTTGAGGTGACATATAACTTTCCAAAGTATGTTTTGTGGCATCTCTGCTCAATGCTTGCGCAGGGTGCACCTCCCTCTGCATTTTGCTCGCGCATGGAGTGAAAAGTTGAGTTTTTCTCGCTATCTTGAATTCGCGCGGGGGCCAGTCTCGTTATTCAAGATGCGCGCGAGTTTGGGATGTGTACATTTTCACGTGCACAGACAGGATGAAAATGTTTGCCACATTTGTTGCTGCCCCATATGATGGGCATAAATTCGAGATAGGGTAGAAATGCTCGGGTGTGCACTCACCCTATCCACGAGGTGTCGAGACGTTGCGACAGGTGAGACTTAAAGCTGTCTTTGTTTTGTCATTACAGGGCTGACTGCCATTCGATCACCCATGTAGTTTATTAACACGAACAATATTGATAAAATATGGAATACCAAAATAATGTTGGTCTAGAATATACATTTGAAATAACAAGATAAATACCTCTTTGCTTTGATCACAATTTGCCTCGTTAAAACCTTTGAGTGGAAAACCGGTGGGACAAAACCATCAAAAAGGAAAAGAGTGCAGCACGGCGGGATTTGAATCTACCTCTAATGATAAAACTTTTTCAAGTGGAACGAATTCCACGGCTTCACGGCTCGAATCCTCGGTTAAAACGAGACTCCTCAAGTAGTAGGATCCACGAGATCTTTGGTCTATCCACTATGTATGGGCCTTCCCGTTTTTGCTCCGAGCTTCCCCGGTTCGGTTCCATTGTGGATGCTCGGGTTTTCTTCAAGACATATTCCCCTGGTTTGAGCGACCAGTTCTCGACCTTGCGATCATATCCCGCTTGATTTTCTTTGGTATCGGACCAAGCTTTGCAAGCTGTCTCTCTTTGTTCTTCCAAAGAACTCTTTATCCAAAGCCGAGTATCTTTGTCGTTTTTCCAGGACTTGACAAGACGAGTTTTGGTAGTCTTGAGTTGTACCTCGGTGGTATGACTGCCCTCTGTCCCATATGCCAATGTGAATGGAGAAAATCCGGTGGATCTTTTGGGGGTTGTTCGATAAGACCATAAGACTCCAGGAATTCTTGATCCATTTTCCCTTTGCCTTCTCCGGCCGTTTCTTGAGGTTGTCCATAATAACTCGGTTGGTTGCTTCTTTGCCCGTTGCTTTGAGCATAGTAAGGAGACGAGAAATTGTGGCGGATACTCGGGCCCTTGCAAAAGTCTTTGATTACTCTGAATCGATGTTGCTTCCCATTGTCCGATGTTATCGCGTCTGGGATTCCGAACTGCAGACGATATTCTCCCATATGAACCTTTTCACATCATGTGCGGTGGCGTGTACCAGTGCCACCGCTTCGACCCACTTGGTGAAATAATCGGTAGCGGCTAGTACGAATCCCCGCCTCAGGGAGCTTTGGGAAGCGGCCCGACGATGTCCAATCCCCACATAGAGAACGGCCAGGGACTAAAAACTGGATGTAATTCGTTGGCGGGCCTTTTCGGAATTGGAGCGTGTTCTTGGCATGGCACATATTTCTGCGCATATTCTTTAGCGTCTTTCTGCATGTACGGCCGAAATACCCCCAGGTAAGTATCCTGTGTGCGAGACTGCGCCCTCCAGAATGGCTGCCACAAATCCCCTCATGGGCCTCTGCTAGTATTATTTGTCCTTCCTCGGTGATACGCATCGCAAAAATGGCTCCAAAGCAACGAGTTTGCGGTATAACGACTCTTCGATCATTGAGTATCTCCATGAATTCTTTCTCACCTTTGCGGCCCGTTTTCATCTTCGGGGAGTTCGTAGGTTGTCAGTCTAGGATGTATGGTTGGCCTTGATCTGTAATGTTTTCGACATGACTGCCTGAATTATCATCCTTTGGACATCAACATCCATATTGTTGCCGATGTTCTCAGTATCCCCCTGTGCTGATGTAGCTACCATCTCTCCCCCACTAGCGTGTTCGAGAGACAGAACGAATTGGCTGTCGGAGATGCTAGGTAACTCTTGGAAATCTACTACAACGAAATGGGCGGAATCAGTTTCGACTGCGGAAGAGAGATATGCCAAAGCATCTGCATGTCATTTTTTCCAACCGCGGTCTCGCCCAATAGAAAATTGGTCGAACTCATTTGCCAGCTTTCTCATATGATCCAAATACAGGGCCATTCTCTCTTCCTTGGCTTTGTAGGTCCCCAGAAACTGGTTGACCACTAGCATGGAATCAGTGACCAACTTCACATTCTTCGCATCTAACTGTTTGTGACTTTTAAACCGATTATTGCGGCTTCATATTCGACTTCATTATTTGATGCTTGAAAACCCGGCACAGTCGCTTTCTCGATCCTCGAACCTTCGGGAGTAAGTATGACGCATCAACTCCAGCACCACCAACGTTTGATGACCCATCGGTAAATACTGAGTCCATAATGGTTACGGTGTATCGATCTCCATTGCAGACTCGCCCCGGTCGATCGGTGGCGCTCGGTGGGTTTGAACAACTCCACTTCTTCGTCAAAGCAACCATTTTCTATATCGTCCACAGGAAAGTCCGCTAGCGGTTACGGGCCGGTGCATGTCCTTTCTGCGGTTACGGTTTCGTACTTGATTTCATACGCCCCCAGAAAATTTGACCATATGGCTAGTCGACTGGAATCATCAGCACGCTCCAGGATTCTCTTCAGCGGGTATTCCGAGTATACTACGATCTGCCTTCCTTGGAAATAAGGCTTAAGACGACGAGATGCATGGAAAAGTGCAAGTGCTATCTTCTCAATTTTCTTGTACAGTGTTTCCGCCCAAGTCAGATTTCTTGACGAAGTATACGGGTTTCTCATGTGGATCCGTAACAAAGACCTTTGCACTAACAGCGTTCTCAGATTTGCGGCCAGATATACCCCGACGTAGGTTGTCCAGTTTTTGGACTCACCAAAGCTGGGGAGTTGACAAATCTTGCTTGATCTCATCAAAAGCCCTTTCGCACTCATCCGCCCAACCAAAATTCTTTTTTTTCAAAACATCAAAGAATGGCTTGAATCGATCCGGACGATCGTGAGATGAAACAGTTTAAAGGCGCTAATCGTCCGCTTAGCCACGGACCTCCTTCTTCGTTCTTGGGGATAGCATTTCTCACGATGGCTCACGATTTGTTAGGATTCGCCTCGATTCCTCTTTGTGTCATCAAGTATCCAAGGAACTTTCTGATGATAGCCCAAATGAACATTTTCTTTGGATTGAGCATCATACGATATTGCCTTAAGATATCGAACGTCTTTTTGCAGATCAAGAAAATGCGATTCTTTTTGCTTTGAGATTTCACTACCATATCATCGATGTATACTTCCATCGACTTCCCAATCAGATCCTTGAACATATGGTCTACCAAGTCTTTGGTAGGTTGCCCCTGCGTTCTTTAGCCCGAACGGCATTACGGTATAACGGTAGACTCCCATACTCGATTCTGACGCAGTATGCTCTTGATCATCTTGAACAAAGGTATTTGGTTGTAGCTTAAAACCCGGTCCATGAATGACAGGTCTCTCATATCCTGCGGTTGCATCCACCGAATCTCTTATCCGTGGCGTGGTGCGGATCACTCGGACATGCTTTATTCAAATCGGTAAAATCGTCTGAGACACGAATTTTACCATTCTTCTTTGGAACAGTACGACATTTGACAACCGACTTGGATATTGTCTTCGGTCGAATAAATCCTGCTTCCAACAAA
This sequence comes from Papaver armeniacum, assembly GCA_023531295.1. Classification (NCBI taxonomy): domain Eukaryota; kingdom Viridiplantae; phylum Streptophyta; class Magnoliopsida; order Ranunculales; family Papaveraceae; genus Papaver; species Papaver armeniacum. The sequence goes on from JAJJWW010017205.1 coordinate 750,866, forward strand.
CTTTTCGACCTCTTGATAACTCCATCTTTTTTTTGCTTTGGGCCATATTCGATTTTAACATCGAGCAGGATGGAAATTCTCATCGATATTTAGTCGTGGCGGGCTACATTCGGATCTATCAGCATCTCAGCCCAAAACTCCATGCGAAAACGTCGGCGTTTGCCCTTAGCAATGTAATCAAACCATCACGTTCGTGTTGGGCAGATCTGCCCCTACGAGCGTTGTTTTGTGCTCCTCATCCCCAATGCGGACCTCGATCGGTTTCTCAACTGTTGGGGGTTCAGCTGCGCCCTCTCCCTATATGATTACGGAGGGAGAGGGTTACGTAATTGCTATTTCTGCTTTCGACTCGCATGATCGGTTGCCCGCGACTTGACTTTTGTACTCATCCATTGCACTCTCATAACACTTATGGGCGGCCATCCAGTCGCCTCTAACTTTCACAACTCCCTCAGGGTAATAAACTTCAGGCATTGATGATTAGATGATGTGGATCGCACCGATCTCATGCAGCCAATCTCGTCCTACAATTGCATTATAGGGTGCTTGGCAATCCAACAACAAGAAAGTGCCCAAGACGGACTTGTCAGCCACTGTGATAGGTATCTTCACTTTTCCAATCGCCTTTGTAACTTCTCCGCCGAAACCGATAATTGGATTTTCGTCCTCCTCGATCAAGTCGTGTGGAAGATTCATAGAGAGTAAGCTCACGAGAACTGACACGCTGTTTGAACTTCTGTATCAACTAGAATCAGGTGAACACGAAACATGCCAATCAAGCGGTTATAACGATAGCATCATTGTGGGGAGCATATACACCTATCATGTACGCATCGAGAGAACTCGATCTTTGTGCATCCAAGTTCAGAGTTTACTGCTCCATTACCGTGACAAAATCGATGTGATTTTTCAAGTACCATTCTTTCAATTGCCGAGCTTCCTCTGGTTTCGTCTTCGGCGCCCGCACAGTCATTGAATGGATCACAGGCGTGGGTGGCGTTAATCACATGTGCGTTAATCACGTTGGTTGTGCCATTTGTCAGGACCTTTTCGAAGTACTTTTCACGCATCTTGTTGCGGCTTCCGGGCGTCGATCATTCGCTGAATCTCGTCTGTAAAGCGGCGGTTCTCGATTTTGTGACCATGGTCTTTATGGAACTTGCGGTATTTGCTCCTATCACACGTTTGTCTCGTGTTTCGCTTTGCCAAAGGACGTGGGGGCTCAAATCTTTGTGTATTTTTTCGTATGACTCTGTGATACTTATGCTCGTGGGTGACTTCATATCGTGAAATTTCGATACCCGGTTTCCATGCGTTCACTTTGATTTTTCCCATCCAACATCCCGCGATCATTATCTTTGTCCGTTCGAGCGGTTCTTGGATTTTCTCTCTTACCATCGTTTTGATGATTAGATGATTTGTTAACTTCTTCTCGAGCTTTAGAATCGTCCTCCACTCGGGCGTACTCTTCTACTCGATCATATAGTTCTTCCAAAGTTTTTGGTGGTCTCTTGACCAAAGAACCGTACACACCTCTCACGATCATGTTGGTAAGCTTGTTTGTATGCTGCAATGACAACTTGGTCGTTGGCTCCATCCACGTCCGCTAACTCTTGCTTGAAACGCCTAGTGAACTGTCTGATGCTTTCCTCCTTCCGAATTCCTAAAAGGAGCAGTGAATGGCATCCTTTCCGGTCCACGTTTGTTGTACTTATAGTTCTGACAAAAATCATCGATCAGCTTATGGTAAGTCCCGATCATTTGTCTTTGGAAAAGCTGGTTGAACCACGTTATAGCTCCTCCTGTCAAGGATTGCGGAAACATTTTACACATCAACTCGTCGTTGTCTTTTGCCACAAGGACATGGCGGTTTCATAGTGTAAAACGTCCGTCTGGATCATCGGTTTTCATCGAATTCCGGTAATTTTGGAACTAAAAAATTCATTGGCGGCCTGAATTCTCTGATATTCTGCTTGAAATGAGCTCCTGCTGCTCGATGTAGCCTTTCCATCTTTTCTTCTCGGGATTGTTTTTTCATCATTACTTTCTCGATCATCTTAGCAAGACGAGCTTCTGTTATCGCGTCTAGGTCGCCATCTGAGGAACTGCCTTCCTGCTCATAATCCCGATCCTACGGAATATGATTATCCGATCTCATTTTCTTTCTTCGGTGCGAGTAGTCTCTCTTGCCATGCACGCTTACTCCGAGCGAGCATAGTAATCGTCACGAAAAGTCACCCTCGTCGTGTTGGTCTCGATCTTCATTTCGTCATTCTGAGTCGTTTTGAATGAGGCGTAGTTCTGGCTGCGCTCTGTTGAGTTGCATTTGTCCGATTTCTGCTTTCTTTGGGTCGTTTGGTAATTCTCCAGTGACCAATAGATTCTGTCTGGTTGATCAAGATTGATCATCTCTGTTAGAGTCTGCGACTTGTGGTTCAATCCGACTTCAAGGCGTTTCCAAACCGATCGGACCTTCTGTTTATTCAAAACACCAGGACCTAGGCCGAGGTTGGTTTTCACGTTCTAATCTCAGTAGAGCATTCTCCTTCTCTAACTCGTCTAGCCGATTCAGTAGTTGCTCTTCCTCTGTACTGGGAGTCGCGGTGCGGCCATCGCGCAGATCCTGTCGATCGCGATTCCTCCTAGATGGGCTGCCGAACGCATACCCTTTGTTTCCACGATCATCTGGGTTTCCCCCATCAACGTCAATAACCGTTCTCGATCATCCGTTGTTTTTCTTTTCTCAGATTGATTTGGAGCTCATCCACGAAAACGATCTCGATCTCGTCCACGATCCGGTGATCTGTTATGAGTATGATGTTGACCACAATGTCATTTCCGGTGGGTATGGCGAGTGCAGATTGAACTTCAATTTCGTTCCTCTCAATTTCGCGTCTCTGCGCGGTTGGGAATTCTTTGTTAGAATCGGACCTTCGTGCGGTCACGTCGAACTATTGCCATAACTCGATTTGGTAAAACTCGATAATCTTTTCTTGAAACCCTTAGTCGGGCGCCCTTTGTTTGGCGGGTAAAAATACTCCTACCCCAAACACGCAAATTTTGTATGAATGATGATTTTGGAGACAATTGATTTGTGGACCTGGATCTTATTTGAATGATGGAGGAAGGAGGGGGGTACACTGCAAAAAAACCCTCCGATGCTAAAGTCGGTATTGGATTTTTCATGGGGAGATTTTTGGCTAGAAGATTGCTTACCTTTTTGGTTGTGAAACTCTCCATTTATATGTGCCAATTTCGATTTTATTTTTGTGATTTTATGGCGAGACATTGATTGCCATAAGCGGCCCCTGCATGCCTCCCGGCCAATAAGCGGCATTGACCGGTCGCATGCGCATGTGATAAGCGCGGCTACGATGGTTGCATGGCTCTTGTGTAAATCGACCCTTGCATGGTTCTTTGGAATGTTGTAGAAGCAAAGTTCACGGTGGGGCGCGAGGAATCCGTTAGGCAAGCGAATGGGGCGGAATCATCAGGGGCTACGGAATTATGCGCAACAGGTTCCACCAAAACATAAACAAAAATTCAAAAAACTTAAGCTATTGGATTAATTGACGATTAATCGGCGATTAATCAGCGCCGATTGCCGCTCGCTTGTTTGGGCCGCCGGCTGACGTGGCCTGCAGTGCTGACGTGGCACATGCCACGTCATCAATCTGTTGACGCGCCAAGCGCCACGTCATCATCTATGCGACGTGGCACTGCCACGTCATCTCGCATCTTGCTTAGTGGCATCACAGGCGATGGCCGATGACGCGTCATCGCCACGTCGGCTCGTCTCGCGGCGTGGCACCTTTGTTTGCTTACGTGGCGGTTGCCACGTCATCACATATTACGGCGTGTCAACGTCACGGGATTTATTCGATCTTGCGATGTGGCACGCGGTCTTTGACGTGGAACTGCCACGTCATCTCATTCTGGCGACGTGGCGTCTGTCCACGTCATCTCCCCCTGGCGACGTGGCGCCTTTCTTTGTCATCTCAATGCGACGTGGCTTTGTTTCGGCGACGTGTCGCGGCGGTGACGTGTCACCTCGATGACGTGTCGGGGTTAAGTGGAAAGCTTTGTTGTGAACCTTTTTAGCCCATGGGCTTGTACATGGGGTGTTTGTTAGGCCTAGTTAGCCATACTTGGGTATATAAGGGAAACACCTTAGGCCCAATGAACACTCCTTAGCCACTAGCAAGGGCTTTGGAGGCCTAAGTTAGCCCATTTATTTGTGTAGAATATTAGGGGTACAAACAATTCTCCTTGGCAAAAATCCACCATCAACAATCTCATATCATTTTCCACTTGTCAATTGAATGTATGTTCCGTCAAGATATCAACTATCTTCAGTGATTACGGGCAGATCGTCCTTTTGAACCACCTAAAAACCGCATACACACACATTGGGTGGGGCCTGCCCAACGGAAAAACAGGGAATCATATTTTTTCAGTTTTGTTGCAAGTGTACGATTTTTTGGTAGTTCAAATACCTGGGCTAACAAGAATTTTTATTACAAAATAAGTTAAGAAATAGCACCACTATCAAACGGGGAAAGTGAAAAAGTATTTTGCTCATTGTTTAGCCAATCTAAGAGCTTCTTCAATGGAATGAATGGGGAAAATTTCTAAATCCATGTAGGATATAGACATTTAGATTTTCTAAAAACTTCTCCAATCCTAACTTTTTAAACCATTGTACGTAGATGAGGTGGCATAGTTTTGTGTAGAGGATGTCAAAGCCAGTGTCTAAAACTTGACATTCACTTAGACAATGTCTTCTCATCAAACTCATCATTTTCCCATAAAACAATGCAACAATAAATATAGAAATGAACGTAATCAATTATTAAAGTGGAAATTTCTGAGTAACCCATGTTTCGTTCATCTCACTTCTAGAAACCCATCAATAAGATAGTATATATGTTTAGCCCAAAACACAAGATGTAAGGTTAAGATTACTAGTTTTAGATTGAATTTAGGTTTTCACATTTTGTGTATGACTGAATTAGCCTTTAGACATTACGATTTATTAAAAAAATTAATTGATATTTTAAAAAATTCGGTTATTAATCCGCCATTTAGTTATGGGCGTTTTTTATGGGAAGTTTTCTCTTTCCTATTCAATATTCTCAAACTTGAGTCGGACTTCCAAGATCCAAAAATCAAGGGATTTGTTGTGATTAACCTCAAAGTAACTGATTCAAAAAGAAAAAACCAAAAATGGAAAATTGCAATTAACTAATTATTCATATTATTAAAGGGGCGGGATCGGCTCACAACCTTAATCTCGCAGAGTTCCCCACAGACTGCCACAACAGTTGATGTTTCCAATTTGAATGGCTTAGATGGATCAATAAAACACGCGGATATTTGGATCAACCCATGACCCAATTTCGCATGTAATAATTTGTTGACTGTTTTCCTCTCTCTCCTCCCAAAAGATCATCTTCCTCTCGGATACTTCTTCCACTTTCTTTAATCATGGAAACTATAAGTCCATCAACCAATGAAGCTTTTATGTTGTTTGCTATGGGAAGTCTTAAATTCTCAAAACTGTATTGGATGAGCCAACTTTTATATGTATTATATGGATTTTCAAATTATTACATTTCTAGGGTTTTTATTTTGGGGTTGAGATTATGGGTCTTAATATTTAGAAAATCTAGTGTCTTAGATAAGCAATTTCATTCATTAGGAGTAATACTTCATTTTTCTGATCTTCAATTAGTTTAAACTTACAACTATATTGATTTAATGGGTACGTTTTCTTAATTTTAGTATACCAATTGTTATTTCTTTTACATTGTTTTAAATCTGTGTTTTTGTTTTACAGGGAGATGATTATTTTGGAAGAATCAATGATATCAATGATTGACCGCAACTAATTAGTAATTTCTTTTATTATAGAACTGGAGAAGTAACTGAGAGACCAGACAAAAGTTCGTCTCTCAGTCGGGAGAAAAGAGAGGACAAAAGGCCAAAAAGTTTCAGCAATATTGATCGGGTCATGGACTACCCACTCAACCCGCGTCTTTATATTTTAAATCTCATTCGTCTAAACTTACAAGATCCTTTGGTTGCGACAGTCTGTGAGCACTATGTGAAACTAAGGTTGTGAGCGGATCCCACCCCATTATTAAATTGTGAACTTTAATTGTTCAACCACTTAACATTAAGAGTCGTGCTATCACGCGCGTGATAGCCAGAATGAACTCGCATCTATCAGCCATTGGATCCAAATGACAGCTATCTGATCCGGAGTTTAAGGAAATTTTATTATTTTCATTATTTTATATTATTTAACCAACCTTAAGCTTTGTATCTATTCCGTTTTCAGTCCTTTAAATTTCGATTAGATAGAACAAGAAGTCTTCCATTGTATCTCAGATGCAGTTTTGGATCACAATTTTCGTGATTAATATAACACAATTTCGAATTAAATTATCAATTTGTGTTTTAGTAATGATACTTCTAAATTTGATACCGACTATAAGCTTAAGATTAATATTTATTTTTCTTGAAAGAAGAACATCAGCAAAAATATCTTGATCTGAATTTTGATACCCATGATTATGATTAACTAGAGCATTCAAAATAAAATAAAGAGTTCTGATCATTTCACTACTCTACTGGTTAGTAGAAGAATTATGAAACGGTTTTTCATGCTTCATAAATCAAATAAAAAGTGTAACTCTAAAAGATTTGATACTCCGAGAAGCAAACTGTACTCAAACATTATTTCGAGTTCACACAACCATTCCAACCATTTTTATCAATACAACTCCTATTTTAAAACTAAGAAAGATATCCATCTTCATGTTCCTTCTTCCCACACATATGATCTTTTTAAATAAACCTAAATACTTTCCAAGAAAAAGAAAGAAAAAAACAAGATGAGAAATCGTTGTCCTTTCTTCCCCTTTTCCATAATGTGGCATTTTTCACATGTTACTTACTTTGTTTTAATCGATATGAAGTTTATCAATAAAATGACACTTGGAAAAGGCCTTATCAAGTGAACCCTTTGTTTCTATGATTCTCAGTCTTTGCTTCTTCCAATGTGATTAGTTTAGTCTTTCCATATATTTGTAGTTTTGAATTATAGGTTGAAATGCTTGGGAATGGTTGATGAGTTTGATATTGATCCCTTAAAATTCCGTGATTTTTGTCTATTGTTTTCTTTGTTTTTAAGAGTTCTCGTTTGATTTATGATCTTGAATCTGGGTTCTTAATAAAGTACAAGGGCTTGAAAGATAAAAATAGATACTTGGAATAACGAATAGCATTAAATCCGGATCTGTATTCGTGAATTTCGACAAATTGCATATCCAATGGTCATAAGGTGCGGGTTCATTTTTGTTGTCAAGCACTCATCCGCGTGACAGCACGACTAACATTAACTAGGATTTTTATTGATTCACACAAATGAAAGTTTTGATTGTCACTAAATGGTGAAAACTAGAATTTTCATGAACCTGTGATAATTTCGATTTTCGTTAAATATAATTAACTAAATAGTGAAAACTAGAATTTTCATGGACTTGTGATAATTGCAATTTTTGTTAAATATAATTAATTCAAACAAATGAAAATTGTTGTTATCACCAAATTGTGAAATACAAAATTTTCAATTACCGTGATAATTGCGATTTTCACACAACACAACTAATTTCTACAAACAAAAATTGTTATTGCCATTAAATTGTGAAAAGTAGAATTTTCAGTGATTAGTGATAATTATGCATTTCACTAAATACAACCACAACTTGCAATTATCAATACATTCTGAAATTATAATTTTTCACTAATTACAGTTATTAACAACACAAATACATGTGTTAAACTAAGAAAAGTGGGGTTGATTTTAAAATTCCAAAACTTGGCGAGCTACTCTTCGGCAATTTGATTCTTTATGGTCACTTAAAAATCTTGTTAATTTGCTTTATCCCCCTGTCATGCAAACAACAAATAGCAAACTACTCGCGAAAGAGGCCATGCAAACAGCGATCTATTCTTTCATCGGGCAAACTTCCAAAATTTGCTCTAGAGATCCTTGTAGCATCTAAAAAAATGCACAAAAAACAGGACATATTAATACGTTTCAAGTGGGGAAAAAACGCATTATCCGGATGATAACTATTCTTTTCACTACGGTCACGAGTGAGAACTTCATCTTTCACAATTTCTAGGTGTGAAAACTGTATTTTTCAAATCATAAAATGAAAAGAGTAATCCAATCATAAAATGCCATCGCAATTTGACGTCCCGTAAGATAAAATTGTAGAGAATATTAGATAACAACAGATTTACCACTAGATAAAACTTACGAATTAATGCGTGTTTGATATCAACTAACCCAATCATGCTAAACCCATGATTGGCAGGAAAAGAAATGGATTGAAAGATCAAAAGTTCACATGCACTTCTGAGTTTTCCAATTATGATTGGAAGAAACATGGTTTTCATTGCGTGATGCAATCAGACAGGACAAATGACGGATCCAACAACTATATAAATGTATGCAAAATAATTCAATGGAACCAGTAATGGATACTTCTAACAGCCAAAATACTACCAGTAATGGAAACATGGTTTTGGTATTTTCTCTCTCCTCTCCCACTCTCTTCTACCCTCTTCCTGCAACCTTCACAAACTTCTCAAGCCTCTCCGAGCTCGGATTTGGTCCGCTCTCCGACCAAATCCAAGCTCCAATCTCGCTAGTTATTTAATTCTGTTTTTTTATTTTATGTTTTGAGGGGTTTTCAGGGTTCTATTCTATGCATTTGGGGCTTTTAGCTCTAGATCTAGATTGAGATATTGGGTTTTCTTCTCAACCTCACTTTCCCGGCGCTTTCCCGGTCTTAGATGGATGGGTTTCTAAAGATGTTGGTTGTTTGATCTTCTCACCTTGGATCGAAGTCTTCTGAGATCTCTTTGGTATTTTCCTTTGGGTTTCTGTTTTACAGAGACGGCTTCCAATTGGTGTTTGGTTTGAAATTCTTTGAGAGTTGGGTTCTTCGTAGGTTTGATTTTCACCGATGTGGGGTGATTTTTGGTTTTCATGAATTTCCAATTATTTTTCATCTTTTTCAATCAACATCATCCGAAATCACTAATTTCATCCGAGGTACTTGTTTATTGATGAAATAAGTGGCGGTGATTCGTTATGGTGGCTTGGTTGTGGAAGACGTTTGAGTGTATGGAGGTGGATTTTAAGGGTCAATGAGACGGTTCAAATCTAACCTAAATGGCTTTTCTGTCTAATTTTGGGCCTTCTTCAACTTTTTTTCAATCAAAATCTTTGAGTAAAACTTTCCTAACTTTTTTAAAGCGGTTTCAATGGTGGTTTGATGGATCTGGATTTGAAGACGGTGGTACAGATGATGGCAGAAATCATATAGTTTAGGTTTTGCTCCACCAGAAAATTTCATGTTTTAGCAGTGGGATGGTGGCGCAATTTGATTTTGACAGATTCCAGCGTCAATTTGAGCTTGGAGTGCGCGCGGCAATTTCAGCTATTCACTACTATAATTTTTAGGGTTTTGGTAGGGTTGAGTTTTTTTCAGGCTTTCACTTATGTGGGTTTTCCATTTGGGTCCTATTATGGACATTTCTATGCGTATATCGTGGGATGTGGGTTTGTATCTTGTAAGTGGGTTTGGTACAACAAAATTATGTACACAAACATTTTCTATATATAAATTTATTTACCGATCAAAAAAAAAAATACTACAAAAGCTAAATTTGTAAAGCAAAAGTTATTATTGCTTACCATAAAACATGAAGGATCTTCTTATAACGATGTTTGACATTGAAAAATGATGTTATACCTACGTTAACAATTTGGATTTTCTTAAGCATTCTATGAAGAAGTTAAAGAGCCATGGGAGAGTGTCGTGATCGGCGATAACCAAAATAGGTAGGTTATTAAAGGAGAAATTGAAGGCGTGATAAACAAATATTTCAAAACAGATCCAAGATTATGGGAACAAAATTCTGTGGAGAAAATAAAGGGCGTGATAAATTAGAAAAGAATGATTTTAAGGATTTTCTTATATATATATATATCGTAATTAGCTTTTTAACTGCCCACTAAATATGATTGTTTTTTTTAATAATAATTAAATATCCGAAAATCATGGATTGTATAGGTGAAAAGGTTATTCTTGTAAACTAGTACTAGCATGGGTTTCACAAAAAGAAAAAAAAAAGTTCCAATTAAATTGGGTCTTGTTAACTTGTATACTAATAGTATATACTCCCTCCGTCCCACATATATAGGCGGAATTTTGGTTTTTGTTTGTCCCACTAAATAGGCGGACTTTACTTTCCAAGTTGAATTTTTCCATATATACCCATATTTATTGTATATAGGTAATTGTGTTGGAGATAAGACGAAGGGTAAAACAAGAAAAAATATATAAAATTATGAATCCCATGCAATTTTCTTAATATAAGAGAATTGTCTCTCTCCGCCTATATATGTGGGACGGAGGGAGTATATGTTAAGGATTCAATCATATATATGTTAAGGATTCAATCATTACTTTTTTTTTTTCTTGGAATTTGGTAAAGTCTCATTAAAAACTCTTTTTTTATCCTGGCGAGATTGGGTATACCCAAACTAATTAGGGTATACCCAATAAGACAAAATAGGGTCATTTTGAAGTAAAAGAAGCCACCCCTTAGCAATATATTTTTCTAAATGGCTAATATACCCTTGTTTAATTAACACTAAAAAATCTGACTTAATTAATTGAGTTTAGATTGATTAATTGAGTGGATTAAAACTTATGAATTGAAATTTTGTTTTTGATTGAACTTATTTGGGAAGATTATTTATGAAAAAAATTTGTTTTGAGAAAATCTTTTGCAACGGAAATGAAAGCACACGACCCAAACACTTCTAAAAAGGGGATTGCAAAGCTGTTGTATGAAATCATACTCAAAATTAGATCAAAAATCAACACTTTCAGTTGAAAGTATAAAAAGTCGGCAAGGTCGACGAATGAAGATCATCCGGCCAAACTTTGGCGGCATGATCTTCATTCATCGACCTTCTGCCGACTTTATTTTTCCTGACACAGGGAGATGACCGAAAAAATTTATTAGCCGGCAAGGTCTTCAAAAAATACCCCGCCTACTGTTGAAAAAACATTGGCCGACAAGGTATTTAAAAAATATACCCTTAGGCTGTTTTTTGGCGGCAAGGTATTTTAGAAATACCCTTCGGCTGTTGTTTCTAGCCGGCAAGGTATTCAAAAATACCCTTAAATTTTGTTGAAAAAATTCTGATCGCCGCCATGGTTGTTATGAAAAGTCGGCAAGATATGCATGTTACGACCTTGCCGGCCAAAAACACAAAAATCATAATTTTCGATTTCTAACATAATATAACAATCAAATCACACAACACAATGATGGGTTTGAGTTTAAACATCATTTATAGTCTTCTTTTCGCCGGTAGAGTCAACGATTTTTTTGGAAAATCAAAGTTCAAGATTTTCGTTTGATGTAAGAAATGGAAGAAGATGAAGGGGAAGAGCAGGGAGATTAGAGAAGAGAGATTAGGGAAGATTATGAGTTTTTTAATTTTTAATTTTAGGGTTTAATTTTAAGTTAATTAGTTCAAGGGTATTGAAGTAAAATCAATCTATTTTGTCTTATTGGGTATACCCCAATTAGTTTGGGTATACCCCAATCTCGCCAGGTTTTTTATGTTGGAATTTGATAAATTTAATTGGAAAGATAGTTATCGTGGGGAAATGTTTTCATGTTAACTAGAAAACATCTATTTTGTTTTGGGGAAAAATATCCTTAGCCCAATTTCATTTTTTTTCTCTCTCTCAAACCCACCAATAAGATTACATATATTAAAAACCCATAATTAATTATAATAATAATTAATTACACAAATAACCTTATCAAACTTGAATTAATTAAATTAAGAATATATTAACTTTTTCCTATAAAACACCTACAATTAATAAGGTACCCTATAAATCTACATCCCTGATTTTAGCCGTGATTGCATTAGTTCTATTCACCCACTAAATCAAACCCACCCTCAAACCCACCCTTGAGGTGGCAATGACGTGGCTTGATTTTCTTTTTTCTAAGTTTTCTTCTCTCTTCTTACGTGGTTTCAATTTTTAGTTTGGACTTTTTAAAAGCGAAAGATTGCGACCAAGAAGAAGTTCTTCCTTCGGTGACAAACAAGATTCATGGCTTCTTATTGCAGTACTTTCTTTTGCTTTATTCAAACAAATCCGGCACCAAGAAATAAACCAAAATCTTGAAAAACCCTAAATTTGAAGAATGGATCAATAGAAGAAGAAGATCATTGACTTGCAATTCCTGCACCGACGTACAAGCATACCCACTTACATGGAAGCGAGATTATGGAGTATAATGTGATTCCATTACAAGCAAATTTTTAGCGAAGGAGGATTTAGAAGAAGGCAAAATTAGTTCGGAATTTTCTTTGCGAGTAAACGCTTAAATGGTTGACTTTCTTTAGTTCTGAACATTATTATAGTTCTGTTTCTAATTGTTTAATATTGCTCAAACTCTAAAAGAAAAATTTCTTAAGCATAAGGAGAAATGCCATTTTATTTATACATAGATATGTCTTACAATAATGGGTGTTTGAACTGTACCATATCTTTGTATAAGCAATACATACAAGTTCTAATGATAGACTTGAGGACACGAAAAGATTAAAGCTTTAACATTACAAGCCAAGCGGGTGTGCGGTTTGATGGTGCGAGAGGTTGACTTTGAGTAGCAATGTTGCGGTGCAAAGGAGATAAAGGAGTTGCGAGATGGTGAAAGAAGAGAGTATTTGATGAGAGAGTTGGTTCTCTGTTGTTGCTCATGGTTGAACCTGTGACGAGCCTAGTGGAAGCTGCAGTGATTGTCTGATGTGTCTTGCGGCGGTAAAGCATGGTTGTGGTATCCTTCATAAGCTGTAATCATAACATTGCTATATCATGGTTGTGGTATCCTTCATAAGCTGTAATCATGAAAAAGATCAGAGAACCAACTCTCTCATGAAAAATAACAATGGCCGAAGATGCCTTTGTTACTTCTTTTTCATCCTGATATATCAAAGAAGAAAATGAAAAAAAATCAAACACGTTAACAGAAAGAAAGACCAAAGAGAAAAGAACGAAAATTAACAAGTCACGGAACATCGGAGCCACATCAGCGGTGGGTTTAACTAGTGGGATTGACCAGTGGGCTAAAAAGAATTATTGTTTGTTTTTTTTGTTAACCCTAACAAGTTCCCTTGACTAAGTCCCTATTCATACTCCCGTAATATAACTAATCTCACTTCACTCCCTAAAAAACCTCTCCTAAATTGTTCTCTCAAGAAAATTCAAATATCACAATATGAAAAAACTCTTATTATCACCCTTAAAATAACTCCAATTATCACCGAACGAAAATTGAGATAACTACGGTTTTCACAAAATGGTAAAAAAAAAAGTAACTCTATTTATCACCAACAATGGAGAAAATTCAAGTTTTCACATGAGATATTGGTGATAATCTAAAAAAAAAGAAAAAAGAAAAAAACGTTGAAACTTTGGTTTTTTTTTCACGAAGTTGATCAAAATGAGAAAGTTTTTAACAAAAATATGAATGGAAATCCAGTTGATCAAAATAACATCGTCAGTCAATTGAATATGGACGACAAAGAGTGCTTCAACTACGTATACCATAATTAAAATCTAACCAACATTAGAAAAAGGGAGGAAGCACATGGATTCATGGTACGTAAGACATCTGTATGATTCCAACTTGTGTACTTCCAATTTTCTTTTATATGGACAACGACTCCACACTAAACTTATTAATGGTGACCTGATATAAATTAACAGTGAGGAGAAAATTAAAGAAGAGAGAAGAGATGACCAGGATGGGCATGAAAAAATGGTAACAAATTGAACTAATGCGTAACAAACCCACAAAAAAACGCAAGACCAATCAACGGAATATTTATGGATTTTTTTTAAAATCCTTTTTTGTTAATTATACGTCTTGGATAAAGGTTAAATTAGTCATCTTAAAATGTGAAAATATGAATTTAATTTTAAACTACAAATCTTAACCGTTGATCTAATCTTTTGGGCTACACATATATGCATTCTTAATGATGGGTTTTCAGAAGAGAGAGACCTCAAACTCGGGTTCCTCAGAAATTTCCACATTTTGTTTTTACCCTTATTTACTTTTTATAGTAGTACTTTAGAAGATTTATCAGAAAGAAAATTTGGTGAATATGCGTTTTGACGTATGCCCGACATGATGACTAAGGTCTTTGGCTAAATAAATTAGTGAAGATTATGGGCTTTCTTTAAATTATTAACTTAACTGGATACAAAATCCTGGGTCCGTATCTTCTGTGCCGAAGGAATAGTGAGCCACCTGTGCCACACCAATAACGCGACGACACATATCCTCTTTTATTTGAAGCAGCACAAACGGTTGCGGTTTCCTTATTTCACTCATCTAGATTAGGAAACAAGAATCAAAATGTGATTCGGTTACCGAAATTGGAGAAGATAAATGAATTAATGTCTAATTATCTTAATCTTAGTATATATAAAAATATGGAAAATAGACTTCGTTCATAACCCAAAGGAAAAAATAAACACATACAGTATCAACTGGTTGCATCACTTTTCATTATATCTTTCATTTTTGATCCACAGATTTAGCTTATGGAAGAAAAATTTCGACATGACTAATTCGTTATTTAGTACTATTTATGTCTAGTAAAGACATGATTAGCAACTGGAAAGGGTGTTCTATGCAGTAAGTAAGATGAATGTGTTGTCTCGCTTGCTCCCCTTAAGCATTTGTTATTGGTAACGCACTAGATGGATTAAGGTGCCTACTCGTAACCTCATAATCACCATTATCTCAGCTAGTATGCGGTGGGATCGATCTTTTTCGTCTTTGATTCCATGTTGCTTTGCACTTCAACAAGTTAGGTCATTGAACATTGCTATTGAAAAGAGAATTGGTCATTAGAATTAGTTTCCTGCAGAGAGAGATTTCTATAATTTGCAAAAACAAATGGAACTACAAACAGGACAAGGCAGCAAACAGTTGAACAACCTATGTCCCTGCAACTACCAATGAGTGCAGAAGCAGTATATTGATGCATTGACATTCAATCTTTCAATTGATAAGATAATTTAGAAAGATAAATTGATATATTTATACTTTTGATACAAAAATTTATGATTTTGGATTATACATTTCACACTTATATTTATTGATGTATCGTGTGCAATCTTTTCCTGCATTAGAGATTGCATTAGCTAAATCAAATTTGTGAATGGCGAAAGATTGCCGCACTACCAAACGCACCTAATATTAGCAAAGAAAATAAAGTAATCTGATAAACATAAATAAAAATTCTGAGTCCAACTTTGTGCACCCCTCTAAAACCGGGGTGCACGTTACGTCCCTCTCTATTGGACAAATTCTTGGTGGAAAACCGGCTGTAGAAAATAAAAAACCAGCTTTAAAACATATTTTTCCTCCGACAATTCAGGCAAAATTCTCTTTCTTCTCTCTGCACTCTCCACTCTCTTATTCTTCAAACTAGTTTTTCGTTCCGATTTAATCAAATAACTCTGATGGAATCTTGTGTTGTTTCTAATCTCTTCCTTGATCGCTGCGTATTTTATATCCTAATAATCCAATGGAGCAGGCAAACCCTCATCCCTCCACATACAACATCCATCAAATCTACCACTTCTTCTTCTATGAATATATACTTACTTAAATTCCTAGTTTCTGAATAGTAATTTGATTCTTAACCTGGGATTTTCTTTGATTTAGCAAATTATCGTTTAGCCCAACTATTTGAAATATTAGTAATCGAAACAAACAAGAAAAAAAAAAGTGAATTTTTAGTTAAATTCTAGCTCAGCTTTGATCGATGTGTATACAGGGAATATGATAAGAACCATTCTTTTTCCTTTAATTTTAACAAGGTATATGAAAAAAAACAGGGTATACATTTTGGCCATCACCTATCCGTCGTCCATCTGGTTTCATTAGTTTTGATTTTTTTAAGCTTATAGTTGTTGTTCTTCTACATCGATATAGAAGAATCAGGTTAAAGAAAAAAAAAAAATGAAAATTGTAATTTTAGATGTAATCAAGATGACCTCCATCTACACACGAAGAAGATAAGCTCAACTAAATTTATTACTCTGAGAACGACGATAAAAGTGGAGAGAGGAAATATATAGAAAACTTGTTTTGCAGTACTAAACTGGTTTTCCACCGAAAGATTCGTCCAACGGAGAGGGCCGGAATGTGCACCCCGGTTTTCAGGGGTGCACAAAGTTGGACTCAAAAATTCTTGTTTCCTAACCTAGATGAATGAAATAAGGAATCTGCAACCGTTTGTGCTGCTACAAATAAAAGAGACAGGTATCGTCAAGTCAAACCATTGACTTAACTTCTGTTATTTAAATAATTAAAATAAATAATTACTAAACGTCTTTAACTCATTAAAAATATATATATGAGTCCATCTATGTGCACTCCCACTTAACCAGGGGTGCACATTCCTCCCCTTGTTATTGGCTATAAGTAACCTTGGTTAGTTTACTTTCTAAACATGATCCACCTAATTCTTTTTGTGGAAACATAATTAAATTGTCTTTGATTTATTATATCTTTATATGCACCTTCAAATAAATTTATTGCCATCCTATTCTTTACCTTGCACTTTTAGGGGCGACCCCGAAAGAATTAGGGGCGACACTAAAAGACAAAAAAGGTCACCCAAACGTAAATCTAAGCTACCCCTTATCTTCGATTTTTCGAAATGGCCAATATGCCCTTATATAATCGGTAGCCAACTCCATAATCGGTAGGTTACATGTGAATCGGTAGGTTAAATTAAAATATACCTACCGATTGTTGTGTAGATACTTCGGCCAATAATCCCTTTTATAATTGGTAGCTTATCCAACTTGTAAGACTACCGATTATAAGTTGCCCCATATTCAGCCTTGGCCAAATTCCATAGGTTTTGAGGGGGTGCAGAGCGAACCATAACCACTTTGCTTGGGTTTGTGGATCTAGCCATAATCGGAAGCCTAATATGTTACATAAACTACCGATTATAAGTTGCCCCAAATTTAGTTTTTTCTAAAATCCTTCACGTAATGAATTTTGAAATCTACCATAATCGGTAGGGTACATAATTATATAACCCACCGATTATAACGAGCCCCGGATCCAACCTTTGCCATATTTCATGGGTTTTGAGTGCACACAGTGACCTTAACCACTTGGTTTGCGTTTTGGATGCTGACCATAATCGTGAGTTAAATATATTACCAACCCATCCGATTATGGGTTGCCCCAAAATGAGTTTTTTCTAAAATCATTCATGTGATGAATTTTGAAATCTACCATAATCGGTAGAGTTAACAACTTAAAAACCTACGATTATAAGGAGCCCCAGATCGAACCCTTGCCAAATTCCATAGGTTTGGAGTGTATGAGCCGAGGCATAACCATGTGGTTCGTGATTTGGATGCAGCCATAATCGGGAGTTCAATATATTAACAGACCCTCCGATTAAGGTGTTGTTTGGTTACGAAACCATAGTTGTTTTTAGTATAATAATCGGACATTAACGAAACCACAAACCTCCGATTACAAATATTCGGAAGTCAATGCGCTAAATTTCTTTCCGATTATGGTGTTGTTTGGTTCTGAGAGAACAAATTTTTTTACATATAATGATCGGAGGGAACATTACAAATAAACCTCCGATTATTGGTATTCGGAAGTGAAGGTGCACATTTACCTTCCGTGTGGTGTTGTTTGGATACGGAAGACGGAGTTTTCTTTACACATGATAATCGGAGAGAAAAGTATATTAGCAATCCTCCGATTCTCGACCAAATATTTTGCACAATCCCCGAGAATCGGTAGGTTAATAACGTATAACCCTACCGGGTTCGACTAAAGGTGGAACATCCCCGAGAATCGGTAGGTTAATATATAAACCTATCTTCCGATTGTGTTCCAAAATTCAACACTTTCATGTCTCTTCATGTGATTCGCTTACTATGAGTCATCGTTAAATGCATAAAATGTGTAAAATAACTGTTCTTAATCCATAAACATAACGAAACAACTAATATTCGACACAATCTTTGAAAACGACATAATCCGACATAACCAACATAAACAAAGTTATCCATAAAGTTAACGAAAAACATCGAGAGTTTACAACACCGAGAGTTCACTTGTTCTATTTGCTTTGACTTTGCGATTTTTATTAGGTCTACGACTTGGACCGGCATCATCATGGGTTTCATCAACTTGAGTGCTTGATGAAGCCTTGAGTTCTTTGTTCACCTTGGTTGGGGTTTTTGCAATTTTCCCCGAACCGAGATGCATACTCCTCATTGTCAACGTTGTCAATCAAGCTGTTTGTGGTCTTTTATCTTCTCAATTGAAACAGGCTTTCCGGCCTTTATACAATCGGTGCACCATTTCGACAAACGCTTGAACACTGTTCATCTGTTTTAAAACATAGCATACCATCAAACGGTTATTACTCTATTTTGACCCATAATATTAAACTAAATTAACAAAACAATACGTACCAATCTATCAAAACCCATGCAGCTTCTCTTTGAGGATACTCTTGTACGAAGATGGCTTTGCTTTAAGATCACGGATTACACGAACATGAGAAACATTGCGGTACCAATCCATGTAGTTGGGAGCATTTTCAAAACCTTGGTTGGCTGCCCTTCCTTGGTTGATCAAGTAATGCGCCCTTCTATCCCAATGGAATTGACAGGATGGTGAACCCTTGTGAACCACCGTGATAGAATCTTTATCGAGACTTGCATTGCTCCAGGAACCAAAGTGAAATTGCCATGGATTTCCTCCTTTGGTATACCTTGTAAAAGCGTGTTGTCGCATCACCCTTGAGGCATTGTACATCACATATCCCGTAAGGTGCCACAACGGTCCAAAATAAAGTGCCAAATCGGACCGACCCGCGATATGTCCGATGGCTCGGTCTTCCTTGTATGGATCAAAGCATACGTCTTGGGCTTTAAGTGAGTCAAAAATCTCCCTCAAACAGAATCAACTGATGCTCCTTCGTCCTAGAATGGTTGTCATCGAAGACGTACTTTCTTCCTATAGGGTCACCTTTCTCCCACGCCGGGTTTTCAATGGCCAAAAAAGTTTGGTAGAGATAGGTCTCTATTTATAGCAAAAAAGTACCCAAGGGCTAGTTTTTTTAAAAAAAAACGGTTACTTCAACATAATCGGAGGTTTGTCAATATGTATTATCTACCGATTGTGTTTGGTTTTCGAGAAACACGGCTAGTTTATTTTGAACGAACTAGCCGATTTGGAGTATAATCGGTGAGTCGGATCAACAATTAAAACTTTCGATTTTCATAAATTTTTTTGTAGTTGGAGTATAATCGGTAGCTAATAACCTACAGATTGTCTGATTGCCCCAAATTTTGTTTTTGCGAAATGTCATTTTGTTCGAATTTGGGAACTAGAATAATCGGTAGTTAATAAGGCTTAGATTATCAGATTGCCCCAAATTTCTTTCTTGGCGAAATCACCAATTTTGGGAATTTTATGAGCTACTATATAATCGGTAGTCTCGTGAGGTTATTTCCCTTAGATTGTCATAGAAGCCAGGATGCGAGTTTGGCACAAAATCGATAATAATCGGTAGTATAACATAGTTACTAAGCTTAGATTTCGTTGTTATAATCGGGAACAAAATACCTTCCGATTGTGTAAGGGCATTAACGTATTCTCCGCGTTTTTGGACATCCCTTAACGGTGTATATGGGTTGGGAATAAAAAAGTCGCCCCTAATTCTTTCGGGGTCGCCCCTAAAAGTGCCAGGATTCTTTAATATTACAAGAAAATTGTTCATCTTTTCTTAAGCTTGCAATTCGGTTGTCTCTGTCTTCTCTCATTTAGCCATTCTTCTTCAAACCCCATTTCTCAAAACCTGAAATCCTTCTTATATTAAATCACCATTATTTCTCTATCAAGGATTAAATTGGTTGCTAGTAAAACATGGGTTAAAGACCTGATGAATCTTAGGTTAAAGACTAATCAGAAATTGGCAATTTAAAAGTGTATTTAAGTTAAGTAACCATGAACAACAGTAAGCAATCACATAGAACTAAAAGATTGTCCCAACTATACAACCAATTAAATCTCAACCACCACAAAATCTCAACTCAAAAGGTAAAATAAAAATCTTTGATTCACTAGAATTGATTCCCAAATATATACTTAATTATTAAAAAAAATCTGTACACCACTGATTTTTATCACCACAACCAGAGAAGGAGACCCGCGGGTGCACATTCCGTACATTTCTATTGGTTAGCCTTAACGGACGTTTTCTATCATTTCCTTCAAAAATATTTTATTTAAAGATATCGCATAATTATCTAGCCTCGTTTTTCTCTTTCCTAATTAAGCTCCCTTCTCTGGGATTTTTCTGTGATTCCTAGATCACCTTCGAACTTGGTTGATTCTAGAAATCTGATTGAAAAGTTATGATGAAATAAATCAATTCAAATCTCTCTTTTACTAAAGCTAATACATCTAGTCTTAATTTTTTTTTTCCTTTTTGTTTGAAGCATATAAATTCTTAATAAGATCATACTAGTAGTTGATTCACCGTTGTTCAACTTAAACAGCGGAAATCATTTCAAATCTCTCTTTTAATAAAGCTAATAGCCTAATACATAAATTCTTAATAAGATCATAACAAGTTGGATATTTCCATGTAAAAATCCAAAAGTGGATTCTCTGATTGTAGTGAACTAATGTGAATCTCATTTGAGAATAAAGACAAGAATGGTTTTCACGACAGTATAGCTAATTCTCTCGTAGGGTAATTAAATTAAGGGTTATTTAACATTTGGTACCCATCAAATGTCCAACACCTAGCTTTAGTACCCAATATTTGAAATATTAGCGGTTGGTACCTAGATTAACGGTTGACCGTCAAAGTCAAACTTTGACCTAACAGATTTCAATTTAAATTTTATAACTTCATTTTGATTGGTTATTTTTTGTTTAATGAAGACATGAAAAATCACGCATATCCTAGTAAGATTTACCCCACTTCTGCAGACATGTTTCCTCTCTAGTATTTTCACGAGCAGTTGAGGTGCAGTTCACACCCAACTGAATGCATCTCCTATAATAGCTCACCGTTGCTTCCAAATTCGAATCCAAGTCATACCGATTTTTCATAATCGTTAATAGCCTCTCAAAGAACCAAGATCTCCTTTGTTCATTGCTTATAGAGATGGCATCAACATGGTCTTTCTCGATTAGTTTCTTGGCCAAATTGAATTCAAAATCCTTTAACAACCAACACCTCAATACCGTCTTGTACTTGGTTGCGAAAATATGCCTTGACCCATCAAACACAAACAATTTCTCCATACAAATCATTACTCACATAGCAAAGAAGATAACTCCTTTTGTTTTTTTCTCGTTGATTTCTCTAACTCTATCTCTACCTTGCTCGAGCTGCTGTCCATTCCTTTCCTTGCCTTTGAAAGTCTCTTAAACCCATGGAACTCAATCATCACACCCTTGTTTTAGCTGGCGGTGACCGAGATGCATCCCAAGAATAAATTGGTTTAGGTTTAGGTTTATGGTAGAAGGAATTTTGAAGGTTTAGAATGTTGGGGAGGAAATTTCGTAATGAAACAGAGAATCAAATGCAAGAATTTGGGATATTATTATTACAATCGGGTTTAATTGGGGCATCGAAAAGTGAAAACATATTAGGGTTATGAAAAATTATCTTCCTCAAAATCATTCACTAATCCATGCTTTCAGTAACAATGGGTTTGGAAGTTGGTGCAACTTCTTCTCGGGAAATTTGAATCGGTATAGTTTGGCAAGAAGGATTCCAATATCTGGTGAAGGAAAAGAATAACATGACCGAGCTGGTGGTGGTGATGTGTTCTTCATCACAGAGATCTGCAACTTTTTGCTTTCTATATGGATTTTTTCTGTTTTTATTTTAGGGTAGTTTTGTAAAAGCATATTTCATTTAAAATGATAATTAAAAAAAAACTGAAAAAGAAAACAAATAGTAGTCAACCCGTTTAACTTGACAGTCAACGGCTAGTCTAGGTACCAACTGCTAATATTTCAAATATTAGGTACCAAAGCTAGGTGTCGGACATTTGCTGGGTACCAACCGATAAATAACCCTTGAATTAAAACCTTTTACAGGATCTTTGTATTATTGATCATCAAGATCATGATTTTATGTCTCTCCAACTTCTCTGATTTTTGAAACGTAATCCTGTCAAATATCTATTCATCTTATTACACAGTCGCATGGATCTTAAATCGAATATGCTCCTGGTATTATTCATAGACACACACTTGATTGAAATAACATAAAAAAAAATTTTGCTAGAGTGAAAAACGAAGAAGTCAGAAAATGCAGAGAAAAAGTTCGAGAGGAAGAGAGAAGAAAGGGAGAGAGATAAAACTCTTCTTACTTTCTAGATATATACTCAAATTAAATATTTCATTTTTGCTTGAAAATTAAATATTAATATCTAAAAAAGATACTGCAGAGTTTGGACGAATAGAGATGGAGGAATGTGCATCCCGGTTAACTATGGGGTGCACAAAATCGCACTCGTAAATCATATATAAGAACTTGGAAGAATTAAGAAAAGAGGAGAGATGAAATTTATCTTTGCTGGTGTTGTTCCGAAATAAATAAGAAAGAGAGCATTTAATTATAAAAACTAGTAATGACACATGTGTGATGCATATGCTTGAATTTTTATTCATCCAACAATACTAAATTTGAAAGCTATGGAATTTTTTTCCTAAAATAAAAATTTATTATTCTTATTTGTACTCGTTACGTAGATAATTGAAAGAGCTTTTCAAATATATAAATTTTTAAAAAATCCGGTGTATATTTTGAAAGATGATAAGTTTTTAAATTTTTTGATTTTGAAAGATGATAAGTTTTTAAATTTTTTGATCTATTTTTAAAACAATGGTATTTATGTAAATATGTAAAAAATAGGGACAACCAAATAATTTAGGGGTCTCCTACCAAAAAGAGCTCTTTTCTTTATATTAGTATAAGATTATACTGTGTAATTTGCATGTGGTGGACCCTGGTTAGTTACATCTAATAATCAAGGGAGGAATGTGCACCCCTAGTTAAGTGGGGGTGCACATAGATGGAATATGATTACATCAGTTCCACAAACTCCATCAACATTTTCTTCTTGTCTCTCCTAAAGTTGTATCCTGCGAAGTTTCTTCAGCTCGTACCAAAAAGCTCCGATACAAGAAACTGCCCATTTTCCACCAGCAACAAGGTTACACTAAATGAAATTGAATCTCCCAATATACAGTATATAACAACAAAATGGAATTTTGATCTAAATTGAATCTTTACAAAAAAAAAAAACATAGAAATACCAACGAGAACAAATTCCACATATCCCCACCACCAGAAACCCTCACCACTACCGAATCAAGCAAATGAAATCTAGTTAACTTAAAACCCATCCCCAATTTCACATAAGCATACATAATTCAAACCCCCATTAATGAATTAACAATCAAATCAACAAAAAGTTATAACCTCTAACCTCTTATCAATATTTTCAACACAAATCCAACAGAAATTCAATCATCTCATACACATATTTCGATCTGTATCCCCACTAAGAATCAATAAATCAACTGTAAATCAAAAATCCAAACTCTTCAAGACCTAATTTCCTTCTCAATTAAACCCTGGGAAGATTCAATTAATCAATAGTAGATGTAGATAATATAATCAAATCCCTAAAAAAATCAAAATCAATATACATTCACATGCAGACAAAAGGAAGAAAAGATTGAAGTAATAATTACTAGAAACCTACCTTTTCACCATTGTTGTTCTTCTTCCTGTTTTGAAATTAGAGATCTAACTTATTCATATATGAAAATCAAAGGTTATTACGGAATTGGGAACCCTAGAATTAGGTGAGAATTTATAAAAGAAGCGTAAAATAAGGGAATTTATAATGATGCCTGGTTCTCAAAGGTGAGGGTTTCTTTTTCTTAACTCTGTTTTTTCTTATATCAGTTCTTGGAGTTGCAGAGAGACAAAGAAGAAGATGAAATGGATACGGTGAGAAATTTGGTTTTAAGGTTTGTCTAGAGATGATTTAATCGTGGCCATTTATTTTGGTGCCAAGATCAGACTCGGACACGTACAACAAGCCAACGTTAGAACATACACTGCCATTGTTATACTCCCTCCGTTCCATTTTACTTGCTTTTTTAGGGTTTCTTTTGTGTTCTAAATTAGATGATAGTTTTAGTTTTTTTTCCCAATTTTCACTAATTTATCCCTGCTTTGGAATCACACCAGAGAATTAATTCTCATGGTAATCAACCAAAAACAATTACTCTATAATATTTAAATATACTCCATGGAGGATATATACTCAATCTTGTACATCCCAAGTACATTACTATGGGATTGATAACTTTCCCTATATTCTAGAAACACAAAACTAGGTTATTTAACTCTTTATGTAGGAATTAATATGGGTATTATTGGAAAGATTTTACTCTCTCTGATATTTCTTAATATCCGTGAAAAATCCTACAACGTCAAGTAAATCGGAACGGAGGGAGTAGTTCTTAAGGCTAGTACGGTAATAAGTTTGTTCACCGAAGTTAAGTCAATGGTTTGACTTGACAATCTCGGACTGGTCAAGGTTACAACTCTTAATATTTCAAATATTGGATACCAAAATTAGGTGTTGACATTTACTGGGTACAAATGTTAAATAACTCATTATATTTCTGCGGGGACTAGGTTGCACTGTGAGTACCCAAATTTACCTATCAAATTCCTCAAGAAAGTGAAATCCATTAGAGTAACCATGATTATTGTAATGCAATTCCAGCCCCACAAAGACTAAAAGCATCCACCGACAATATTTAAAGAACAAGTAAAAATTTGTTATTACATGCTATAAGTGAAAATTACTATCAGACCCAATTATGTACAGTACATTTTTAAACTGTGAAACCCACCGGAGGGAAACTTGATTCGCGCACACATTTTTTGGATGAAAATTCTTCGCAAATCCATAATTCTGTAAAATTGTGTTTTCATGTTTTTTTTTTTTTTTTGATTCCCAACTAACCTTCTGTGTAGAAAGGCAAGAATTTCCTTCAAAGTTAAAAAGTCGTTCTTCGATCTTCTCTCGCAGCCCAAATACAAAAAGATCTCAGATTTTCTTAGTTATCATCGTCACCATCGTTTACATCGCAGAAAACCAAAAAAGAAAGGAAAATGTCTGAACATGATAAGCGGCTACGAAAATAAACTAGATGACCGCTGCCACGGTGGGATGGCCGACCGAAAAAATTGACATAAAACTAAATTTTGTACTCAAGGACTTGCCAATTGCCGCACATTCATTTGCTTACTAAATTTTGTCTTATACACCATCTCAACACACCCCTCTGCGTCATGGATAGCAGCCGTAGATGGGAAATGGTCGGTCTGGGAGAGGTTTCGGGGACCAATAGGGGGTGGGCACATAAACGGGGTATGTTTTTGGGTATAAAACCGGTAGATGGGAAGCATTTTCAAAAATGTACAACAATTACACTGTCTGCCAAACAGAAAACACCAGGCAATGTGAATTACCTCTTAACTTTTGAAACACAAAAGTGGCGGAACAGGGGAAAAATAGTTCTTAATATAGCCGAATACGCTGAACTTAAACAACTTGCATCACATAAAGAAAACAACATAATGTTTTTGCCAGCAACTACAGACAAAACTCCATAGTAGACACCAGGCATACCTAGAATCATATAAAAGATCACTAAAAGTAAGTTAAGTGGCTTAAGAAAATTGATGATTAAAAGGCTTCAGATACCCGGAAATGAGGGCTTATGCCAAGGTAGAAGTAACTTATATCGATCTCAATTAATTGTCACATCCAGATGAGATACCCATTAGGAACTCAACAGCAATGAGTTACATTGCATCTTACTATGTTTGAAGCATTATGAAATACTAGGAATTTGCCAATATCAATATCCCACTGATTCTCATCTTTTCATGTTCATGAAACAACATATATAGTAAATGGAGATTTCAATTTGATGAATCTAAGCCAAAATCGATTAGAATGACATGTAAACGTCACCTGAACTCCTAAAGCCTGCAGAACTCTGTTTCCATCGACTCTTGATTACCTATAAACCAGAACTGAGACATCGGTTTAGGCATTTCAACAAAGCAAAACTGAACACAATTTTCTATTAGGCATTTCAACAAAGCAAAACTGAACACAATTTTCTATTAGGCATTTCGACAAACAACTGGAAGCATATGTCAAAACTAAAAATTAGGAACTTGATTTCTAAATTCAACTGAAAAGCAACTCATACCCAAACATCGGTTCTTCACCTCCCATCCAAAAATTATCGAAAATTATGAGAAAAAAAGAAGAAGAGAGAAATGAAACCATTGAAAAATATTAGTCAACATTACGAATCACAAAATACACACTGAGTATGATTATGGTTGACTTGGTGGTGGTGGTGGTGATGGTGTTGCTGAGATGTTTACAATGTAGTACGCCTCGGCCGAGTCAGCCGAGTTACTCGCGAGTAACCCGGGTATCGGTCTTTGGCTGATCCGATCCTCAAAAACTCGGCCGAGCAGGGTATTCACTATATACTCACCGAGTTAGTCGTGACTCGGGCCGAGTTATTCAGCAGATTTCCATTCTTCTTCTGCATGTCTTTTTCACCACAAATATCTTGAACACGGTGAAGGAGGACTAATCATAGGGAAAAATACTTATGAAGTTATGATGGTAGATAAACCTAATTTAGGAAAGGAAGTTACTACCATAATTAATTTACGCATTTATAACTATTAGATTATGATTTTTACATAGAATAATTGACAGCATTTTAGGATTGAGAATTAAGGAAATAAACCAACTAAGACTAGAATTTAGGAACGAGAAATAAGGAAGGTATGAACATTATGAGATAAATTAGGAAGCATAAATAAAATGCATATTAATTAGGAAGGAAACTAAAGAAGTCATATTAATTGACCCAGCGAGTAACTCGGCTGACTCGGCGAGTAACTCGGCTGGGATCGGGGATCGCTCCCCCACCGAGCCGGGGCCGATCCCCGAGTCGTACTACATTGGATGTTTATTTGAGTTAGCTGAGGTGCTGGTGAAGGAACGAATGGTGCTGGTGGTGGAGGAATGGCAGAGTATTGACTAATAACTACGAAGTTCACTACAAGAAAATGGTCTATTAGCGACGACATTCCGAGCGACATATTTAATTTGGTCGCCAAAAACAGTTAACATCGACCATATAAATTTTGGTCGCAGAAAAAATGCATTTGCGACGTAGCTGAAATAATGTAGCTAAACTGGTCTAAAATGGTCGCTAAATTTTCAAATAGGCGACCAGAAATGATGTTGCAGCTAAATATTTATAAAGGCGACCAAAAATGATGTTGACGGCAAAATTCAAATTTGGCGAGAATATTAATGGTCGCAAACAAGTTTTTAATGTAACTGCAAACCAAGTCTATCTTACTACGTGGTGGACCACAGAGAGACGTGCGGGAGTTGGTTACGGTGGTGACTTTCATCCATAAATTTTTCTAACTTCTGCCCAATCCTACGGTTTACTCAAACTATATAGAAAGCCCTAATATTTTGTTTTCATTCTCAAGTAACCGCTCTGTGGTTTTTTTTGTTTTTTACCCAATCTCCTCTCTCAATCCTCAAGCAAAACTTCAGTATCTGCTTTATTTGCTTCGGTTGATCGAGCAAATTAGTTTACTTCTCCTCTTTTAATTCATAATTTTACTGGTTGGCTATAGTAGTGTCATCTTCAAGGATTTAACTTCTGAAGGATTTTGGACAGGCAAAATCATAGAGTAGATTAAGAGATATACGAGGAGACGAAAGATTCGTTTAAGATGGGTTTAAAGATACTGTTTACCATTTTTAATCAATGGTATGTGTTTATAATTGGCATGTTTGTGTCACAGAATAGTGTTTTTTTGCTTTCTCGTGATCTATTTCTTCTTAACGATATATAATAAGTTCGAATAACTTAAATCATCTGGGTTTGGTATATTAACTATTGCAGAACAAGAGAAGAAAACCTCTAAGATGCTAGCGGAGACAAATCAGACGGATCTTAAAATTTTTGCGTGGAATTGGAATATTAGATTGCTCTGGTATTTTGAAGGTTGGGGAATCGGAGGTTGATAATTGGAAATGAATAGAACCGAAAGTTGAAGATCGGAATAGATCATCCACTTATTTACTTTTGTATTTTGTGTCTACTGAGCACCATTAGCATTTTCTTTTTTCTTGTTTTTCTTCCTTTAAAAATGTACACAAATTAAAGAACTGTGCACTATTCCATTCCACTTCATCCTCTTAATGTTCACATTTTAATTTTTATAGTTGTACTATATCATTTAAAATAAAATTAACAGGGTCAACTTCAGATACAAAGATGTATACAATCTTTAGGCTGCGGAAAATGACGTCGTTAACTCAATATAATTTTTCACGGACAAAAGCATATTTGGACGCCAAAACTATTCACTCGACCAAAATAAGTTGTCGCTAAAAAGTTTTTATTTGCCGCGATATATTTTTTCGTCGGTGATTTTTTGATTAGCGACCAAAGTAATTTTTGTCGCCACTGTTTATTTGGCGACGAATTAACAATCCGCGTCGCAGTAACCAATCAGCGACGCACAATCAGCGACAATTTTGGCGACAATTCTTTTTTGTCGGTAAAACGGATTAGCGACGAAAAAGGTATATTCCGCGACCGTTGATTTCGTCGCTAATTGCCAATTTTCTTGTAGTGGTTGTTGTATGGTAGTGCTCGTGGAGATTTTGATCATGATTAGGGTGGAGGGTCCGGTGGTGTTTGGTTATGGTGGTGTTTCTGATAGTGTGGAGATTTTGGTTGTCATGCTGGTTACGATGGTGGTGAAGCCGTTTAGGAATGAATGGTGGTGGTGGCGAAGGAAGCGCAGAGTATTAATGGCGACGAAAATCTGAAGTTACATCCCAAAATCAAAAGAACGAGAAAAAAGAAAAAAAAAAAGCTTTATGAGGTCGTCGGGTTCGACCCCATGACCTTTACCTAGATTTTTACAAAAACACCCTCAACAATTACAATATTTCCAACTCCGTGTCCTTTTTTCAGTCCTCTAATTTACGCGATTACCCTTTATTTTTCAGCTTATTTACGCAACTGTCTAAGAGAAAAGAAAAATTAAATTACGCCAGCGTCCTTTTTGAGGGCCATTTTCGGATTTTCATTAATGGACAGACACCAAATCCAATTTTCATTAATGGACAGACACAAAGTCACCATATATAGAGTCCTCCCTCGCTTCGCTCGGTCGGCCTAATTAACACAAACAAAATAGCAGTTCAAAGTTCATTAAATCATCAATTGAATCGGGTTGATTTTAAGAAATTGATCAACCAAAGAAGAAGAAAATAATACAAAAAAAAAAAAAGCACCTTTGATCAAATTTATTTATCGAAACATCAATTTCTGACCTACACCGGTGATTCTTCCCACACCAATTCTTCAAAATTACTATCAAATGCAACGAAAAGAAAATCAATCACATAACGCCTCTGTTTTCCAAAAAAATAAATTCAATTTCTTCAAATTTGCTCATACCTGTTGGAGATTATTCTGATTCTTCCAAATGCAGTGATCATCTATTACTGATTGCTCAAAATGTCCATTGAATCAATCGAACTGCTCATACCTGTTGGAGCTTTCAGAGAACAATAACAGCCTTTACTTTTTAATTAATCATTAGGTGCAATATTTTCTAATTTGGATAAGCTTTAGAAAAGAGACGAGGAAGAACAAAGACGGACGATAGAATAAAGTGGTGATTTTTTTTTTTTGAAGCATTAAGATTAGATAAAAAAACTAGAAGTTTAGTACACGGGGATATGTCATTCCCAACGTATCATTAAAAGTAATTGAAGTTAAGAAATTAGGGACCGTGTGGTCCCAAATGGAAGTGGTGAAATTATTAATTTCACTGCTGTCTGCCGCATTGTTTGCAAGTCCATCCGCAGCTTGGTTTCCTTCTCTGTAGATATGTGTGAGTGCGTGGCGTGGAATGCTTTGGAGAGCGAGGAAGATTTCTTCAATCATCGCTTGAAGGTACCAAGGTGGTGGCGTTTTTGACTCGATGAACTGTATTAGGCTGGTGGAATCTGTCTCGAACCAAACTTTTGGCCAATCGTGATCTATTGCAGTTCTTACCGCTAGGAGTAGGGCCCAAGTTTCTGCCATAAGCGCAGTAGTGATTCCCAAGGGTTGGGCAATTGCCTTGATAGTAGTGGTGCTTGATGATCTGCAAATAATACCTGCCCCTGCATGTCCCGGGTGTCCTCTTGCGGCTCCATCTGTATTTATCTTGATCCATCCTGGATCTGGAGGTCTCCATCCGATGTGGATTGTTCTTGTGTTTTTCTGCGGGGGAGGTGGTGGCGGGATATTGCGGATGATTGGTGAAAGGTGGTTGATAAGCTATTCGCCCAGGTGAATTCTTGTTGGAGTTGGAAAGCCAACCGCACTATGTCAGCTGGTCTTTTATGTTGTCTCCTATATACGAGGTGGTTTCTGGCCAGCCATAGTGACCAGAGTAGGAAACATAAGGCCGTGGTAGCATAAGTTGGGATTTTTGATGTTAATAAGCGATGTAAGGTTGAATTCGATTAACCATCGGTGGTTTGTCTTAGGGAAAAATCAGGTCGCACGATAGTTGGGAGAAACATAATTGCCAAGCCTCAAAAAGCGACTTGACGGTGGAGCAATAAGTGGTTTCGATTCCGTATCCGGGTTGCAAAGGTTGGGCATAAGGGGATGGGGTGAGACGGATACGGTGTAGAGTGTTGAAGGTTGTTAATCCTTCATTGATGGCTTTCCACAAAAAAGCCGGATTTTCGGTGGGCGAGGAGCGTCCACGGGGAACTTGGATGGGGGTAAAAAGTTGGGTTGGTTAGTTTCCATTTGAAGAGCTAGTTGGATCGTATCCCGAACCGGTGGTGTATTTACCGAGATCTATGGTGTGGCCAAACGATTTTATCTGTCATTTCTGTCTGCGGTAGGTGGATATTGATGATTCTAGCAGCTGCATCTGTCGGTAGCCGAGCTAGTTGCTCAGGATTCCATTGTTTGGTGAACGGATCAATGAGTTCTGAAACTGTCTCTATGCCGTTACATTGTGATGTAGTGAGTGGTTGGTAATGGGGATCCAACTTGATGTAGTACTAGTTGTGGTCCCATTTCGGATCTGGTGTTGACAATTTGATTTTAGGATGGGTATCGAGAGAACATACCTGTTTCCACATCGGGCTAGTGTCGGGAATATTGGTGTAGTTTCCTAGGATCTCCTCATCCTTGGGTATTTCGCTTTACTTAAGGATGTGTATACTGATTCTCATTTGGTCATGAAGAGTCCAAATTCTTTTCATCAAGAGAGCTTGGTTATGGATTTCGCTTTTCTGATTCCCGGACCTCCATGGGTTTTAGGCGTTGTTAGCTTGTCTCCCCTTATGGTATGCGACTTCTTTGTGGTAGAATCATGGCCCCAAAAAGAAGTTTCGGTTGATACGATCTATCTTGTTGTGGACATGTTTGGGCAATAGTTGTGTGTGCATTATGTGGTTGGCAGTGGGCGTCAGGGAAGTTTTGATGAGTACTAATCTTCCAGCTGGGTTTAAACATTTGGTTTTCCATCCTTTCGCTTTTTCGAGCCAATCTACGGAGGAGAGGGGTGTAAATATGGTGAGGATCTACCTTGCTTAAAATTGCCTCCCAGATACATTGGTGGAATTGTCGTAGTAGTCATAGAGAACTGTTGTTGTAACGCTAATATACTCTGGGGGGATAGGTGAGGGTGATGGATAATGGTAGATTTGGATGTGTTAATAGTTTGACCAGCGGAGTAAGAGTAAGAGTGTAGTAGGTTTTTGAGGTTATGACAGTTTTGAGGTGAAGCTTTGCACGTGATAAGTAAGTCATCAGCGTACATTAGATGGAGGATTGGGGGCATGTCTAGAGATTTGAAGTCCATGGATTTTGTTTTGGTGCTCTAGGTTGGCGAGGTTTGTGGAAAGGATCTCAGCACATAAGATAAAGATGTACGGAGAGAGGGGGTCACCTTGCCTAATTCCCCTGGTAGGTGTAATAAAGCCTGAAGGGCTCCCATTAATATTTATTGAGTAGGTGTGATGAAATACAAAGCATCGGGTATCGGATGAAGGTGTACTGGGAACCCTAGTTTAGACATAGCACAACGGATAAATCCCAGTCAAGGTGTCGTAGGCTTTACGTATGTCTAACCGAGAGCAATTTTAGGATCTTTGGTGTTGGTGAAGTTACGATATGATGGAACAGGTTCGCGGCAATGGCAATGTTATCATGAATTGATCGTTGGGGAACAAAGGCGCTCTGGGTATGGACTGATCGAAAGGGTAGGAGAGGTCGTAGTCGATTGACTAGTATTTTGGCTATGATTTTGTATGTCACATTACACAACCCTATAGGTCGAAAATGAGAGGGAGAAGAAGGGTGGTCAGTTTTAGGGATGAGGGTTATGTTTGTGTGGTTCATTTTGGGGTGTAAGACTTCCCTATCAAAGAAATCGTGAACCATGGCTATCAGATGCACATGAGTGGTCTCCCAAAAAAATTGAAAGAACTTACTTGTATAGCCGTCTGGTCCAGAGCACGTTCTGAACCAATATCAAACACCGCCTTTTTAATCTCTATCGGGGTTACTAGGGCAGTTAGTGTAGAGCACTGTCTGGGGGTAAGACGAGGTGATACTGCTTCGAAGAGTTGTTCATCAATGGAGGTGGCCGGTGTAACATATTGGGAAGAGAAGTGGTCTACTATGAGTCTGGTGATATTATTTTGGTCGAACGTCCATCTTCCTTGTTGATCCTTTAACTGCCGAATATTGTTGCGTCCCCGGTGAATGGTTGCAGTAGTATGGAAAAAAGTTGTGTTATTGTCTCCCGATTGTAGCCATTGAATTCTTGACCGTTGTTTCCAATAAGTGGCATGGTTCGCGAGTAAGGCCAAATGGTTATTGCGTAGATCTTTCTCTGTTGGAGCCGATAGATTAACGCATTTCGGTTTGGTGCGCCTGCTTTGGTGTTGAGCATTTTGTATTTTTGCCGTGGATAGCTTTATCATGGTGGGTAAGTGACCAAAGGTGTTTCGATTCCATTGGGTGAGGATTTTGCTTGTGATGGCTAGCTTTAGTTGTAATGCATTTGTCGGATCCTCATCGTCCTCTTGATTCCATGCCCCACTGACTATCTGTTTGATGTGTGGGTGTGATAGCCATAAGTGCTCAAACTTGTAATTTCTTGCACCCTGCCATTTGATTGCCTGTGGTTGTAAGAGTAAAGGTGCATGGTCAGAAGTAATACGTGGTAGGTGTGTCACCGCAGCATGTGGGTTGGCTGTTCTCCATCTTTGGTTTGCAAGTGTGCGATCCAGGCGTTCCATGATAATGTCGGCTCCTTGTTGTTGGTTGGTCGGTGAACGGGTCTCCTTGGAATCCCATGTCTAGCGATCCAGTCGTGCCTATCATGTTGAGTAGCGGTTGTGTTTGGGCAAACGTGACTGGCCTACCTCCTTTTTTTTCCGTTTGGTCAAGTACTTCGTTGAAATCGCCCATTAGTAACCATGGTAGTTGCGTGTTTGGGAATATGTTGGTGAAGTTTTGCCAAAGATCCCATCGTCTTGCTGCATTCTGAGGTGGTTCATAAATTCCTGTGAATAATCATGGTTGTCCCGGTATCGGAGGGGTAACACGTGCATGGATGTAGCTTTGTGATTGTTCTAGTATCTGTACTTGGAGTTGATCGTTCCACATAAGGCAGAGCCCGCCTTTGTGGCCAATTTTTGGTACCGAACAGCTATGTTGGAATTGAAGTGTATGTTGTATATTATTCATATGCGCAGAAGTAGCCAAAGTTTCGGAGAGAAATACCATTGCCGGCCTGTGTGTAGCAACTAGTCCCCGTAGGTGTTGAATCGTAGTAGGTTGGTTGATACCTCTGCAATTCCACGCTATGATATTCATCTTTTCCGGCAACAAATTCTCGGTGATTTCCTGAGCTGCTGGCTTTGCGAATAAAACCGAAGAAAGGAAAAAAACAACCTAACAAATCTAAGAAACTAAAGGTTTAGTTCAGACTATTTAGAAGGTACAACAAAGGCTACTTAGTAGTAATAGTAGCAACTTTGAAAGGACCGATATTACATGCGATACAGCTTAAAACAGGGAAAGCAAGGCACACTAAATAGGAAGGGAAATTAAGCAATCCTAAGGGCCTATTAGATAACCAAAAAATACAAGAAAAAACAAATTGGACTAGTGTCCACCGGCCCTACGACTAGGTTATGTTGTTGTTGAGATAATATTGTGATACTTCTTCATTTCAGGGATTCAAAATACGGATTCAAGTTACGGATTCTGCAGGTTCGACTGTGGTGCTTTGGAGGATGAGGCTTCAGCGTCGTTGGTACCCGGCGTGACTTTCATTGTACCATTGCATTGATCGTTCTCTGATTCCTCACTGTCTAGATCCATCTATAGTGCAGTTGGTATGTTTTGGGGTTTCTGCTTCTTTGACTCCTTGGATGCCTGGTACAACTCAACAAGATAAGATGGATTTGCTGCAGCAATTCTAGCATATTTTGGTCTCTTGTTTGCAGGCCATGCCGCAATCCAGTCAAGGTAGTCCTCCATATTGAGTTGTTCTCGGGCCAGGGTAACTTCAGCTAGAGCATTATGAGAGTTGGCAGTTGTATTGTTTCCGGTTTCATTGGTAATGATGTCCATGAGATGAGCTGGATTTCGTCTCTTGGTAGTTGGTCGATTCCCAGTTTGATCGGTGTTTGCAGAGATATGATCTTGTTCTTGCTGATAAAGTACTTGGTGTTCATTCTCCTCCTCACTTAGTGGCTTCCTTTGAAACGATGAAGCGGCTGAAGATGCTGTGTCTTGAGTAATTGATTCATCATAAGCAGGGATTGAAATCTCCGATTGTGCTGGGGAGTTAGATGCATGAACTCGTAGGCTATCCGAGCTATCCATCTTTGTCATCTTCATGGACCGGTAGTCCGGGGAACAGTGCAAGTGGGGGAATGACATAAGGCTCTCCTTGTGCTAGTTGTTGTGCTGGTTGTTGTGCAAGCTGCTGTGCGAATATTATCTCTGGACAATCAGGTCTTTTATGTCCAACCCGATGGCAGGAAGAGCAAAACACCGTTGGGAATTCATGGTATTCAAATCCAAGCCAATTGATTCCTCCTTCCTCTCCATATTCAGCATGTGTGCCAAAGTGCAGTGGTTGGCGAATATCGACTCGACACGAAGTTGTACAGTACGAGTCCATTGGGTCTTCGAATAGGCATGTTACGTGCAACAATAACCCCCATGTGACGTAAGTATAAGCCGGGAGCTAAGCCTCTGCAACCGATCCGGGTAGAGCTCATGTACCGTGATGTCAAATTCTTCATGGGTTAGAGAAATATCATTGATATCTAGGTTTTCATCCCATTTTTTCAGCACAAACAAGTCACCCCATATTATTCTAGTTTCTTGACGCAAAACACGAACCATCTCATGATAGTACTTAAACCTGATAAGGTAAATATGTTCTCTTAGATTAAGTACAGACATACCTCCACGAATCCTCCATCTATATTTGCAGAGCACGGGCGAGGTCGTTAGGTCTAACCTCGGCTCTGAAGCAAAACCACCAATAAGACAAGTGTCTCCATAAGTTCCGGGAAGCGACTAAAAACTCATGTGGTATGTGGGAGAAATTATTGTGCCTTCCACCGCCGGAGTTCATGGAATCTTGAATAAAATTGGCAAGTCTGTTTACATCACCAGTCCAAAGAGACGACATGGTAATGATGGGTTTTAGAGAAACACACACTCAGGTTTGGGTTCACAGGGCAACCGCAAGAAAAAAAGAAAGGGAAAAAAAGTGGTAACAAGGACTGATAGAGCTGGGTTTGGCTTAAGGTGTTGGGGTTAAACACTAGTAGCAAACAACTAAATTTATACATGAAGCCAAAGAGAATTCGAAGAACGGTGGACATGATTTCAATAAAATAAGGGTATTGCAGCAAGTTCCAGGGGACAAAGGAATGTTGCAGGTATATAGATCAGAGGAAAATTGATTGGAAAGGTGTTATTGAGACTAAACCTTACCATTTTGACATCTGTTCTTGAGGATGCAGCATCAGGCCACACAAGCAGGTGAAGTAAAAAAAGCCAAGAGGTAATAAGCAATTACCTAATAAATTTAATATTATATATGTTTATATTTAATAGTAAAAAAATTAATTATTTTTAAACCTAATAAAATTGAAACAAAATTATTTTCCGATATATGTCTGTTTTTGTCATTTGCTACAACAACAATGGTTGAATATGATATTTTACCAAACACACTTTGATTGCTTTTGTTAGTCAGCTTTAAATTTAATTAATATTTTACCAAACGTTTAACCGCTTTTTCTCACAAAGACAAGAACGCATGCCAAAAAAAGTGCTTTTGCAAAAGCCGCAAGCAATACCAAACTAGGCCTAAATGTTTGTGGCTTGAAACAGAGAATATAAATGATTAGTCGACAACGTACTCAACAAATCACTGGTCACCTATTGATATCAACCACCACCAATACTTAATTTGCATTAAGCTTTCTTATTCTTATGCATGTTGTTGTATTCACTTATGTCGAATCAAGCAAAGAGTCAAATTAAAGAATTAGGGCTGTGCTACCCCGCACGACACCGCACAATAGCCTTATAAGCTAGCAGTTGCTAGCCGTTAGATGCACATAATCTATTTCTTTCGTTTATTTTTATAAAGTTACAGCTGTCAAAATAACACTTAATTTTTAATAGCCTTTCATTTTTAGGGGCGACCCCGAAAGAATTAGGGGCGACTTTTTTATTCCCAACCCATATACACCGTTAAGGGATGTCCAAAAACGCGGAGAATACGTTAATGCCCTTACACAATCGGAAGCTATAATCTGCCCGATTATTATACAGCAATCGGAAGCTTAGTAACTATATTATACTACCGATTAATATCGATTTTGTGCCAAGCGCGTATCTTGCTTCTATAATAATCGGAAGGAAAAATAACCTCACTAAACTACCGATTATAGTAGATCCTAAATTCCCAAAATTGGTGATTTCGCCAAGAAAGAAATTTGGGGCAACTGTATAATCGGAAGTCTTATTAACTACCGATTATTCTAGTTCCCAAACAAGAAAAAAATGACATTTCTGCAAAAACAAAATTTGGGGCAACTGTATAATCGGAAGTCTTATTAGCTACCGATTATTCTAGTTCCCAAATTCGAAAATTTTGAGATTTCTGCAAAAACAAAATTTGGGGCAACTGTATAATCGGAAGTGATAATACTTCATTTGACTACCGATTATACAGTTGCCCCAACAAAATAGAGTCGTTGGAACTCGAAACACTATATAAGGATTGTATCCTTTTACTCTCTATGGAACACAAATACCTTTAAACTCTCTCCAACACCATCTTCAACATAATGGCCCAACCATTCATTAATCCTACGGAGTTCACGATCGAAGAAGATTTATCTTTATGTAGGCGCTATGTTCAATTCTATCCGAGACGAGGAGAAGAACGTAGGCAAGGAGGCATAATGAGTATGAGTTATTTGGGGAAAATTCACGAAAAAATTCTGCGACGACACCGGTAACCCAAACAACCGTCACTCCGCCGATCTTTTTCGCCGAGTTGGTTCAATAAAGGAACACGTCGAAGAATTCGTCCATTTAACTTATCTTGTGAATCAATATCGATTGAGGGGTGAAACCAATGATGAGGTTATAGAACGATCTCTCGGGAATGGCGGAGATGGAAAGATCAAGCTTCCGTTATGAAGCTCATTTTAGAATCCTCGGGCGATGGAAAGATTTAATCCGTTTAGGACTCGTCCAACACGTCCGCGACGCTAATGACAATACCTTGTAATAGAATTGCGGGAGTTCAATGTAAAATTATGATCTTTGTGTAGTTGATATTGTTATGAATTTCAAAATATTTATGAAAATCGGAAGTTTTAATTGTTGATCTAACTACCGATTATACTCAATGGCTACTTCGTTCAAAAGAAACTAGCCGTGCCTCGAAAACCACACACAATCGGTTGATAATACATATTGATAAACCTCCGATTATACTACTCTAATGAAACTGGGAACTCTGTTGACAAAACATCCTATAATCGGAAGTATAAAACAATACATATTTACCGATTACAAATAATCGGAAGATTTGTTCAAACATTTACTACCGATTGTGTGTAATAATTGTACGCAATTTGATCTGATCTTGTAAAAGTACGCATCAACGGCCATATTTTCAAAAAAAAAAGAGACGTTGGGACTCTCATCTATATAAGGAGGGTAAAATATTCTTATTTATGCACCAATCAACACATATATAGCATCGTGTATTCTACAAATAGATTTTCCATCGTCTACTCTTGTGAATTCATTCTATATCTCAACTTACAAGCATGGCAACGTTTGACGCAGATGAAGATTTGGTCATTGTGAAAACATGGTATCGTGAAACAAGACGTGAAGATGTCATAGCAGGAAGGTTAACACCCGAAGTCTTTTGGGCGAGGGTATATAGCCAATTTGTGCGAGAGTATGGAAATCCAAAGCAAAGATCACTCCAACAAGTTCATGATCGTTTCCGACTTGTCCAAAAAGGGGTAAATGATTACATAACGATACAAAAGAGGATGTTTAACACTAGCCACTTAAGCTTGTCGATCCAACAATTTGTAAGTATAACGCTCGGTTATTCTTTTTAAATAACGCCGGGTGTTTAATCTTTCTTACTAAAACGAAGTTGACATTATTTTATGTTTGTTTATGTAGGAGCACTACGGGAAAAACAGCGATTAACTACCCCGGAAATCAGTTGTGGTACCATATAAGACGAGCGTTTATCGATAGGTTGCACAAGGGGGGTTGTAGAAAGTCTTCAATTGTTTGCAACTCGTAAGCTAGAGTCGTAAACTTGGTTGTGGTTCAATATTATACAACACTTGCTTCGGTTGTGATACTTAATCCAAATTCCTGGGCAACATCTCACACAACTCATCAAGAGGTTGTAATAATTTGTTTCACAACAAAGTTATA
Source organism: Papaver armeniacum (assembly GCA_023531295.1). NCBI lineage: Eukaryota > Viridiplantae > Streptophyta > Magnoliopsida > Ranunculales > Papaveraceae > Papaver > Papaver armeniacum. The sequence goes on from JAJJWW010017205.1 coordinate 790,310, forward strand.
AGTCTTAGAAATATCTAACACAACCAATATAATGGTTGTGTATATACCATTCTCCCAACTATTATTATGGTTGTCTAAGACGTGTTTCACAATTATTATGGAAGCGTAGTCTAAGACGTGTTTCACAATTATTACTTGGGTTGTAAGTACTTCTTACACAACAAAAATATGAATAGGAGAAACTCGTATCACAACCAAGTTCATAGTAGTATGACATCATATTCACAACGGTTTACTTGTGTAGCGAAAACTCGTATGACAACCAAGATTATAGTAGTAAGACATGTTATTCACAACCCTTTACTTGTGTAGCAGAAACGTGTATGACAACCTTTGTATGTGTAGTAGAAGTTTGTTTCCACAATCCAGTGCATTGTTTCACAACAAATACGATGTGTAGCAGAAACAAGTATGACAACCATTATTTTCATATCACAACCCTTACTATGTGTAGCATAAAAATGTATCACAATGTTTTTTTGTTGTATAATTCTTTGTTTCACAACCCATATCTGTGTAGCATAAAAATATTTCACAACCCATATCTGTGTAGTGATCACCTTTTTTTCCAACCATGTTTAGCAGTTGTGATTCTTTTACATTTTAGAAAAAAAAATATATAAAATTGCTTTTCGATTCACACAAATATATATAAATATACTTCCATTCATTCAGACAAAAACCATTAAAATGTATGAGAGATCAACATATAAACAAGTTAACCAGATCATCATTCTTTCTGAAACACTCATTGTCATTGTCATTGTTTTTAAAAGCGATGAAAGCAACACAAAAATAACCATTGTCTCATGAAACACACCCCAAACAAAGTAACAGATTATCGGATGGCGGGCATTATCAAATCCTTGGACCATGTGACATAAGTTCCTACTGACATGTATAACACGCTTCAAGTCACCCGATGGCTTGTAGAGATGAGCATCATCAACACGAGAAGTAGTCACGGTCACTTTGTACGCGCGAAACCTATTGGCACTCCATGGCACTCCATCTTTGGATCTGTTTCAGCCAATAATTGCGTCAACAACAACCTCGTTCTCATTGTACCAACTGAGCAATACGCAAGCTTTACCCTTCCCTAGCGCTTCCTCCACCCTTGGTCGCTAAGCTGGACTGTCATTTTGCAAGGCGGGAACAGTCCTACTTGAGCTAGCAAAACCATGGGTGTTGCTAGCATTTCGGACTACGGGAAAAATACAACGACAACATCGAAACTCATAATGGGAGCAATATAGACTAACCGGCGGTTTTATAGAAACATAAACACACTTACAATTGACTGGCCTTGTTCAAGTGTGAGCCATCATGGCGAGACGCATCTCGAGGTTTTTCCTATACCAACATCAAACCCGGCGGTATGAGACGCGAGTTTAAATTTTTCAACTAAAAGAAACAAAAGCGATTATTATAATCTCACCTCTAATAAGTGCAAGTCTCGCATTCATTTCACTCATACTATCCTTGCACTCTTTGATGATCTTTTTGTAATGGCTCTTGACAACCATCTTTGTCTTTGTCGCTCCATAGCCAATACCTCTCGGTCTCCACTGGTTTGTCGTCACCAAGAGCTTTGGAGAGAAGATCGTGTCACGAGATGATCCAACATCAACACCATGCTCTTGTGCGACTCTATCAATTCTTTCTGCATTAGTGCAAAAGCAACCCAATTAGTCACATTTTTGCATCATTCGAACACATATATATTAAGCAAATAAATTAACAAAAAATATAAGAGAAATATGAATTGAGTTCTCACTAAAGCCTCCATATTTCGTGGATTAGGTTCCTTCCCTTCCTTCGGTTTGTGACTTTTGTTATCCAAAGTTCGACTCTATCAATGTCTTCTTTTGTATTCAATTTGCTTTTTTTGCAAACAATATGTTATCCAGCTAGTTAGCATATAATTTGAATACAATTACCCTATAATGAACATAGGAATAAAAATACACAACTTACCATTTTAGCCTCGAGTCTCGCATAACCACTCTCTTCGAGAGTGTGTGGAGTGGTGTATTTCTCTCTAACTTGTTGCATCTGCAATCTTTTTGCATGATAAAGTAACGGAATATCATTAACTAAACAACAGTGAATGTACAAGGGCTGAACACAAAAATAATTTAACTTATTGCGATATGAACACTTACTCGAATCCTCAGAGCAAACATGTGCCACAAACTCTTCCCACTCATTCACAGTATCATTCTCTCGGTTTCAGATTCTGCCAGCTTCATCTGTCTTTCTTCTTCCTCTAGCCCATCCAAGGCGAGGATTTTACCAACTTTCCTAGACCTAGCCTCTTTCGGATAACTTCCCATCTTCCCAAGATAATAGTCTTTGTAAAAATCATCGACAATAAACCTTTGCACCAAATACAAGCAAAATAGTTACAAGAGTTAAAGAGATAATGGATGGTGTATAAAACTTCTAAATACATTATAAAAGTAAAAAGAGTTGAAGAGTCAAGAAATTACCATGATAATCGCCCATATGTTATCTTTGGCCTCTCTAAGGACAAGTCTCCGGTCCTTGTGCTTTAATGGGATGTTACGCCTAACTAAAACACCCAACACACTAGCAAGCTGCAGAAGGATCACCAACAGCTGATCCTTATTGTTAAAGCTCACGACTTCCTTGCCATTCTTATTAGCTGTTAGCCCTAGTCTTTGTCATCCTTGTGGGGCCGCGAGGAACGTACTTTCTTTTGGGTTTGCCTACAAAAGAGTTAAGGATGGAAAAACTAAATAAGGATACAACTCGGGTGACTTGCTCATATTTTATCATATAATTCGAGTGAAAATACTTAAGGATGGAAAAGTAACATAAGCAAAAGAGTCATATACGATGAGCTTGAGTTTCTGGCCAGTTCTTACATCATTCACGTCAACATCATTATCATTTTCCGTGTTTTCTTTTTCCACCTCAACATCTCTCTCTTGTTCAAGTTCTTCATCTTCTTCTTCTTCCTCTTCAAAATCGATAAAGTATCATCGGCATTCTGAGTTGCACATTCGGACATGGCCTTGTACAATTTCCGTTTGCAACTCTTCGCTTGGGAACGACTTCCTCGGTTAAGGGTGCATTTGGAGATTCTAATGGCACTGGCTGTTCAACGGAGAGGGTTCAGGTAGAAGGTGCAGCTTGAGATGCTCTGGTTGAGATTGTTCCGGTTCAACTGAACTTTTCCTTTTCTCGGTGATGATCGTGTTGGGGTAGGCTTTCAGCGGGTGGTTCAACTGCACTTTGAGTTTTCTTTATTGGTGATTGTGATGGAGTAGTCTTTTAGGCGATCTGTGAATCCTCCGAGTTGTTCTTAAACATGGGGATGATCGCCTTGGAAGCTTTTCACTTTCAAGAAGCTCTGAACTCTTATTCTTCTTCTTAGGAGTTTGTTTTCCATGAGACTTTTTACTCTTATCTTTCAAAATGATCTGCAAAATAAACTGAACTATGTTAATCAAAAGGAGATGGTAAATAAAGTGATTGAAACAAGTAAAAAATAAACCGAATCATAAGAGATTTGTTACTACGTACCCTCATAGCGGCCGCGACGTAACAGATTAGCTTGATTTTGCTCGGACGCTTTTGCTTGCTTACTTGCTACCTTTTTGGGAGATATTACCAAATTCTTGCTTACTACCTTTTTGGGAGATGGGACTGGAATCTTGCTCTTTGCTTCATCGTTAACTTTTGTAACATAGAGTAAAATAAGTTAATCAAAAGGATTGAAAGAACATCATTTACACTAAATACGTAAAATTAAACTGAACCATAAGATATATAAGTCTTCACCTTATTATTCTTCACCATTGCAGACAAATTGGATCTTCACCTCCTTCCACACTACGCATCTACAACAAAAACTTAACCAAAAAGTTAAACTCTAAATATTGCACCATATCTCATCGCATAAGAAATCACCATTGTACATGACAAATCACCACATGTGAATCATCGAGGCTTTAAGAGCTGGTGCACTCTCTTTCTTATGAGCAAATCCATTGCTTGAGAACTTAAGCAATTGCTTTGCTCATACGAAAGAGAGTTCTCTAGCTCTCATCAAACCTTGCAAAAATATATAAGACTTTAGCAATCCACATTTGAATCAAGGTATCAAAAACAAACTATAATGTTATAAATCAAACTTAAAATAACCACCAAGCAACTGACAACCATTGGTTGGGATAGAAAGCCTGCGCAATTCTCGGTTGAGAATGAGCCGGGAGTTGATACTCAACAGCCTTGATTCAGATTCACTTGATGGTTTCAAAAACAAGCATCATGTTTATAGAGTTAGAAGAAAACACAATTTTGGTAATTTATTCAAAAATGAAACATATTGAGCATGTTATTAAGAAACCATCAACCTAAAAGGGAAGTCCTGTTACAAACAACTTAAAAATTTTGTTCTTAAAAAATCAAACAATCATGTTAAAAATATTAACCCTAAAGCAATCCACATTTGAATCAAGGTATCAAAAACAAACTATAATGTTATAAATCAAACTTAAAATAACCACCAAGCAACTGACAACCATTGGTTGGGATACCAGAAACCCTGCGCAATTCTCGGTTGAGAATGAGCCGGGAGTTCGGTACTCAACCAGCGGCAAGTCTGATTCACTTGATGGTTTCAAAAACAAGCATCATGTTTATAGAGTTAGAAGAAAACACAATTTTGGTAATTTATTCAAAAATGAAACTACTACATGTTATGAAAATTAAATTTAATTGAAAACTCACATATTGCATGTCAAGAATCAGGTCAGAAAACATAACAATCAGTAAACAAGATTGAAGAACAAGCATGAATTGGTTCGACTCGTCCGAGTCACGAGAATTTCGAGATGTTTTCGGGAATAAATCAAATTTTCTCGACGATTATACAACCTATTACAAAGGGTATTTGCTATAACCAAACAAAACGAAAGAAATCATATGAATCGGTTCACAATATAAACCCTAACTCGGTTCAGAAAATAAAACCCTAATCAGGAAATAACGAAGATAATGAAAAACAAATTCAAATCGGAAATCAAACCAATAGAAAATGACAAATACATCTTTGAGGTGAGATTTATACCCGAGTTTGAGTTAAGATGTAAATGGCAAGTGTGATTGAAGCTACGGTTTGATATCAGAGATTGGGGTGAAGTTGTGTTTCTTGAGATCGATCAGAGTTTGAGATGAAGTTTGGGTTTGAGGTGAAGTTGGGTTTCAAAATCTAGTTAGGGTTTGATGAGAGAAAATCTTCTCAGAGACAGAGAGAAAAAACGAGAAAGAGAGAGAGAAAAAAATGAGAGAGGCGAGAGGAAATTTTGGTCAAAATTCTTCTCTTTAGGGGTTGTTTGGGTGGGAAACCAAATTTGGTTCAAAATCTAGAAGGATGTGCCCAAATTTAGGCGGAAATTTGTTTGGGTGGGAAACACACAATCCGCATGGTACTTTTTGTAGCCGTTAGATTAAAATCTGGACAATCCCATTGGTTGAAACAAAGCATACGGATTGAGAAGAAAACACACAATTTGGTAAACCAAACAAGGCTTCCTCACCGTTAGATTGGCTTGTGATTTGATTTCCTTAAATTTGGTTCGTTGGATTACAAACAATTACAATAAAACCCAAGATTCCATGTAGATACTCGCCGTGCTGTAACCAAACCCTAGATTTCATCGGGTTCGAGAAAGAATCTTGCTCGGAGATCGAAAATTCCTTCCGAGCCAATATAGATAAGATTCCTTCGTAAGAGCAGCGAGTCCAACGAAGTATGACCGTAAGATTCCATGTAGATACTCGCGATGCCGTAACCAAACCCCTAGATTTCATCGAGGTTCGAGAAAGAATCTTGCTCGGAGATCGAAAACCAGGCCAATATAGATAAGATTCCTTCGTAAGAACGACGAGTCCAACAAGTATGACCGTAAGATTCCATGTAGATACTCGCCGATGCCGTAACCAAACCCTAGATTTCATCGAGGTTCGAGAAAGAATCTTGCTCGGAGATCGAAAGCCGGGCCAATATAGATAAGATTCCTTCGTAAGAACGCGAGTCCAACGAGTATGACCAGTAAGATTCCATGTAGATACTCGCCGATGCCGTAACCAAACCCTAGATTTCATCGGGTTCGAGAAAGAATCTTGCTCGGAGATCGAAAATCTGGGGCCAATATAGATAAGATTCCTTCGTAAGAACGACGAGTCCAACGTAAGATTCCATGTAGATATGACCTAGTAGATTCCATGTAGATACTCGCCGTCTGTAGTAACCAAACCCTAGATTTCATCAATATAGATAAGTTCGAGAAAGAATCTTGCTCGGAGATCGATTTCAAAGAATCTTGCGGGCCAATATAGATAAGATTCCTTCGTAAGAACGACGAGTCCAACAGTATGACAATATAGTAAGATTCCATGTAGATACTCGCCGATGCCGTAACCAAACCCAAGATTTCATCGAGGTTCGAGGAAAGAATCTTGCTCGGAGATCGAAAAAGCTCGGAGCCAATATAGATAAGATTCCTTCGTAAGAGCGACGAGTCCAACAAAGTATGACCGTAAGATTCCATGTAGATACTCGCCGATGCCGTAACCAAACCCTAGATTTCATCGGATAAGTTGAGAAAGAATCTTGCTCGGAGATCGAGCAAGATTCTTTCTCGAACCTGATGAAATCTAGATAAGATTCCTTCGTAAGAACGACGAGTCCAACAGTATGACCGTAAGATTCCATGTAGATACTCGCCGATGCCATGTAACCAAACCCAAGATTTCATCAAGTTCGAGAAAGAAGCTTGCTCGGAGATCGAAAACTGGGCCAATATAGATAAGATTCCTTCGTAAGAACGACGAGTCAACGGTATGACCAAGTAAGATTCCATGTAGATACTCGCCGTCCGTAACCAAACCCTAGATTTCATCAGGTTCGAGAAAGAATCTTGCTCGGAGATCGAAATCTGGGCCAATATAGATAAGATTCCTTCGTAAGAACGACGAGTCCAACAGTATGACCGTAAGATTCCATGTAGATACTCGCCGATGCCGTAACCAAACCCTAGATTTCATCAGGTTCGAGAAAGAATCTTGCTCGGAGATCGCGGGCCAATATAGATAAGATTCCTTCGTAAGAACGACGAGTCCAACAGTATGACCGTAAGATTCCATGTAGATACTCGCCGATACCGTAACCAAACCCTAGATTTCATCAGGTTCGAGAAAGAATCTTGCTCGGAGATCGAAAACTGGGCCAATATAGATAAGATTCCTTCGTAAGAACGACGAGTCCAACAAGTATAACCAAACCCAAGATTCCATGTAGATACTCGATCGATCGGAGATCAGATTTGGGCCAATATAGATAAACCAAACCCTAGATTTCATCGGGTTCGGGGTTCGAGAAAGAATCTTGCTCGGAGATCGAAAGCCAGGCCAATATAGATAAGATTCCTTCGTAAGAACGAGATTTCATCGGGTTCGAGTCCAACGAAAGTATGGCCAATATAGTAAGATTCCATGTAGATACTCACCGATGTCATGTAACCAAACCACCCTAGATTTCATCGGAGTTAGAAAGAATCTTGCTCGGAGATCGAAAACTGGGCCAATATAGATAAGATTCCTTCGTAAGAACGAAGCGAGTCCAACGGTATGACCGTAAGATTCCATGTAGATACTCGAGTAACCAAACCCTAGATTTCATCGGGTTAGAGAAAGAATCTTGCTCGGAGATCGAAAGAATCTTGCTCGGAGATCGGAGGCCAATATAGATAAGATTCCTTCGTAAGAGCAGCGAGTCCAGATGAAAAGCCCAATATGACCGTAAGATTCCATGTAGATACTCGCCGCCGTCTGTAACCAAACCCAAAGATTTCATCGGGTTCGAAGAACCAAACCATATAGATTTCATCAGGTTCTAGTAAGAAAGAATCTTAACCAAACCCTCGGAGATCGGAGAAAACTGGCCAATATAGATAAGATTCCTTCGTAAGAACGCGAGTCCAACAAGTATGACCGTAAGATTCCATGTAGATACTCGCAGATGTCGTAACCAAACCCTAGATTTCATCGAGGTTCGAGAAAGAATCTTGCTCGGAGATCGAAAGATTTCCATGTAGGCCAATATAGATAAGATTCCTTCGTAAGAACAGCGAGTCCAACAAAGTATGACCTAAGATTTCAGTAAGATTCCATGTAGATACTCGCCGATCATGTAACCAAACCCTAGATTTCATCGGGTTAGAAAGAATCTTGCTCGGAGATCGAAAAAAATTTAGCGGAAGTTAAAAAATTTAGCGAGAAGTTAAAAACCTTTTTAGAAGTGAAAAAACTTAGCAGAAGTGAAAAAAATTTAGCAGAAGTTAAAAAGTTTCGAAAGACGAAAAAAACCCTATGACGACTATTTCTAACAGTTGTGAAAGGGCCAAGAAAAACCATTTCTGCATCACAACTTCCATTTCAATCTCAACGGAAGTCTATTTCAACCTCACATCGATCTCTAACCGTCCATTGTTTTTAATTTTTTTCCTTTTTATCCTTTTGTTTTTTCTTTCCTCCCACTTCTTTTCTTTTTCGTCTTTCGTCTCTTCTTTTATCTTTCTTCGAACCACAGAAAAACAGCTCCTCCATCTGCAACACAATCAATCAAACCATTACAAGTCAAGATCATCAACAAATCGAGCGAACAGATCTATGAAAAGGAGTTTTTTTTCATCAACATATCGTTTTTTTCTCCATCAACAGATGGAGTTTCTTAACTCTGTTAACAAATCGAGCTTCTCCATCAACAAATCGAGCTTCTCCATCAACAGATCGATCTTGTAATTGGGCTTCTCCATCAGACAAATCGATTGCTTTAATTGCTTTTTTTTTTGTAATAGTTTCATCTCAATTTGCATTAAATTTTTAGGTTTCATGATTGGGTTGCATTAAATTCGTTTTAAAAAAAAAAATCAATCATTCCATTTAATTTGTTTGATGATTTGGTAGCATTAAATTTTGATGATTGGCTGGATCAAATTTTTAGGGTTGCATTTAATTTCAATCATTTCAAACCGTTACATTAATTTTTTTGGGTGTTGTTGAATTTAATTCATGTTTAGATGCATTCAGTCTGCAAATAGTTGAAATTAAGTTTTTGGGGTTGTTTGATTTTTTGCAGATTTGACTAAGCTTGTATAGGGGAGCAGTGAAGTACAAATTTTGCTTAAAATAAGTCTAGCTAATCGATGGTATGTATGCACTAGTTGGCCATTATATGTACAGTTCGACCAAATGCCACCCTATGCAACTATGCGGGATTATATTTATGTGTGTAATTTGGTATAGTTTTCTCGTCCGAGATAATGTCAACTTGGTGCCCATTTTGAATCTTTGATAAAATTATTCGTTATTGGTGGTGATGGCTCCAAAATGAGATGCCTGCATAGGTTTTATGACTTATCTTTTTGATAGTGCATCTGCAAAATTGTGTGATTGTTTGTACCATCGTTTGCGTCCATTTGTTGTCATTCGGATGCCTAATAATTGCGAGATTGCTCAATCCTTCTGGCAAGAAAATAACAAAGGAAAAAGTTTATATATGTTTTAATATGAGAATGTTTTCATTGGCGGTGGGAAGGAAATAAAGATTCATATTGAACGCAACCAGGGGCCCGACTCTTGACTTGTAAAATGATGAATAAGGATTGGGTTCGTTGGCCAAGGTAAAGCCAAGTCATAATTGTCTCTACAGGTATATATGTCTCATAATGAGATTAATCGATCTTAGTACGTCTAACCATTGGAGTTTTAATGTAGGGGGGAAGTTCCATACCAGGATGCAGTAAAGAAGTTCGTAGAGTTGGCTCATGAGAAACTTGGAAATCCTTCTAAGTTTAGTTGTCCTTGTGTGGATTGTAAGAATCTTGTTTGCGCCACTTCCTCTGGTACAATACATATGCACTTGCTAAACGGGGAATGGATCCTACTTACACCGAGTGGGTTCTTCACGGGGAGAAGATTAACAATTTTAATAATGTTCATGAAGAGGAGCAACACGTGAACGTACTTTCTACCAAATGTGGACAGATGCTAATGTTGAAGGTGATGTCGAACCAAGGCAAGGGGTTTGTGAACCTAGGCAGGACGAAGGGTTTCCAAACCACGACGAAGAGTTGCTGATAAACGAGATTGAAGAGGCCGACTTCCCTTTATACCCTGGTTGTACTACACACACAAAGCTAAGCATGACTACTGAGTTGTATAGGCACAAGACAGTAAATGGTTTATCTCGAAGGGCTTTTGATGATCTTCTCAAGACAATTGGTTACGTGTTGCCCCAGGTCATTGTCTTCCTAAATCAACTTACGAAGTGAAGAAGTTCTTTGAAAGCTTTCCAACTCACTTATGAGAAAATACACGCATGTCGGAATGATTGTTGTTTGTTTAGAAATGAGTTGAAGAGCGAGGATGAATGTCCTAAATGTCACTATTCTAGGTGGAAGGAAGACACATCTAACATGGATGATGCTGACATGGTAGACAAGCCCAAAAAGAAGATACCAGTGAAGGTGCTTAGATACTTCCCCATTGTGCCAAGATTAAGGAGAATGTATAAATCAGCTGAGCTAGCTCGGTGATTGATATGGCACGCGACTCATAAGAGTAAAGATGGTAAGATGCGTCATCAACGGAGTTCTTTGGCTTGGAAGCACATAGACACAAAGTTCCCGAGTTTGCTTGAATCGCGTAATTTGCGTCTTGGGCTTCTTCTGGCGATGGATTTAATCCGTTTGGCGATCTTTCCCCAACCCTGATTGTTGGCGGTGATGATTGTGGTATATAATCTTCCCCCTCAAGCGGTGTATGCAAGGCGACAATATTATTTTAAGCTTGCTGATTCCGAGGAAAGAAACAACCAGGTAGAGACATCGATATATACTTGCAACCAGCGATTGATGATCGATTAAGTTATGGGAAAACGGCGTGGAGGTTTATGATGCATTTAGTAAGACAATGTTCAATTTGAAGGCATTATTAATGTGGACGATAAATGATTTTCCCGCTTATGGTAACCTATCACGGATGTACATATAAAGGGAAGTCGGCCTGCCCCTCTTTGTGGTGATAATACTCTTTCAACACAGTTGCCGTTTAGTCGTAAAGCTGTTTACATGAATCATAGGAGATTTCTACCTCATAATCATCCTCTTCGATCGACTAAGAAGAAAGCATGTTTCAATGGAGAGATTGAGACGAAGGAAAAGCCACCTACTATGTCTAGTCTTTGAGGCTTTTGAACGTCGAGCGATTGTAAATGACTTTGGAAGCGAGCGACGAGGTGGAGAAAGGAAAGAGAAAGAAAAAAGAAGAAGAATAAGAAGAAGCGAGAAAAGGGTCGAGTAGTGCGGCAAGGTGCAAATGACGGTAAATCTAGCTGCGGGGAAGCGGAAAAGGCAAGTTGCTGCGATGCGGTATGAGTCTTTGGTCCTAGTTTTGGTGCACGGGATGATGACCATCCGATATTCAACAAACGGTCAATATTTTTCGACTTGCCTTACTGGAAGGTAACTTATAACCTCAGATTATCTTCTTTTCAGTCTTACATTCCCATCTGCATGTTAAATCTCATTTATGAAATGTACAACTCAAGTGACTTGCTCATACTTTTTATGTTATTCCTTCCTTCTTAGGAATTGTTACTACGACACAATATTGATGTTATGCATACGGAAAAAAACGTCTGTGAGAGTGTCATTGGTACTTTATTGAATATAAAGAACAAAACAAAAGATGGCTTAAAGTCCCGTAATGATCGAAAAGTATGGGAATCAAAGAAGAATTGCATTTAATAGTCAAAAATGGCAAAACTTGGCTTCCTCCGGCACCATGTAACTTAAGCGATAAGGAAAGGTTGTATTCTATAATAGGATGAGAAATCGAAGGTTCCATATGGGTATAGTTCGATCTTAGGAGGCATTTCTCGAAAGATGGTTGCTTGGGTGTCCTTAAGGCTCATGATTACCATGTTATGATGCAACAAATATTACTCCGTAGCTTTGAAAGGACTTTTACCCGATGGGCCAAGTAATGCCATAAATCGGTTATGTTCTTATTTTAACGAAATATGCCAAAGTATTTGATTGATCTCACTAGATTGTTAGAACTTGAAGATGAAATTCTTGAGACTTTGTGTATGTTGGAGATGTACTTCCCTCCATCATTTTTTGATGTGATGGTACACTTGACAATTCACGTAGCTCGAGAAGTGCGGTTAGGTGGACCCGTACAATATCGTTGGATGTATCCATTTGAAAGGTAATATATCCATTTTTTTAGTTATTTTAAGTACAATGTTATAGTTTTGTTCGTGTAAATGGGAGTTTGGTGCTAATAATTAGAAGTTTGGTTTGTCGCAGGTATATGAAGACATTCAAAGAATACGTAAATAATTACGCACAACTGAAGCATGTATAGCAGAGTGTTACACGGGAATGGAGTGCGTCGGGTATTTTGATGTTCATGGGGACAAAAATTACGAAGGAGGAGTAAATCAAAGCCATAATGAAGACATTCAACATGATTCCACACCGGCGGGCGTCCTCTTTCTAGAGGCGTTCAAGTGTATATTGGTAGTGATATGCTAAAGATTGCTCATAGATATGTGCTTTTTAACACGGCAGCAATTGAACCATATATAACGTAAGTATGATGTTATATGTTCATTTAAAATTGTTGGGCAGTATAAGCACTTGTGTTTTACGAATCTTGTCCACATTAAAATTTTCTTATTAGAATGCATATGGATGAGTTAAGATCTTCCGATACTTCCGGTGAAGACCAACTCCTTTCCATACACTCGGAAACATTTGCGAGATTGGTTAAAGCAAAAGGTACGTGCAACGCCACTTGGTTATTTGTTATATATGTTTTCAATTTATTAGATTCATTTTCCTGAGTACGTAGTACCTCTTTTTAGCATTACCCACATAGAGCTTAATTAGAGATGAATCTGTCATTCACTTCTTAATTAGATCTTACCAAGCCAAAACATAGAGCTTGCGCCCATTCTTGTGGTCACTTGTGTTCCGCTAACTAAATTTTATTGTTAGGTTAAAATGCAAATTGGTCAAGGCATGTTAGTATCAAATACTGATGCGGTGGTTGTCACATGGTCCTTTAGAAAAATGTATCATATAAAGGCTTGCAAATAAATGGGTCAAGGTTTGTTACTAAGGATATTCAAAGAGTCACGCAAAACTTTGGTGTTTCAATTGAATCAAAATCTTTAGTTGCATCATCACAAATAAGTAGTGGTTTCTATGGCGTTTTAGAACAAATTCTCGTGTTGGACTACCAACATATGTTTCAAATTACCTTATTCAAATGTGACTGGGCTCACACCTATTTTGGTGTCAAGATAGAAAAAGGTTTTACATTGTTAGTCAACTTACGTCGGCATAAGAACCAATATCAAAATGATCCATTCATTTTAGCGTCACAAGCCCGACAAGTTTTCTATTCTCGAGAGTCAGATACATCGAATTGGTTTGTGATGTTAAAACCACCACCAAGGGGTTTCCATGAATTAGAGGAATACAATGAACGAGGAAGACACAAGTTGCCATCCGGTGGAACCTTCAACTCTTGGCTTACAAATGGATGATGATCCGAGATTTATGCAAGGGCGATCTTTGAACCTATCTTAGTGGTTAGACAAAGAAGAAAAACAAGAAGAATAAGAAAAAGAAAAAGAAGTGCCATTGATGGTGGGTTTAATTACTCTTTTCATTTCCCGAGATGCTCGAACCTATTTTGTTTCTTTCATTTTGCTTGATTGTATTTTTGCTTTTAAAATGACATGCTATTTATTTCTCTTTAATTATGACTTGAAAATTTGTTGGTATGATATGCTATCATTTCTCGGAGATGAACTCCCCTTTTTAACTCCGCCATCATTTCAATGCGGTCTCAAGCCGGGTAAAGGAGGAGAGAAAATGGGATTTATTGAGTTCTAAATGCAGATTTTCGAAATTGGTTACATATAATCATGTCTTGGTATCCGATGTTGCGGTTGCTTTTCTCGAATGTCTTTACTTATTTTGCAGATCAATGTCTTACTTTTATTCCAGTTAATATACTTCACAACTTTAAGCATTTGCAGCTTCTTAATGGAATTTGAAATGTGATTGCGAGGCCTTGTACAATTCACTAAAACTTCCATGAATCTCGTACTTGTGATTGTTGATTGAAATGTGATTGCGGGCATTGGACAGACTTCCTTATATGCTTCAGGAAAAATGGTGCATTTGCTGGCATTTTTTTAAGGCTAATTTAAAAATTTGGTCTAATATATAAAAGAATGTAAATATAATTACGTGTATAAATGTGGCAGGATGGTTGGAATGTCATATTGGCTGCTGGAGACTCATGTTCGACTCTCACCAGGCTTTTTTTTTCATAGTTATTTTTCATTTTACAACTCTTTTAAGGGTTGCAGAAGATCTATTTATCTTTTTCTTCTTATCTATTCAATCTCCCCATCACTTATTCTCCTCCACTTATCTTCTTTTCGTCGTTTTTTTCTTTTCTCCTCCATCTCCATGAGAACCTCCTCCTTCTTATCTAATCAATAGATTGAGTAAGATTTCTTCACCACCAACACCTTCTCGATATGTGTTAAGAAAAAAAAGGTTTGATTCTATAACCCATTTTAGGGTTTTATTATTTTTTGATTTCTAGATTGTTTAAGCTTCTTTATTGATCCGAGAATGATGATACGATTAAAATTAGTCCTAGCTTCAATAGATCTATTAATCAACACTAATCAATCATGTGTAAATTAGCCATCAATGAATTAGGCTTTAAAAAAACTTAGGGTTCGAAATTTTTGAAATTAGGCTGTGTGGAGAAATTTTCTTCAATTAGGCTTTAAAAACACCGAATTAGTCATGGGTGGAGGTGTGAAAGATTCTCAGTGTGATAGTAGTAAGACATGATAACATGAGAATGAAAAAAAACCTAAGCCCGAGTGCGCTATGTGTGAACAAGGGTTTCATGAGACAAAAGTGTGTCCTTGGCTCTATTCTAGGTGTAAGCATGTTCCTTGTAATGGTGTGAGGGCATTTCGTAATCTAAAACAATTTGAAACCTATGGAAAAATGTTTTTCAAGTGCACCATACCTACCCGCACCTATTTTGAATGGTTTCCGATGCTTCCGACCCTTGCAAAGCCAAGTTGTTGTTGTTACCATCGGTGAAAAGTCGTGATGCTTGTGGAGAAGATGATCACTCTTTTAAAAATTGTCCGCTACACATGATCGGTTGTGCTTCTCTTCAACTGCAATAACAAACTCAACCTAAAAATATGCAACAATCAACACAATAAGCACATAGCTTACCTGGTATGTGAAGAATGTGGAGATTTTACATGGGCCTCGAATCTTATCTTCATTCTTTGCAAAGGAAAAAGTTAGAGTTTCGCAAATCAAATAGCCGATCTAATTACAAATCTAGGAAAAAGTCATATGTAATAAGATTTCATTTTATGTGTAGTATTAATTGGTCTCGGACTTGTTTTATAATTAAAATTATGCTATGTTGATGACTTATAATATTGTTTGTATGATAAATTGAATGTTTCTCTTCGGAAAGAACCCCCTTTTAACTCCGCCATTGAATAATTTCATTTGCCGGTCTCAAGCCCAGATAAAGGAGGAGAGAAAAGGGGATTTATTGAGTTGGTCTCTAATTCGGCGGTTGGCGAGAAAAGCAGTAACACATTCCTATAATATCTCGAAACTTTTAGCATTTGCGACTTCTTCATGACCGTTGTGTTTGCTTTACCAAAATTTGCATGAATCCGCTACTTTGAGCATATAAATATACACCTCCACGTGTTTCATTCATTTACATTTTGAGATATACAACACAGTCTTTGTGAGTGTTGATTGAAATGAGATTGCAGTAGTCCTTGTATAATTCGAGAGAAAGCCTTGTATGTTTCGGGCAAAATGGCGCACTTGTCGGCCCATTTTTTAAGGCTCATTGAAATTATTGTTAAATATTAACGTAGATGTCCTTTGATAATCATACATGTAATTGTGGAATGGTGGTTAGAATCCCAGTCCTACGAGAGGAGGCCCGAGTTCGAATCTCACCCTAGCCTATTTTTTTTTTTCCTAGTAAATTTTCATTTTACAACCCTTATAAAGGTTGCGAATGTTGATTAAAAGAAAAAGCACAAATCTACCGGTATTGTGAATGCAGCGGGATGGTTGACGTCTTGTACTAACACCTAGTAAGCTTGGGTTCGATTCTCTACAAGAACATTTTTCAATTTTCTTTTTTTCTTATCTTCAACGACTCTTATTAGTGTTGTTTTAAAATCATTCACTACCTTTAGGATGTCGGTTGTAAATTCTAAAGGTGGTCACTTCTCTCTGCAACCCTTTTCACACAACAAGTTGTGGTTCTCGATTCTCGTCACTACTCTTAGGAACTCGTTGGTCCTAAGAGTTGGACATATTTTACTTTGACAACGCTTTTGTTGGAAAAAGTTGTAAAACATACTACATTTTACAACTTTTAATTTACGAGTTGTCAATCTACGGTTGTAGATTAATAATTTTCCGTAGTGGAGACACTCGCAAAAAAGACAAGTACTTAGTGGAAAAGGGTGAAGAATTCACTTATGATGGAAGTTATGAATTCACTAAGTCCGTCGTAAGTGATATGAATGTTGATTGATGGTTACAATCGGAAGTTATTATTTTATATTGTCTACCGATTCTGGGAAGATTTTCACCTATTTTGTCGACTTTGGTGTCAATCGGAAGTTTATGCGGTATGTTGTCTACCGATGCAGGGGAAGATTTTCAGCTTTTTGTCGGACTATGGTGACAATCGGAAGTTTATTCAATATTTTGTCTACCGATTCAGGGAAAATTTACGGTTTATTTTTGTCGAGTTTGGTGACAATCGGATGTTTATATAATATGTAATCTCCGATTCTGGGAAAAAAATTCAGTTGTTTTATTAGCCTTTTAATCGGAAGATAAGTTCAAAAAGTTAATAACAGATTATAATATTGATTGAGTCACATTTTACAAAAGCTTGTATAATCGGTTGATATATTAAAAATATAACTACCGATTATAGCTTTAGACTTCACAAAGTATTTTCCACAAAATTCCAAAAAAACATGTACAAATAGGGCTCTCCATTGATCTTCCAAAATACATCTTTCAAACATAACAATCATTGATCTTCATCATCCGAGGAAACCAATTCCATGAGGCCTTCAGGAAATCCACCTTCATGACGCGATCCCAATCCAACATGTTGGTCTCATATTGTTTCAACCAATCGTTACAATGATTCGTTGGGAAGTAATCGTTCCAACCAGCCAACGGAGGTAATGGGCAATCCCTCTTTACTCTTAAACCGATAAAATGCATCTCATTCACAAATGCCATAACAATTCTTCTATCTTTAACCGATTCATCGCAAACCGTCCTTGTAGGTGTAAACGTATAAGAATGTCCATACTTAGGAGGAACAAAGAAATGTACCACACAATTCAAAGCGTCCGCTAAGAGATATCCACATTTAGGCATTGTCATCCAATACTTGGATCCGATTGTCTTCAATCCCTTTCGGCACTTTACACGCGCAACAAAGTCTTTGAACTCTTGTTCTTTGTCGTGCCTATCTCCTTCCTTCATCATCTCCATAAAGAAATCCTTGTCCTTTATTAGTTGTACCCCCATCTTAGTTCTTCAATTTTGCCATTGGGTGACATCTTGGTTCACCGCCTCTCCAAAGTAACCAATTTGTTCCGAGGCGACGTGAAACCCACAATTGCCATCCCCATCAACCTCGTCGGTGGACAAAACAAATGGAACAATGAGTTGAGGGAGTTGTTTCATATACTCTTCTATAATCATATACCTTGATCGTGTTGGTCTTCCATGAAAATCCCTAGGACAACGAAGAGTACCATACTCCTCTCTTATAGTCACCATTTCCGTTGAATGTGTTTGTGGCGAGTCGCTCATTTGATCAATAACTACGGAGCTAGTTTGGGTCTCCACTAACACAACTTGTTCCACCTCATCGACTTGACTTACTTGAGAAGGCTTCTTAGAGACCTTTGGACATCCATTTTGATCTTTTCTTGGACGACCTCTTTTCTTGGGTTGCGGCTCATCTTCAAATTCGGCTTCCGAACGCTCATGCCAACACAATATTCTTTTATTAGACAACTGAAACTTTAATTCTTTTCTTTCAATGGTCCTCGACACTTCGGTGTTTGGCCTACCCTCCCCCTTTTGCTTAATAGGTTCATCAACCTCCCTTAAACGAGGGTGAAGAGCTTGCTCCAAATCATGCATCAATATTTGCTTCTTGGCGCCATTTGTTGTAGCATAACGCTCGGCTATTCTTGCACACAATTCCGACTCCATGAACGACGGACCATTGACTACGGGGGTGCTTGGAGTGAAATTTAATTGCTTCCAAAATGGATGAATATCATTGATGTCAATCACATCGACGTACCTACCCATTTTATGACGACATGGGAGACCAATACCTATCATATCCTTGCAAACACATACCGTATTCTCGTCATCGTAAGCTTTATACAACTTCAATTGTTCCATCATGTGATTTATTGCCCACCTTGAAACTTTATGAACAATGCCCCTTAAAAGCAATCTTTCCCCTTCGTGTTCCGTAGGGAATTTATGTACACTAAATTGCATAGAATCCTTAATCTTTATGAGATCACGATTGGTGAATTCATGGATTTCTTCTTGGATCGACACAACTCCATTTTGACTACCTAGAAGTATTTTCTTTAATCGGCCATGAGACCCCTCCGCAATGCTTGTCGCCTCGTTCTTGAAGTTACGATATTCATATGTCCATGCATACACAAACCTCTCCTTAATCGGTAACCATTGTGTTTTACTATACTCAACGGGTTTTGGGTAGTCCTTGTAATATTCTTCCTCAAATTTCTTCAAGTTCCTTTCGTAAATTTCCTCGGTCATTGACCAAACGATCTTGTCCCATGCTTTCATGAACGATCTCCAAATTATCCCATCCTCCTTCCATTTTTCATCAAATAACCTCTTCTCTTCCTCTCGTTCTTCCTGTTAATTTACTAATGCGCTCATCCTCTTCCTTCGACCTCTTGGTACCCTTCCTTGGTTTTTTAGCTTGGAAATGACGATGGCAATTGTGTCCGAGGTTGCATTGAATGTGCCACGTACTTTCGCAAGTTTCGGGCTTCAGTGAAACACTACCGCTATTGCATGCATTAAGGCTTGATCGTTATCCGTTACAATAACCCTTGGAAAATCATCCCCATTGTAAATGGACCTCAGCGTCTAAAGATTCAAATGAAACTCACGTTGTTCTCATGATCCATTAAACCCCATGCAATCGTAAACGTGTTTTGTCCGAAGTGTGACAAGCAATGTTCAACAACGGCATGTTATATTTGTTTGTCTTGTAAGTGGCATCTATCAACACAATTTGATGAAAACATCGAGCCAATTTTATCATTTCGGGATGTGCCAAGAAAATACGTACCACTTTACCATCTTTTTCTTCCGTTGTCGCGTGTAGTCGTGTAACTCGGCTAACCACTGCGATTGTTGCACGACCGTTCTACCATCCCATTCCGTCCTTTTGATCGTAGCTAGGGCCGACTTAATTGTAGATAAAGAAGACAAGTTGTCGGGGTCGTCCGCCTTTATTTTACTTAAGATCGCACTCGCCTTTTGGATACGCATAGACCTCACCGTCTCCATTTCTTGTGGTTTTAACCATAACCATTACATGTCCAATAAGAGTGTCCGGATCATCGTGGTTGTGACAACCATTAGCAACTTTAGACATTTTCCAATTTTACTTTCCCTACCATCGGGCTTATAGAAGACAATCTTAAATGGGCATCCAATCTTCTTTGTATGAGTTCGGTATTTCTTTCTCTCCGTCTTTCTTACATACTTATTATTCTTTCCCTCGTGACTCTTCTTCTCCCCACCTCGCTCACATACCATTTCAAACCGAATCTTCTTAACGCAACGGTTCTGAACTACCACGCACATCTTCTCTTTTGCCTTGTTCATAAGCCATTCCTTGGCCTCCTTCTTACTTCCAAATATCTAAATGGGCATATTACAAAAAAAAATAAAATAAATATCTTTAACCATCTAACATACATGATTGGAAAAAGAAAAGATAATTCATGACCATACCAAATCGTTTGCACAGTGTAGGGAAGTATCAGGCCTCAAATAATAATCGTCATCAACCGCTACAAAGCCTCGCACAACAATGACAACAAGTTATGCATCAGCAATCGGATGGAAGTTTAGATAATAAGTAACCGATTGCAATACAATCGGAGATTTAATACTATACAACGTAACCGATTATGATAAATCGGTGGTCATGTACGAATATATTCTACCGATTAACGACATACAGAAATGAACAATTCTTCTGTGTAAAAAGCTTCAATAATCGGAGGGACTATAAATTCATAAACCAACCGATTATTATATATCAATAATCGGACGGTTATTCATGTATAAAAATTCCGATTGTGAGAAATTGAAGCTTTCAATTTGGGGATTTTTTCATATTCGGCAGATTAATACATAAAAATATACCCGATTATTGATAATCGGTAGATATGTTACTAAATTAACTACCGAATATATGTCGTTCATGTCATTCAATGCATGCAGAAATCGAATTTTCACGTTCGAAAAACACACACAAACGCACGTAACATGGATAACATGGGTATTAGAGTTTGTTAACAACATACCCGTATGTTTGATGAATCGTTAGCTTCGATCTCGGTGATTCTCCATTTTCTTCCATGAAAGCGTCGTCTAGGGTTTCATCTCCATCAAAGTTTGGATCATTCAACATATACCCCAAATCGTCATCTCTAAACGGTAGTGAACCTTGAACTTCAACAACCTCACGTCCTTCTTCGTACCCATCCATGTTTATGGAAGTTGGCAACATATACCCACTTCTTCTTCTTTTTTTTCTTCTTCTTCTCTCACTCAATCGGGAGTTACCTCGCAATGAGTCAATAAATTTTTCCAAACACTAATATATAGACCCCAGCCTACCGATTACAGAGTTTGCTTCCGATTATTGAGTGAAACTACCGATTATTGTTTTGGCTACCGAATATTATAGTTTTTTGTCAAAGGTTGAATCCTCGACCACTTATAATCGGTAGGATATAAGTTTTATCATCTACCAATTATGTCAGATTGCAAATTAAACATTTTGCAAATAAGGATTTTAGAAAAAACTCATTTAGCGCAACCTATAATCGGTAGGTTGTGGAACCTAGTTGGCTTACGATTATGGCTACATCCAGATCACGAACCACATGGTTAGGCCTGGCTCTGTACCCTCTTAACCTATGGATTTTGGCAAGGGTTCGATCTGGGGCTCCTTACAATCGGTAGGTTATTAAGTTGCGTAGACTACCGATTATAGTAGATTTCAAAATTCATCACATGAAGGATTTTAGAAAAAACTAAATTTGGGGCAACCTATAATCGGTAGGTTGTGGAACCTATTTGGCTTACGATTATGGCTACATCCAAATCACGAACCACATGGTTATGCATGGCCCTGTACCCTCGGAACCAATGGAATTTGGCAAGGGTTCGATCTGGGGCTCCTTATAATCGGTAGTTTGTTCAGTTGAATAGATTACCGATTATGGTATATTTCAAAATTCATCACATGAAGGATTTTAGAAAAAACTCATTTTGGGGCAACCCATAATCGGATGGTTTTGTAATATATGTAACTCCCGATTAACGCCGCATCCAAAACGAACCAAGTGGTTATGTTGGATCTGGGGATCGTTATAATCGGTGGGTTATATAATAATATAACCTACCGATTATGGTAGATTTCAAAATTCATTACGTGAAGGATTTTAGAAAAAACTCATTTTGGGGCAACTTATAATCGGTATTGTATGTAACCTATTAGGCTTCCGATTATTGCTACATCCACCGCTCAAGCCAAGCGGTTATGGTTGGCCCTGCACCCCTCAAAACCTATGGAATTTGGCCATGGTTGAATACGGGGCTCCTTATAATCGGTAGTATTACGAGTTGGATAAGCTACCGATTATAAAAGGGATTATTAGCCGAAGTATCTACACAATAATCGGTAGGTATAGTTTCATTTTAACCTACCGATTGTATGTTTACGTACCGATTATGGTGTTGGCTACCGATTATATAAGGACATATTGGCCATTTCGAAAAATCGAAGATAAGGGTAGCTTAGATTTACGTTTGGGTGACCTTTTTTGTCTTTTAGTGTCGCCTCTAATTCTTTCGGGGTCGCCCCTAAAAATGCAAGGTTTAATAGATCCTCACATTTAATTCATATTCAGGGAATTCTCTTTCTTGTTCATCTTGTCTCTCTGAATCTGCAACATGCTCAATTCAAGACGATGCTTATTAGCACCAATCTTCTCATTTGAAAATTAGGCCATAAAATCGTTCCGTAAGGGCTTAATTATCAGCAAAAGAAAATTTATTCGGCAACTTAATTAATTGTATAAACGATGTCAATAGAAAAAAATAATTAAATCAAGCTAAAAATTAAGAGGAATTGAAAGGGGTTACCACCTAATCTAAAAGCAACTCACTTGGATTTCAAAAGCAAGGAAGAGCGATTGAACAAGGGGTTTGCAACACTTTTGCAGACCCAGAATCAAGAATTTGTACTCGTCAGTACAAGCCAGTTTTAGTTAATTGATTAAAACAAACTTAATCTTCTTAGAATTCAAAATTATGTTAGAATCACCACCACTTAATTTGATGAAAATTACTCCCTCCGTTCTTTTTTAATCGGCTGGTTTTGTTTTTTTGAGAAAATTAAGGAAATTAAGAAACCAATCATTGAAAGTGGTCCTCATAATATTTGTCGATAAAAGAAGTGAAGTGAAATTCCCCCATGACACTCGTCAAAGAAAATAAGTAAAATAAAATGGTCATTTACACGTCATCAAAAAAGTTAAGAAAAATAATTAAGGAAAAATAAAGTAACATTTAACTTTCCCAATTAGGAAACCAGCCTATTTTTTGTAACATTTATTTATAGAAACCAGCCTATTATTTAAGAACGGAGGAGTATTATAAGAGGGGATAAATTTTAGGTGAAATGCTAATTAACATACACAAATAAAGATGGATTTTCCTTCGCCATTCAGCTGAATTTGATTCTTTTAAAAATGTATACCGCCAGTAGAAACCCAGCTCAACTAAAAAGAGATCGAAGAAGAGCTAGAATAAATTAGAGGGAAACGGAAATCAATTGTAATAAGTAAGAACCCACCAAATAATAAGAGAAGAAGAAGAAGAAAGGGAAGAAAAAAAAAAACAACAAAAAAACAAAGACTACCATCAAACCTAGGACGGCAACGCTCGAGGACTGAGAATAGATATGAAAACGTGTTGATTAAATGGAAGTTCTGAAATTTACAGAGGTTGTTTTTGAGTTTTCCAAATTAAAGTAAGGACTTGTTTACAATTAAACGGAATGACAGATATACATTCCTAATCGATGGCTAAAAATAAAGATGTGTTGATATCCAAGGGTTTATAACCCGCTAGCTTACAAACCTTTCCCTCACTATCGTGCGAGATAGCACTGCCTAAAGAATTACTAGATGACTGCTGCAGCAGTGGTGGCCGACGAATAATTTGATCTGATTTATTTTCACAAGCACTAATCAGATTGTTGAACCTGTGTTGGGAAAAAACGGGGTAGTTGCACTATATCTATTCGTAGGCTCATTTCAATTTGAAATCTCATTCCCTGGATAAAACGGCACAAATACTTCGTAATCATATGACTTATTTTCGCATAATTTGCCCCAACCAATATAAAAACCAGTAAATTTGCTTATTTGATGGTTCTATCGGAATCAGACTCGCCCTAAATTGACTCACAAACAAGGGCAAACAAAGTCAAATGCCTAACGAGATGCGTGTTGACTGGTCACGATGATCAAACCAGGTGTCGAGTTAAGCCGTACCCAAGACCAACTGCATAGATCACACGTGTTGTTTTCTAGGATTTTCTCTTTCTTATTTTCTTTTTTTTTCTCTTTCTTTTTTCCGTAAGAAGGATGTTTTCTTTCACTGTTAAGCATTGTACTAATTTAGAAGAAAAAAATGTCAATCTGATCAGAACAGATCAGTTTCAATGTTAAAATAGAAACCAAGATGAGGACAAAAAATATGAAAATATCTATCTTCAATTGCCAATCGCAAATATGCAGAATTATTCTCCCATTATCTTGGTGGTGTACATCCATGGTCAGATTTAAAAGTTCACTGTTGGTGGAGTAAGACTAACTGAATGGTTAAGTTTGCAAAAGAAAGAAGAGAACAGGTTTCATAATGTTAATTTTCTACGTACTCTGTTTTTTTTCTTCAGATTGGAAATTTTTGAACTTGATTTGTTTTAGAGGCGTCATCCTTGAAGTTTGTAGCTATTCTCTGTTTTATTGTATGGAATAGACTAGGTCTCAACCCGTGCCGTAACGGCACGTGCAAGGATATATGTTTCAAATGTATCCATTGATTCATACATGTCGTAATTGTCTGAGAAGAATCGAACCGATCGATCCAGGTCTAAATGTTTTGAGGAGTTGGTTAGTAAACATGTCCTTATCCTCGAATCTTTTAATATTGTGTATGTAATTTGTTTGTACCCTATTAAAATAGGGTACGTGCGTGCCACACAAGCTATTTAATATCGATAACCCGTGGGTTTATTGAGGAAACCCACAAGGCTTATTGAGGAAGCCCAGTTGGTTTATTGAGGAAACCAACCCGTGGGTGTATTGAGGAAACCTACATGGCTTATTGAGGAAGCCCAATTGGTTTATTGAGGAAACCAACCCGTGGATTTATTGAGAAAACCCACATGGCTTATTATGGAAGCCTGGATTCGGTTTATTGTGGAAACCAGAGGGTTTATTATGGAGACCTATCTGGCTTATTATAGAAGCCCAAATCGGTTTATGAAAAAAACCCGCTAGGCTTATTGTTGAAGCCCAAAGGTCCATGGGTAAAAAGATTTTTATGGAATAGTTATTAAATATTATTTAAGATAAATCCTGATGAGAAAGGGGATAATTATCTTAAGTAGTTATAATTATTATTCAAAATAATAGTTATCCAAGATAAATGAGGATTATGATCAATATTAGGGTTTATCATGAATCTGGATGTTATTTGGGATTTATACAGATGAGGGAAGTTATTAGGATAACTATCAAAACCCTAAAGCTACATCTATTTCTGCCTATATATAGAGGCTAAATCTCAAGACAAAAGGTACAAAATACTATTCTTTTCACCACAAAATACTTGCATACAACATCCGCTGATTTTAGCATCAAAGTGTTTTTGCAGGTACCCCCACCTCTTTGATCAATCTTTTGGAGATTCATTACCGACGGCAGTGATTGGATCAACCTTCTCGCATCTCGAAGATCGTTGGAGTGATTATTTTTGCATCAACATCTTTTGGCGCCGACTAAGGGGACTACGAGTAAAGATCGTGTTCTCCGAGTAAAAGAAATTGTTCTCAAACGATTTTTTAAACTAGGGTTTCAAAATCATTGTGAGCAAAAAGTTGCAGAAAGTTTCTGAACCTTTTCAGAGAGTTGCGGAAGATCCAGAGTTGCAGAAAGTTTCTGAACTTTTCAGAAGTTGCGAAAGATCCAGAGTTGCAAAAAGTTTTTGAACCTTTTCAGAAAGTTGCGAAAGATCCAGAGTTGCAGAAAGTTTCTGAACCTTTTCATAAA
The DNA here is from genome assembly GCA_023531295.1 of Papaver armeniacum. Taxonomy (NCBI): domain Eukaryota; kingdom Viridiplantae; phylum Streptophyta; class Magnoliopsida; order Ranunculales; family Papaveraceae; genus Papaver; species Papaver armeniacum. The sequence goes on from JAJJWW010017205.1 coordinate 816,198, forward strand.
GTTGTAGAAGATCCAGAGTTGCAGAAAGTTTCTGAACCGTTTTTAGAAAGTTGCGAAAGATCCAGAGTTGCAGAAAGTTTCGAAACTTTGACAGAAAGTTGCGGAAGATCCAGAGTTAAGAAAAGTTCCTGAACTTTTCAGGAAGTTGCGAAAGATCTAGAGTTACAGAAAGTTTCTGAACATTTTCAGAAAGTTGCGGAAGATCCAGAGTTGCAGAAAGTTTCTGAACTTTTTCAGAGTTGTAGACGATCCGAAAAAAGTTATTAAAAGCGAAGTTAACAAAGAAAGAATAACTTATGGATTCTACAAGAGCAAATCAACTTGAGATGGACGTTGATGCACCTACCGGAAATCCTTCAGGTCAACATGCCAACAATCGAACTTTAAGGAGCGTTGTCGTCCATACTCAACAAGACGAAAGGGACGTAATGGAAACATCGGTTTCATCCACAGCATCGGCTCGGCTGCCGTGAGATCCACTCCAAGTCTCGGGGAAACAATGTTCACTTACATAGATCGCCTCCCAGGACCATTAGCGGTAAAACCTCAATCGTCAAAGAGGGACTCAAGGTCAACACCCAAGCATCCCGGCCTTCGGCCAAGAGGACATCGCTAATAGAGGAGTGTGGGCTAACCCACAGCACTGCGCAAGCTAACAACCCACCACTGCGCAAGCTAACAACCCACCAAATTTGCACAAGCTAACAACTGCAGGTGACTCCTATCGACTTGACGTTACATGAGCGTTTTCGGGAATTGGAAAGGGAAAACAAGCGACTCAAGGTTGCATTGGAGGAAAAAAAAAAGACGTCGTCCGTCAGTTTTTACCAAACCCTTAAATTCCTTCCACCATCACGTCCTTCGGTCTACTTTCTGTACCACGTCCATTCCATCACCATACTACTGTTCCTCTCAATCACTAATCAATTAATTCTTTCCGCAACCTCCAAGATTTCACACTTTCCTGTCACCACCTCTCTTTCTTTCTTTTCCATCTCCTTAGAGCAACTGCAGTGGGCGACTAAACCCATTTATTTGGTAAAAGAACCAGACATAGCGGGACGGACCATCGACCAAATCCCAGACTAAACCCAAATTCCAGACTATATTTGGTCGGGGACCAAAGACTAAACCCAAATATAGTCGGCGTTGATATAATGTTCGCCCCAAAACCAGGCGAACTTAAAGTTTACGCCCACACCGGGCGGAGATAAAGTTTACGCCCACACCAAGCGGGGATAAAGTTTACGCCCACTTTTTTTCTTTGTTGAGGCGTTGATATAATGTTCGCCTGGTGTGGGCGAACATTATATGTTCGCCCCACACCAGGCAAAAATTATATCAACGCCCCATTTTTTTTTTTTTTTTTTTTTTTTTAGTCGGGCGGGGATAAAGTTTACGCCCCACACCGGCGAACTTATATGTTCCGCCCCACCAAATTTAGTCTTCTACCGCTGTGTCACGGCACGGACTAAACCCAAATTTTGGTCTTTTTTCCCCCTTTTGGTCTTTGGTTATACTCGCACCACTGCAGTTGCTCTTAACGTACAATAGCCCTGCTATCCTCTTATTCATTAATTAAATACCATCTATTACCTTTTCCTCCTCCAATTTCTTTCCTATTATTATTCCACCTATATCACCGATTGCCTATTAGCCAAAAGATTCCCTTCTCACTCCATTAACTACTTTTCTTTCCATTATTAAACATGTCCATATAAGTTCGTAGTTTCCATCATGACCGACAAAGAGAAAGACGGTGGAAAAGACAATCGCCCTAGTCTTGACGATCTTATACGTTCTATTGCAGAGTCCCAACAGAGACTTACAAAGTCCCAACAGAAGCTTACGGATGCTCAAGTCGAGACCCGACGGCCGCCACGGAATCTCAACTCGAGACTCAACGTCAACTTCAATTAATTTCACCAACTTGGTTTTTTGTTCTTACCGTAATGGTGAAAATAATAACCATCAAAACGGTGAAAATAATAATCATCAACCTCACAACGGTGAAGCCAATCTGAATGGTCATATTGTTCAACATCAAGGAGAGCAAGATAATGATGACGAAGTTGAACAAAAACAAGTTATTCACCCCAACAATGATGAAGAAGTTTCGCCAATATCAACACCGGAGACACCATCATCTTGTAAGTCGCCTAATGCCATTGTTCTTGAAAATCGAAGGCTATGCGAAAATATTTTCGTTAGTCAAAAGTATTGCCATATAATTACTACTCCAAGTGTTGCCAACGTCGACATCAACTTTTGTGTTCAACAATCAATTTTATGGTGTTCTACTATTCGATCATCAATTTACTCAAAGTATATTATTTGTTGGGCAGGTCGTTTACAATACTTAGTGAACTCGAAGACGACTTCTTTTCAAGATGGCGGGCCTAATGTAGCACATGTTCTTCAGTACTTTCTCAATTCGAGACGAATTCTTTTCAATATGGCGGGCCTGATGTAGGACATCCGTTAGATTTAGGATTAATAATTTTATTATTATTTCTAGAGTTTAATTAATTTAATATAGGTATATCTTATTTTTAGAAGTTATTTAATTCTAGAATATTATTTATTTTAGGAATTTCTTATGTTCCAAGTTTGAGTCTTAGAGTTATTTAAATATGAGACTAGTCCTATGTAAGAATATACATTATTATAAACCAATATTGAGATTTCTCAACAATTCTTCTACTTTACTATCAAAATTCTTTATTCACACTTCCGTCCTGCATTAATTTATTCGCAGACACAAGAGCGTTGAGTCAGAAAATTCAAGGCCATTACGGGAGCATAAGGGAAATCAATGTGCCTAGCAAGATACGAGAGCAACTTGCATTCGAAGTGAGGTATGTTCTCGAAGTCGAAGTTGATTTATTAATTTAATCCTTAGAATTTTTCTATTCAAGAGATAAATTGGAGCGTTTTTCTATCAAAGAGAAAACCCAAGGAAATGAATTGTCATGCAAAGTAAAATAGTTCTAACAATATCTTACAAAGAACAATGGAGCAAATGGCAATAAATGTTCCAGAGCAAGACCAGAACGACTAGGGAAGTCTGAATGTGGGATTCAAGATCCTAAAGAAATGTTGGAAGATTTATAAGACCAACACGTAGGTCATTTGTTAGTCGATGGAAGAGCAAGAGGATATAACATGCCGATCTGTTTGGTGTTTGGATAATTATCATATGGAGTTTTAAGTACATTATTGGTACGTTGAACGTGTTTGGTGATTAAAGAACAATGGCTTATGAGATGATTAAGTACATTTTTGGTGCTTTGAATTATTAAGCCGAATTTGGGGCAAATCCACTCAACAAGATGGCCAAGGCCACGGAAGGTTATCGGATAAGCAGCATATGGCGAATTTGAACGACCCGAGAAGGTTAGTTCTATTGATTTTCTTAATCCATGAACAAGTTGAGAATTAAGAGGGGGCGATGTTTACCCTATTAAAATAGGGTACGTGCGTGCCGCACAAACTATTTAATATCGGTAACCCGTGGGTTTATTGAGGAAACCCACAAGGCTTATTGAGGAAGCCCAGTTGGTTTATTGAGGAAACCAACCCATGGGTGTATTGAGGAAACCTACATGGCTTATTGAGGAAGCCCAATTGGTTTATTGAGGAAACCAACCCGTGGGTTTATTGAGGAAACCCACATGGCTTATTATGGAAGCCCCGGATTCGGTTTATTGTGGAAACCGGAGGGTTTATTATGGAGACCCATCTTGCTTATTATAGAAGCCCAAATCGGTTTATGAAAGAAACCCGCTAGGCTTATTGTTGAAGCCCAAAGGTCCATGGGTAAAAAGATTTTCATGAATAATTATTAAATATTTTTTAAGATAAATCCTGATGAGAAAGGGGATAATTATCTTAAGTAGTTATAATTATTATTCAAAATAATAGTTATCCAAGATAAATGAGGACTTTGATAAATATTAGGGTTTATCATGAATCTGGATGTTATTTGGGATTTATACAGATGAGGGAAGTTATTAGGATAACTATCAAAACCCTAAAGCTACATCTATTTCTGCCTATATATAGAGGCTAAATCTCAGCACAAAAGGTACAAAATACTATTCTTTTCACCACAAAATCACTACACCAAATTCTGGATTAGAAAGCAATCGAGTCGTTACTAAAACGGGTTGTACCAGTTCTGCCCTGTTGCAAAAGTGGGTGTTACATTTTTTGTAACGGCAATGGAGCCGTTACAAATTTTGGTTGTAACGGCTCTAGTAACAGGTTGAGGCCATTACTAATTTGCCACGTGGTAACAGCTCCGGGCCGTTAATAATTTTTTGTAACAACGTGGTCGTAACATCCGGAGCCGTTATTCTAATTTTTTTGTAACAACAAAAAATTATCGCGATAACATTGACCAGGTCAATACGACCGTCGATTCATTTCACCTGAAATAAGTGTAGGGCATTTCAAATATCTCGGCATACACCTTCATTCCATCCATAATCCACATTCAATACTTTATTCAATCAATTCATTTCAACATTCAATCAATTCAAAAAAGAATACAAACTCAAAAAGAATCAAATTATGAGGGAAGGCATAGAAGCCAACTAAGTTCCTAAGTTGATTCATTTTCACTTAAATCACAGTTCATTTTCACTTAAATCACTATAAGAAGAAACTACATTGAAACTTACTCAAAACTTGCAGCTTGTTAAGGGACATAACGGTCGCCATTTAATGGCGTAACCTCTTGCTTGAGTATGATTTGTGGGTATAATCCCTCTTGTCCTTCCACTACTTCAAGTTGCCGCAAAAACACCAACGGAAACCCTCCAAAGAGATCTACCATCGCATAGCTGAGGAGATATGAAAAAAAAAACAGTAAGACATCTGAGACAGATACAATTTGCTTTCAGACTCATGTATATTTCTAAGCCACGAGTATTTATAACAGCTATGTTGTTGCAACCGAGAAAATATCCACAAAACTATACAATCATGTAAAGCACAGCTACTGAGAATCTACAACAAAACTATGTGACAGAAACTTGGAAGATATCAATTAGTGGACAACAACGCAAGGATGAAAGATCGAACAAGAGTACATTACATCTACCTAATAGCATTTTAAACTTTAAAAGATTGGAAACCCAAAATGCCCAAAGGACAATCAATGAAAAGAGAAAAAATGAGGAGTTTGGTAGTAGACAAAGTATAAGAACACTTACTATTAGAACTCCAATTGGAGCCAACCATTCAATCACGGTTCATTATATAATCTTTTAGCTTTAGTACTCAATAGTTGCGTGTAGTACAAAGACTAGTTATTTAAGTGTTTCTTTTTACAAAGGAATCAAGTCACCCCCTGAAATAGAAGTACAGGCCACTGAATAGTTTTGGTGTCCGCACAAAAGATATCAATCTTCATTTGAATGCTTATGGTCAATACTTAATAAGCAGGGGACTAGGAGGGTGGATCAAAATGCCAAAAATTGATGCGTGTCGTAACCACAACAAATTAATTAATATTTTTCCACCTAATTAACAAGTAATATAGTGTAGTCAAGTTCGTTCCCACGAGGAGCAAGAGATTCTAGTTGTCAAAATTGTCACGAAAAAGGGGGATGTATAAAGCAAAAGAAAGTAAAGAAAACAATTAAAAGTTAAAGTTGAAATCAATAAGAGAGACAAGATCAAGGAATCCTTCTTCGTTGCAAAACAATGATTCAAGTTATGTTTTTCATCCACATGTTATTAGTCACAGATTATCACCAACCGTAGGATAGCAGGTCCGCTTAGCTAGCCCCAAAATCCCTTATTTCACTGAGTAACAAGTCCGTTTAGTTATCGATTCTATTCAAAAGAACCACCGAGGTTCGCTTACAAGATGTAATTCCCCGAATGCATTAAGATTTATGAATTTAGTTTTAGTACTAGTAGTTAAACCTCGATTCGCTTGGTTCACTTTCTAGCGTTGTTTCTACACACAATTGCTCCACTAATCCCTCCGTTAAGGTCTCGTGTTTTCTACTTGTGTAAAGTCGAGAACGATTACGTATTCCCCAACTTATACTAGATTTAGATCAATTAACAAATCAATTTAGCGTGCACTCCAAACAATCTATCAATCAATCATGAATGAATAAACATTCCTATTAGTAAAAACAATCGATAATCATGTGAAAAACCTCAAGATAGAATTGAAACAAAACTCGAATCATATATTAAGAACTAGGAATTCATTCTCAATAAATAAGAAAATTAGCTACTCATGTTTTTGAAATTCACACAAAATAATTAAAAGGAGAATTTTCAAGTTCACACAAATAATTAAGAAGAAGAATTGAAAGCAAAAACACAAGTGTTGTGTATGTAAAGAGGTGTGTAAAAGATGTAGAAAACTTCTCTATTTATAGGCTTCAATATTCTCCAAATCTTCCAAGGAATAGAATCCTTTTCCTTTAGCAATTCAATTTCCAAATCCAAGTCTTTCTCAACTCTTCCATCTTCTCTTTCCAAATTTGAGCCCCAATTCTCCATCCAATTCCAAGTCCAAGTCTTCACACCTATGAGAGAAGTCCACGTAAAGTGCGGAATTTTTGGCTCACTGAAAATCGGTATTATGGCCGGAATCCTAGCTGGAATAGTCACCGTCACCACTGAAAAATTTCACCGTCATCGGTATATTCGACTAATATTCCGCTAGTCCATCGTTAGGACTAACGGTCAAAAGGTCAAACCGTCTACCAACCGGGTCAAGGGAAGGAGAGTCGGCCACCGAGTCACTTGAGTTAGTGTCTTGACGGCCGACGGTCCAATCTGGGGTGAGTTGGATCGGTCATCTGAATCGATGAGTTGACTCGCCAGCAGCTGCAGTCCCAGCAAGTTTTGCTATTTACAGACTTCCGCCAAATTCAGCCTCAATTCCGCTTCATTTCGTTAAGAATCCTACACATACATCTAAACTTTACCGCTCATTCGTTTCCTTCTAATTGCCACCAATCCATCTCTGTTCTTCATCCGTTGTATATCGATACAAACCCATCTCAATCGATCACAAAAAGCAGATATCCCAAAGACCACCAACACCATTTTCAATCTATGACACTCCATTGTTTTCTTCCTTCGCAACTCTAATTCTTCCATGGTCGAATAGCATCGAGTCCATCTCTTGAACCAATCAACAACACCATCGTTTTTCAATTCCACAACGTGATCCGCCTCCAAAACTCATTTAACTTCATGCTCTTCCCCGGCCTCCAAACACAACCACAACATAATTACTTCTTGTCAATCCCCGGCAACATCATACTTAGACGTATTGCATTCACCGTAGCGGTACTCAAGAACCATCTCCCGCAATATCTTGCACAAAGATCACCGGCTCTTTCCTTCCCCTCGCTCATCCATTTCCTCTATCTTACAACCAAAGAATCAGACCACCTTCATCTCAAAACTCGATCTCCAAACCCCGGCAAAGAACAAAATGCAACCATATTTTCCATTAAGCCATCACCACTTCATAAACAGCCCACAAAAACCACTAGATTCATCTCTTAACACCCATTTAAGCTCTTAAATCACACCCCAGCTGAGAGCAACACCACCATGAGCATCTGTGTACATCTCAACCTAACAGATTCGCAGCTAAACCATTACGTACATCCAAAACCACCTCGAGCTTGATTCTCGTGCACTCTACCTCCGTAATGCTCCACCGATTGACTTACATGCCCACTTCTTCATTGCCTATCCATTGCTGCAGATTCAAACCCATATACCATCCGCTCTTCTCTCGATCTCAACAGATTCACCAAGCCAAGTTCAAATTAGAGACTAACCCATTTTTCCTAAGCATCAATAGATTCAACATCTCATTGCCATCGAATTCATCTTCGTAAACCCAAGATCTCCATCGATCCGCGGAACTCGTCATCGATTCAAATCAAAACTCCTCTCACGCCAGATTCAATCTTGAATCAACCCTTAATTCCATTTCTTCTTCACAAGATCACGAATTCAAAAACCCATTCTCTTTCGAGTCTTGAAATTCGAGAAGCAAAGAACTCTCGATCTGTCTGTAGGTTCAAATTTGATCTAGCCCTTTATAAGAAAGAATCAACCCCTCATTTCTCTCGCTTCATTCTATTCATCCAACCATCGATAACAACACCTTTTGTTCTTCAAATACACGACCTAAGTTCACAGATCGAGCAACTTCTTCTTCTTCTCCATACAAATCTTCCATTAAGCTTTCCCGAGTCCCCGAATCTCTTACAAGATCCTTTAATTTCTCTCGACCGTTGTCTCCCTTTTCTTTCTCACTGCTAATGGGATGAATGAAATGATTGGGAGAAGATAACTCTTCTCGATTTAGGTTGGGGTTATTCAAAGGTGTCCGGGTCCCTTTGATAAGGGCTGAACTCGATGGCAGCCCCTTAACCTCGGCTGGGCTGCGTTTAGTAATCCTCCCAAAAGAGTTTCCCCTTAACCTTGGCTGGGCTTCAGATAGGTATGACCGTGTTAAAAATAATACACGTACTGTGGTGGTCGGTGAAGAGATAGGTATGACCGTGTTAATTTTTTATTTAATCTGGAACGCACCACGTGTCCAAGGATATAAATGTCTGAACAAGAAAAATTACACACATGCATGTCGCATGTGCCCACTTAACAGTGGTGACAAAGAAAGCTAACGAGATAGGGAGTTTCACCAATTAGCAATTTAATAAGGGGTAACGTAAAATAACTATCTTTTTGAGGGGGAAACACAAAATCCCCAAAATAATTAAAGACTTAAGACTTGGGAGATGCTACCTGTTTTCGCTGAGAATGTCATGAATGTTACTTAGTTTATGAATCAACAAAATCAATAGCCGCCAAATTGCATCCTTACGTGCCGACCAATTTACGCCCCCTAAATTCCCAATTCCCTCCGTTCTACGACCAATTATCCTCCCACTTTCTATTCGATCTCTTCTCCTTTCTCTCCCCCTTGGACACAAAAATTGGCTTCCTATTTAGAGCCCTTTCCCGTTAACTAGAACCCTAGGACTCGATCCAACGACACTCATTAAAAACCTAAATATCCTTGCTAAACTAATTAATACTATTTCCACTAAATAAAAATCTCCAACATTATCTTAATTTATTTTGCTAAAATTGAAAAATATTCATTTAACCCAAGATTTTTGTTAACATGGAATGACTTGCAAACAAAGGTAGGGTCCAGATCGTCTGTACCCAGGCTTCTCTGTACCCTCTGTACCCACCAATGTGTGCGCGACATCTGTCTTGTCTAGTTGCCGACAACTAACCGTTTATATTCTACCTTACTTCAACCTCACTAATTAGGGAAAGTAACTTTCTCATCCTGTATATATATTCTTTAAAATGGACTCCTCTTACTCTTAAGTTCTATATCTTTTTAGATCTTCCTGCTCTTCCATATTTTGATGAATCATATTTTGATTGTTATGGAGCTAGCATGATCTTCGTTAGTACAATAGAAATATTTATACCCTTGAAAAAACAGGATAAACCCTTTAATGAGAAGACAAAAAGTCAGAGATTTCTCTCTTGTACAAGTAAAAATATCCAAGCTACTTGGATATTTTGGGCTTGATAATTATAACTGAAAAATAATTATAACTGTACAAGTAAAAGAGAGTACACAGATTTCTCTCTTGTACTCTCTTTTCATAATTTCAAATAATTATAACTGAAAAATATTTTGGGCCTGATAACAAGATTTTTTTTATTTTTTTTGGGCCTTAGCCTAGTTTCCCCAAATATGTTTTGTTAAGAAAAAAAATTAAGCAATTGGGTCAGGCCCAAAATATTAAACCAACAAATCTCCCTTATAAAGCATAGTTTGGACAACTTGAGCAAGTTAAAGAGTGGTCCAGATTTCTCCTAGGGAAAGCTAAATCTGTGGTTGTGGTTGTTTACATCATTATTGTATCATTAATTTCTTATAATAAATACTTAATTAATCTCTTATCATAAGTGTCTTATAATTATCTTAATAAATATACTTTCATCAAATAAATAATAAATTTGTTACTTAAGAAACATAATAACTTTTAAAATTCTTTTTAACCAATTTCATTTTTCTAAATATAGTTTTATTAAATAAATAATAAATATATTAATAATTATATCGATAGAAATTAGGATAACCAGGGTGGTGTTTGAGAGTGGTGATGCATGGAGCCGGTGACGATAGTGATGGTGGTGGAAAAGGTAGTGGTAATGAGTCGTTCTGGTGGCGGTTGTGCAGGTTCAGTGCCGTAGTGAATTTTTTTTATTCTATGTCGTTGGAACAAAAATAACATTATTACGGAAGTTGTGGTTGATTTCTTCGAGTGGTCCAGATTTCTCATAGGGAAAGCTAAATCTGTGCTTGTGGTTGTTTACATCATTATTGTATCATTAATTTCTTATAATAATTACTTAATTAATCTCTTATCATAAGTGTCTTATAATTATCTTAATAAATATACTTTCATTAAATAAATAATAAATTTGTTAATTAAGAAACATAATAACTTTTACAATTCTTTTTTAACCAATTCCATTTTTATAAAATTATTTGTATTAAATAAATAATAAATACATTAATAAATATATCAATAGAAATTATAGATAACCAGGGGGTGTTTGAGAGTGGTGATGCATGGATCCAAATGATCTATAGTGATTGTGGTGGAAAAGGTAGTGGTAATGAGTCGCTCAAGTGAGGTAGTGGGTTCAAAGATCGAGGGGAAAATGTTTATTATATGTCGTTATAACAAAAATAACAAAGAGGTCCCACTACATATTTCACTCTATGGTTTCTTCGAACACATATTTCTGACAACCCAGCAATTCTCCGTAAGAAACATAATAATTAAAAAATATGAAAAACAATTATCAGGTTCATATAAATCCAAACAGAAAAAAATAAAAAGGGTTAGATTGACATAACCTTTTGCTTATTATGGACAATGTCATATTTATTCTTGCAATAGATAAATCTAAGATTGTAATTGTTTCTCATAAGTGATGATTAAAAATATATCTAACGCCTAAAATTTAATTAACAAATTACTAATTTTCCGCTTGTCTTTCATAATAACCATTCTATTAATTTTTCAGTAGATGTTGCATCAAAATGATAATAATTAGATTATTCTATTAACAAATATTTTTATTAAACAATGATATTAAATACAATTCGATTAATTAATATCTAAATTGTCCAACATTTATTAAGTGGATCACAATGGTGGTCGATGGTGTAAAGGAAAAACATTCCGGGTGTGGTTGGAAATGGTGATGGAAGTGGGTCGTGATGGTGTAAAGGAAAAACATTCCGTGTGGTTGGAAATGGTGATGGAAGCTATTTCAAAGAACAACAACAAAAATGGTGGATGGTGTTTTTGTAGTCGTAAGTATTGGTGACCAAATTGCATTTTTGGTGAGTAATTTCAATCGTCTCACGTATTTCTTATTACATGGCGTAATGTTATTTTTGTTTAATAATGATGGATAACATAGTCTATTATCATTAGGTCAAGTGGTTAACCATTTGACTACTAACTATATTTTATGCAAATAATAACCTCACATTTACAAGATCAATGTCGAGATTGTTTGAGGGTTTTAAAGAATTGAAGATATATCTTTTCTCTGAAGTCGAATGGGTTGCCATCCGAAATGGCTTAATGTTTTATAATATAATGACTTGGATAAATGAATTAGTATTTATTTGTGCTATTTGATTGTAAAAACATACGATGTAATATGTACCGTAGATTCCATTCTGAAGTTTCAATCTTTTGGACCATTTTTAAAGGGGACAAAATCAAGAAGTATCTTGACATTGTTAATACGTACACAATTATTTATGGTACGAATGAGTTCGAGTGATGTAAATTTTTTAACCTACATAGTCCGATGTTTTGGTTTGACGCGTCACTAAAATAAGGGAGATGCGTATGGCAATACCGTTTCAAATTATTGATGATATTTTTTTGTCTTTGCAAACTATGAAACATATCAAATATCATTGGTTTTTTGTGGAAGAGTATGTGAAAAATAATACTGATAGGGTACAGCTCGGGATGAGGCATTATTTGCGAGAATGTCAAACTATCAAACATATCGAAATGAATCATATATGAATACATGATAAAAGATTAGTGAACTGGAGAATAAAAATATATATTGATTTTCCCTTCACTTTTGTAATGACAAGTAAACTCGATAATTAATAAAAATACTGAATTTAATATCCATATGAAAAGAATGATTAATTGGGGGATATGAAAACTAATTGGGGGATATAGCTACAAGACAAAATAGGAGTCCCAATAGCAATTCTGGGTCACCCCTTATGTAATTATTTTTTTAATTCCTAATTTACCCTCACTAATTAGGTTTAGTGGTTAATAATAATTAGTAAAAATCTTAAGTATTTGGGGGATAGATTAGTGTGTATTTTTATTTGTGTTTAGGTGAGAGTAGAAGGAGGGAAAAAAATATTTGAGAGGAATTTCTTTTTTGAAAATGGAAGATGATTGTGATGAGAGAATTACCACTAATAAAGAGGTTGAAAAATTGATTTTTTTCTTTGAATCCACCATTGTTGCAAACGAAAAGCTTGGTGCCTAAGATGGTATTCAACCAAAACCCATGCGGGCAATTGTTGAAAATGTTCATAAATTGTTTGCCACTATCCAGGGGGGTTTGGGGGCATGGTTTGAACAAATAGGCATGGTAATCTAGTTTTCGAGCATGCCTAAGATATATTAGGCATAGTATTTTGCTTAAATTTCTATGCCGGAACAGGATGAAAAGTATCCGAATGTTGATTTTTTTTCACTTGACTACCGGCATTGATAGGAAATTCTCAAGCATGCCGGTATCATGTTCCAAGATGGTCTTCATCAATTCGCATGGTCTTCATCACTTCCGTTTTGAATTTTTCTGATATTAATCGATCCCACCGTTAAGCATGGACAGTTGATATGAAGACCATGCCGGTATTGTTTTCCCAAGGCATAGATGTTGTTTTATTTTCTATGCCTAAAACAATACCTGCATGGTCTTCATATCAACCGTCCATGCCTAAGCAATGGACTGATTAATTAAAAATTCAAAACGGAAGTGATGAAGACCATGCCGGAATTGATGAAGAACATATGCTAACATGATAATCTGGATGGTCTTCATCAATTCCGGCATGGTCATCATCACTTTCAAAGATGATCTTCATCACTTCCGAATAAAAAAAAATTGGTTTCCAAATTGAGGAGAAGAGAATTTGATATAGAGTGGGGAGAGTTTAGAATTTCAAAGGGAATGGGAAATATTTGGGTTTCAAAGCTCCACCCCTAAATATAATTAATAAGAAGTGGAGATGGAAATGGGGATATGATTTTGTTTTTTGATTTTAAGTTTTGATTTTTATTTTGTGGGAAGGGTATTTTAGTATTTTCATAACAAATGGTCACCCCTTAGCCGAAATCATGGGTTGGGGAAGTAATTCATATCCCCCAATTAATTCCCATATCCCCCAATTGCGCGTTCTATGAAAATTATTCCCGTGTCGTTTCGGCACGGGATAAGAGCTAGTCATTAGTACAAAACAAAGCTAGGATAAGTTAGCCTGTGTTAGTGGTGGTAAGGATTTGTCCAGACAAAGATAAATCAAGGGATGTGGTTCTCCTGACCACCTCCTACAACTCGCACGCGTGGCATTAATTCCAATATTATGAATGAAAAATGAATACTCAAGTCAAGATATGGATTTTCAAAAATTATAACAGGGAGTGGCCTCTAACCAGTGTTCCACCTTGGTTGGAATTAATAGAAAAGATAAATCAATGGTGGTGGTTTGTTCAACTTAAATATCATAATTGCTTTATTAATTAGTGTTTCACTAATTGCACATAATAAATAATCCATTCATTATAAAGTGTTTTATTAATATGTGTTTCACTAATTGATCATAATAAATGACTAATCATTTTTTAATTATAAATGTTTTATTAACTAATTATAATATGTATTTCTATTAATAAGTAATTTTGATAAATAATATCAATAGACATTTTTGGCAATAATGAGTAGTAGAAGAGGTGGAGGCCGAAAGATTAGTGGTGGGGCGGCGCCAAGCACAATTATATTTATTTTTGTTCTTTTATCATAAAATGGGATACAAAGTCCATTTTTCACATGTATCCAACTTGCCAAGAGTTTTTTTTCTCCCTCTTTCCTCATAACCCCTTCGCCCCCGGTTTGTGGTGGAAGAAGTAGTGATTTGAGTGTTGGTGAGTAGTGATGGACAATATTAATTTTATGTTGTCGTTTACAACATCGATAACATCGTAGTGTGGAAGATGTGGTTGGTTGTTTTTAACACTTTTGTAAAGGAAGGTACCATATATTTCCGGATGATATCATACAAGATAATATTTTCATGATCGTAGTTGGATCACCCAAATGGTACCCCCGTTATCTTTGGTACTATATCGTATAAATCATGATTTTTAATGTTAAAATACAATTGATTGCAATACAAAAAGAATATATACACGGAAAAAAATAATGAAACCAATCAATTGACGACATTTTGTTCAATCTAAACCTCATACTTGGCATTTGTGATTGAAAATTAGAATTGCGTCTAACAACCTACATGGGGTGGGCGGCAGTGATGGTGGCAGTGGTGGAGTCAAATATTGACATTGAGGAGGCCTCTTTTTTTTTTTAAAAAAAGAAACATGTAAACTTTGGTGGACTAAACCATAAATATATATGGACAAAGTACTATTTATAAAATAAACTAAAAAATTCATGTAGTTATTAAAAATTTAAGGGGTTAGAGCCAGGTTAGTCAACCCTTGGCTCTGCCACTAGGTGGTGGTGGATCAAAAAAATGAATTCGTGTGGTGTTATGGTGGTGGCGGGTATTGGTGAACAAAAACATATTATGATAATTTTGTAATGCCACAAAATATGTAACATTATATTATAAAGTATAAAACGTGCTTGATCATTCTAATGTTAAAATAAACTCGATACAACACATGTCCATTTTAAAAAATTGGTGCAATCCATTGACATGTTATGTAATAACTAAACGAACGACACGAATCAAGATCAGAACATATGAAATTATTTATTATCGATTTGTCTATGTAAAGAGTGGTCGTGGATTTGTCCTTGGCAAAGATAAATTTATCGCGGGTTTGTTTAACTTAACCATTTTTAAATACTTTATTAATTAGTGTCTCATTGATTGTTCATAATGATTAATTAAATTTCTATTATAAATGTCCCTTTAATAATCTAACACAAATACATAATTTTATTAATAAATAATTGTACTAAAAGCTTTATTAATTCTAATGGTAGTGGAAGTAGGGTTAGTATAAAACACAAAATTGGTTAAAAAGACCAAAATCAATAATTCCTGGGTGAAAAAGACATTTATATTTTGATAATGTTTAAATGAACAAAAATATATAAAAATATCCAGGATGTAATGATTTCATCCTACCCATTTTCAAATTCTTTTCTTATTTTTAATTTACATCATGATGCATTCAGTTTCATCCTCGCTATTTTTTAAGTTTAAGCCAGGATGAATCCAGTTTCATCCTTGCTATTTTGTTGTGTCCATTTCACCCATAATAATTTTTACTCGTCCATTTGAACCATGTTTTAAAAAAATTTGGACAAATGTGGCGGGTGTTTGTGAATGGTGGAGGCGGTAACATTATTATTGGTGGAAGAAATAGTGGCAGTGGATGGTTTTTATGGTGGTGGGTGTTGGTAATAGTAGTGGATAATAATAGTTTTTGCTTTTTAGTGAGTTTTATTGACCGAGTAAAAAAAGATCTTCACAAAACATGCAACATTGTATTGTGAAAGATGTAATTGGTTGTTTTTAGCACCATTGATAAAGACAAAAATCAAATATTTGGATGATGATACCGGAACGTATAAGACAATATAATCATGACTGTTGGATTACCGAAATAGTATCTGTATTATATAAAGGCAATTGGTGTGCCCGCGTAAGAGAACATTATCGCTCTCTCAAGTATTATTACATTTTTTTTCCTGAAAGACCATCAATGTCGAGTTGTTTCGCGACAACTACCTACAAAGACAATAACAGTTTGAAAATATTTGTTTGTTCATCAAAATCATCATAAAAACTCTAAATAATAAATCTAAATTTTCGCCTCCGATGTTTATAGAATATTTTTTATATTTTACATTCTCAAATCATGCGACCTCTTGATTACAAATCAACAATATCAAATTACGGATCAATATGTATAGGTTTCATTCACTAGGTTAGAAGGTAGAGTAGATACAGATGGGTAGATCACACAAAGCAGAACATGACGGAGAATACTTCAATAATTTGGTCAAGAAATAAGGTCAAAAATTTAAGATTAACTTTCTATAGGACTAATTAGATTGGCTTCGATAGGAGCCGACTAAAATATGGATTAATAATAATTTCCACGTAAGACAATTCAAAACATAGTTTGTCTAACTCTACTTATGTAAAGAGTGGTCAAGATTTGTCCTTCCTCAATTGCTATGTTATGTGAGAAGAAGGTGATATCTAAGATTGAGGTACAATTCAAATCCATTAGATTCATACCATTTACAACTGGACGCCTTGAAAAAAAAATTGACGTGTTGTTATTATTATTACAGGTAAGGGATACATTGACCACACTTGCGCAAATAGCTCACTTCGCAAATGATTGGTGTTGCATGTACTGTCTAGAATGCAACGATGAATTTGATGAAAAAAGGCACCAAAAGCAGTGTCCGGAGTATTTTGGATATAGTAACTTAGACCCGATGAAATACTTATGTTCTTTTCTTTTTTTTTAGTTTTTCCACAATCTATTTATTTAAGAAAAATGAATATTGCAAATACATAACTTCAAAAAAAATTAGACAGATTGCGTTTGATAATAATGGCTACCTATGGTCC
This sequence comes from Papaver armeniacum, assembly GCA_023531295.1. Classification (NCBI taxonomy): domain Eukaryota; kingdom Viridiplantae; phylum Streptophyta; class Magnoliopsida; order Ranunculales; family Papaveraceae; genus Papaver; species Papaver armeniacum. The sequence goes on from JAJJWW010017205.1 coordinate 833,203, forward strand.
AGAAACGGCAAAAGAAAGGAATTGATGTGGAAGAATTGTTGGGATATACGATGGATTACTTGATACGAATGAAAGAGGTATAACTATTTCGATTCTGAAATCACATAAAGTTCACAGTAGAAGATGACATCAAGTTTAAAGTTAGTAACAAACATAATATGGCTAACTAAAATGTTAAAAACAAACAGGATATATAAACTTAGAAAGCCGTGGGACTTGAAGAGACCAATTTTGAAAACTACAATCTTAGAAAGCAACGATCCACAATACCATATTTTTATTTTATAAATATTCAATGTAGAAGATGTCAACTTTTGGTAAAGGATCTATTGACAACCTATAAATTTGAAATAGGATCAGGGAGTACAATATGTGTTCAAGGTTCTTTATGAGGTAATGTGTCGCTTGATTGTATTCCAAGTGAAGGTAGGAACATATGGAAGTGACAAAATGTCCAAGATTTTTGAAGTTACTTAGAAGCCTTCGTTAAGACGAACTGTTGGGCACAATACTTTGTTGAAGATTTAATGGCGAGGTTTGCATATATACAATCCCTTCGAAAAGGTAATTGGTACACATTTTAAACATTATCATCTGATGGGTGTTGAAAAATTACAGGAAAATCATGTCACATTGGAGAGTTTGTATCATCCGTTCGATGCAAAAAAAAGATTATTATCTGCCTATTTGGAGGATCGACAACATGGCCATGATAAATGAGTCAGTTGGAGCGAAATAGAAGCATGGGGAGACTTTTATGAACGATATTGATTAGTTGATTTCACTGAGATGAGCGCTGCTGACGACATATTTCCAAAAAAATATTTAAACTTCCATGTTCATGTAGAGCATTATCTCATTATAAGCAATGAACTTAAATAAAAGATTTTCTGGAAGTTATTATATTTCTTTCGTTTGAGCAAATCTCCGGCGGTAAAATATCAAAGGAAAAAAACAAGAAAAAAAGAGAGGAAAATCCCAACTATTTTTATGACACCCATATTAAATCATAAGGAGTTGATAAGTATTCGGGACACAAATTATACGATATATTAAAAATGAACCAACATCATGGCCCCGTGCCGTTACTACGCACGGGTTAAGGGCTAGTAATTTCATATATTAGGACTTATATTAGGACTAAGGCTGGTGACAAAAGCATTGCAAACTGCAAAGAGCTAGATCGGTTGCCTACAAGGCTACAAGAGCATTCCAAAAAAATAAGGTTGATTTCTTAAGAGCAATTCCTATGGAATAAACAAATTTGAAGTTTGTTCATTTTGCTCCCACTATGGACTCAACAAACATGAAAAACGGGTGGCTAAACCAACAAGTTTGATGGTTTGTTCACTGCAGACCAACATGAGACGCGCGTCTCATTTAAAATCGCCCGGACCAACTAAATCCGCGCGGATCAACCAAATCTGCGGGAGGATCTTCTTCAATCGCCCGCGGCTCTTCTACAACCGCCAAGTACAATTTCCATTTCCCAAATATTATTTTATTATTCTTGATTTATTATTATTATTGGATAAAGAGTATTACATTAACTAGTTGGAAGCCTAACAAGCTAAGCTCCAACAACGTACTACTACATTAATTGAATAGGTTGTTGTGCTAGCCTACCAGCGAGCCTCATGAGTAACCTAGCCAAGGGAGCCGAAACGGCGGCGGAGGTAGTGCAGGTTCAGTATCGTAGTGGGAAAATGTTTATTATATGTCGTTATAACAAAAATAACAGTAGGTCCCACTACATATTTCACTCGGTGGTTTCTTCGAAACACATATTTCGGACAACCTAGCAATTCTCCGTAAGAAACATAATAATTAAAAAATATGAAAAACAATTATCAGTTCATATAAATCCAACAGAAAAATAAAAAGGGTTAGATTGACATAACCTTTTTTGCTTATTATGGACAATGTCATATTTATTCTTGCAATAGATAAATCTAAGATTGTAATTGTTTCTCATAAGTGATGATTAAAAATATATCTAACGTCTAAAATTTAATTAACAAATTACTAATTTTCCGTTTGTCTTTCATAATAACCATTCTATTAATTTTTCATAGTAGATGTTGCATCAAAATGATAATAATTAGATTATTCTATTAACAAATATTTTTATTAAACAATGATATTAAATACAATTCGATTAATTAATATCTAAATTGTCCAACATTTATTAAGTGGATCACAATGGTGGTCGTGATGGTGTAAAGGAAAAAACATTCTGGTGTGGTTGGAAATGGTGATGGAAGCTGGTCGTGATGGTGTAAAGGAAAAAACATTCTGGTGTGGTTGGAAATGGTGATGGAAGCTATTTCAGCAACAACAAAAATGGTGGATGGTGTTTTTGTAGTCGTAAGTATTGGTGACCAAATTGCACCAGTGAGTAATTTCGAATCGTCTCACGTATTTCTTATTACATGGCAGAATGTTATTTTTGTTTAATAATGATGGATAACATAGTCTATTATCATTAGGTCAAGTGGTTAACCATTTGACTACTAACTATATTTTATGCAGCGAATAACCTCACATTTACAAGATCAATGTCGTAGATTGTTTGAGGGTTTTAAAGAATTGAAGATATATCTTTTCTGAGTCGAATGGGTTGCCATCTGAAATGGCTTAATGTTTTATAATATAATGACTTGGATAAATGAATTAGTATTTATTTGTGCTATTCGGATTGTAAAAACATACGATGTAATATGTACTGTAGATTCCATTCTGAGTTTCAATCTTTTTGGACCATTTTTAAAGGGGACAAAATCAAGAAGGATCTTGACATTGTTAATACGTACACAATTATTTATGGTACGAATGAGTTCGAGTGATGTAAATTTTTTTAACCTACATAGTCCGATGTTTTGGTTTGACGCGGTCACTAAAATAAGGGAGATGCAGAAGGGCAATACCGTTTCAAATTATTGATGATATTTTTTTGTCTTTGCAAACTATGAAACATATCAAATATCATTGGTTTTTTGTGGAAGAGTATGTGAAAAATAATACCGATAGGTACAAACGGGATGAGGCATTATTTGCGAGAATGTCAAACTATCAAACATATCGAAATGAATCATATATGAATACATGATAAAAGATTAGTGAACCTGAGAATAAAAATATATATTGATTTTCCCTTCACTTTTGTAATGACAAGTAAACTCGATAATTAATAAAAATACTTCAATTTAATATCCATATGAAAAGAATGATTAATTGGGGATATGAAAACTAATTGGGGGATATAGCTACAAGACAAAATAGGAGTCCCAATAGCAATTGGTCACCCCTTATGTAATTATTTTTTTAATTCCTAATTTACCCTCACTAATTAGGTTTAGTGGTTAATAATAATTAGTAAAAATCTTAAGTATTTGGGGATAGATTAGTGTGTATTTTTATTTGTGTTTAGGTGAGAGTAGAAGGAGGGAAAAAAATATTTGAGAGGAATTTCTTTTTTTGAAAATGGAAGATGATTGTGATGAGAGAATTACCACTAATAAGAGGTTGAAAAATTGATTTTTTTTTTCTTTGAATCCACCATTGTTGCAGCTGAAAAAGCTTGGTGCCGGCATGGTATTCATCAATTCCGGCATGGTCATCATCACTTTCAGCATGATCTTCATCACTCCCGAATAAAAAAAAATTGGTTTCCAAAGTGAGGAGAAGAGAATTTGATATAGAGTGGGGAGAGTTTAGAATTTGAAAGGTCATCATCACTTTCAACATGATCTTCATCACTTGAATAAAAAAATTGGTTTCCAAAGTGAGGAGAAGAGAATTTGATATAGAGTGGGGAGAGTTTAGAATTTGAAAGGGAATGAGAAATATTTGGTTTCAAAGCTCCACCCCTAAATAAGATTAATAAGAAGTGGAGATGGAAATGGAGGGTATGATTTTGTTTTTTGATTTTAAGTTTTCTGATTTTTATTTTGTGGGAAGGGTATTTTAGTATTTTCGCCCCCAAAAGTCACCCCTTAGCACACACCATGGGTTGGGGGAAGTAATTCATATCCCCCAATTAATTCCCATATCCCCCAATTACTTATTCCAAAAAAAAACCCGTGTGAGAAAACCGTTCTCTCAGATGTGAGCCCTACCCTCCTCTGAAATTAGCATGGGGTTTTGGTGCCTGCCGCATATGGGAGATGGTGGCTTTTTCACACGGTTATTTTAGCGGTCGACCAATCTCTCAAAGGAAAGAAAATGGAAAGAAAGCAGTGCTAAAACAATTCAAGGATCTCACTTAGGTGAAGCTCGAACTTAACCATATCATCCTCATCAAAGCCCGCCCACACTTCTATTCCTTCACCACATTTTGTATCATTCATGAAAATCAAGTTCTTGGTGTAAGTACACTTATTTATCTCCATCGCCACGTGTACTAGTAGAATCCACGTGGAGGCCACGTCATAAAGAGGGAGGACACGTGGGGGCATCCATGGTATCTAGACGACGTGCCATCTGTCAAGACCAACGGTCGAAGATGAGGGAAGATCCAAGGTAGGTAATCCCGCGCAATACCAGAGAGTCACTTTACCCCATCACGAGGTGAGATGTAATCAACTACCGGGATAGTCCAACCGACACAGACGGACGTGACAAGGGGAGGATCGACACCACCCGGGCGCGGACCGGACCGCCCCAACCACTCGCATTTAATGCCGCTCGAGGGCACGGTCGACGACCAACGAAGAAAACGAGGGTTAGTCGGCGTAATGAACTTGGGTATTGTAGAAAATGGCGGAGTGACAGGAAGTCCGCGGACCTCGCATTTAACACAAGAAGATAAGATCTCGGGACAAAGAAGTGGACCCACTCGATTCAGTTATATATATGTACATCCCTTCCACAAAGAGGGGGATCGAGAGTAGAATCAAGGAATATGAGAGAGAATAGTGAAGTAAGTATGAGTATCAACCTAGGAGGATTGATGAACACGAAAGATCTTGTGATTACCTTTGTAACCGTTTACTTTATAGTGAATATCCCCCGATCCGTGGACGTATGCCTTAGTGCTGAACCACGTAAATCATCGTCACCTTTACATTTAGTATTCATATAACTTTATTTGTGTGTTATGTCTTAGATCTACCATTGTGGATGTTGAGGAGATCATGATAAACCCGTGGGGTTTGGAATCAGTGAACCATCATCTACCTTGGCGTATTACACTTTAGTCACACCTTAATGCGTGTATTCAGTTCATGTTGAGATTGTTTGCGAATACGAGGACACCAACTCGTTTTCCGTATTCACAATATGGCGCTAGAAACAGGGACCTTGTCCCGGTAAAAAGATTTATCTTTCCCTGTGACTTTATAGCCTCTACCTCAAAAGTTTTACTTAGAACGTAGACAGATCTCTGTTTAAACTCATTTTTCGCACGTATCCGTACTCTTTGTGCTGTCTAAACGGCAGATCTGGATCTTTTACGATTTTTAACTAGCAAATCTGAGTTTTGAGCTATTTTTCGCACATATTCATGTCTATTGTATTTTCTACCAACAGATCTGGACATTGTGTAACCTTTAAACCAACATATCTGTATTTTAACTGATATTTTAAATATAATTTCCACCAATAGATTTGGACTTTTTGCAAACAACAACCCATGGACCTTATCCCGGATAAATCCGCATCCATCTATGCTTTTCGTATCGCTCGCCAAACTAACAGCTTGAGTACCCTCATTGCCACTAGAAATCGAACTTATGAAATCAAGTTTGAACTAACAGCTAACCCGTGGACTTTATGTCTCGGTTTGCCTCCATGCTCTCTGTGCAGAATATTACAATGGAAAGGAACAAAGATGCCGGGAAAACAAGGGTACCTTCAAAAGAGGAACCTAGGACTACGCCAGTGGTAACAAGGGGCAAACAAAAGGGCGTGGGACTGATAGCCGGGGACAAGACACAGAATGGAGCGGAAAGCACATTCCTCTCAGATGCGGGCATCATTGCAATGGAAGCAAAGAAGGCCGCGGCGGCAAAAGCTGCTACACCCACTGAAGGAACTTCTCAAATAGTCGCCTCCAAAGTGACAGCTGCAACCCGGCTTATTGAACCTCGAGAAACAGTAGCGGAATCAGTAATCCAGAACCCTCCATACGGGATGCCACAGACTAATTAACAAAATATACAACCGCACGCGAGATCCTACGGAATGACCGAGCCAGGTGCGCGGCTAGTAGAGAAATCAACACCTAGCCCCCGAGGGACAAGCTCGCCCATGGATAGGAACAAATCGGGAATCAAACCAGTCTGTGCAGATTTTGGCGCAATTAGAAGAGCTAAAAAGGAATCGAGCAGACATACGCGGACGCTGGGTGGCCTTACTAGCCCAAGAGAACCAGCAATTAAGAGAGGATCCTCCCAAAGCGTGAGCTAGAGAATCATCAGACGAGGCTAATTAACGGTACAAAATGCAGACCTGGAGGATGATCCTCGAAAACGTCCTGCGGTAGTCAATCGGCAGAAGAATACCCCGAAAGGGTGCTCGAGAACAATAGAAGCTTTGACCCAGAATACCGTCCGGAAACCACAGACTACTATGATGAAGAACAGGCAACGTCGTCACAACCCACAAGAAAGACACGGACTTCCATTCAGAACGACCATTGTTTGGCAATGGAGAATCTCCGCGCGGAAATGCTAGCGGAGATCAATCAAATCAAGACCGAGCAAGGAGGTGGAAGACTAGGAACAGGTTATGAAAGAGGCCAACACTACCCCACTCGCATGACGGTTATTTCACGGCTATCATTCCGCAGTAAATGTTCGGTCCCGACTCGAATGTTACGACGGATCCTTGAGACCGCGAGCTCATCTACGATATTACAACAGGGTAATGGCCAGGTGGGACTATGACGAAGCTATACTATGCAGATATTTTCCTTCAAGCCTGAAGGGATCCGCGTTATCTTGGTTTGATAACCTCAAGCCAGGATGCATTGATTCGTATGATCAGCTCACCGAAAAATTCTTGGCTACCTACATGTATAACAAGGTTGTGAACACAGGGATGGACAAGCTCTTCTCACTTGCAATCAAATACAAGGAGTCCATTCGAGAATATACGGATAGGTGGCACAAGATATGTCAAGCCATAGGACATGTGGACCCCGTGGTGAGTATTAATTGTTACAAATGGGGGCTGGATAGGATGAGCCCATTGTTTGTCGAAATCCACGGTACCTCTCCAACCACAGAGGGAGATTTGAGGATAATCATCGAAAAACATGCAAGGTTGGAAGAAATTCAAAGAGAGAACCCAAGAGCATAGGCTCAACGACCCCCACGGACCAACTCCGCGGAACTAGCCAACAGATCCAGCGAACACCAAAAGGATAGGAAGGATGATCACAAAAGGGGTGGAAGAAAATTTGAAGACCGAGTCTACACGAAGCTTAATGCCAGCTACTCACGCGTTTTAAAGGAAATCAAGGATCGCGAAGACTTAGACTGGCCCTGGTCTAAGGGGAAACAAACCACCCGCCTCGCGGAAATCCAAAGAGTACTGCGATTTCCACTTCACGGGCACCCAACCGAGAAGTGCAAAAATCTCAAGATAGCGATACAAAAGCCGATTGATGCGGGAGATCTCAATAAATATATAGAAAAGGCCGGAGCGGAAGACGGAGCCAAACGCAAGAAAAAGTCCAATTACCAGAGGGTAATCGCACATTGAACGCCATATCCCGCTTCGGAAAGCAATGAACCTACCCTAACGGCGCAAATAGGGAAAAGGCCGAGAAAGCAATTTGAAGACTACCGTGAGCTTTACAATTTAGACGGAAAAGAAGTGGAAAGTCATGAGGAATGGATGAACGCACCCCTAACCTTGAAGTGAAGACATTGAGGATGACATGGAAGATCACAATGACCTTTGATCCTCACCCTACCGGTCGCAGGTGCAATATAAGGAAAATCCTCATCGATGGAGGAGCTCCGTAAATGTCCTGTTTTACGATACCTTCAAACGCATGGAGCTTTGTGATGAGCAACTTTTGACCTCGCACTATACCATCTATGGGTTCAATGGTACGCCACGAAGCCTCTTGGAGATATTGTCTTGCTGTTGGGCCGCCGCCCCCATGAAAGTTGACACTCGCTTCGGTGTGGTGAATACGCCATCACCCCTACAATGCCATTATCGGACGAAATGGGTCCCACAAGCAAGGAGTCGCTGCCACATACCATCGGTACCTTAGGTTTCCTACTCCCCTAGGAGTAATGGAGATCAAGGGTGATCAAGCCCGTAAAAGGAATGCCACGCGATGCAAATACAACTCAACAATGAAGAAGATGAGAAGAGGAGAACCCGCAAGTCTCGGAACAAAGCAATATCCAAAGACAAAGCCATCGACGAATACTTGGAAGGATCTCAGGGAAAAGCTTGTCTAAGGGGAAATCCGCAGAAAACACTAAGCATCAACATCAAATGCTAACCGGGCGCTCTCGCAAAACAAAGAATCCGAGCCTACCAAATAGCAATTAAAGAAAGTCCCCCACCTTGGGAACCGAAGCCCACGTTTACATCCTTGGAGGCAGTGAAGGAAGTTAACATAGGGACGGAGCTGAACCCAAAAAAGATCAAGATAGGAACTCTAATGGACGGAGAGCGCGAAGCCTCACTAACAAAACTACTAAAGGAATACGCGGACATCTTCGCATGGAAACTATCTGATATGCCTGGAATAGACCCAAAGACAGTACAACATGAGCTGCACATTAAACCTGGCACACCCCCTGTACGACAAAAGATACGGAAGGTGGCTACAGAGTATCACAAAGCAAAGAAAACGGAGAGTGCAAAACCGCCGGAGGTAGGTTTTTTATAAAAGAAGTCAAATACCCTACTTGGATATCTAACATGGTAATAGTACCAAAGAAGAATGGAGGGGTCAGAATGTAACGAGCCTCAAGCTCGTCAACGCTATTAGACCAGTCAAGAGACAATTAACCGCGAATGACTCGATTAATTAGAGACGAACATTAATTAGTATAAATTAATCTAACGACGATCTAGATACGAAAACTAGTACCGTTGAATAGGTCTCGAAAAGTTACGCGGAATAGACAATTCGAACGTGTCATTCGGATATCGAACGAAGAAGATATCGTCATAAGTACGAAGGCTGCCCTTATCTTTTGGTCGAGCGCCTTTATCAATCTTGGTCGGCCTTATCTTTACCCGTGTCGAGCAGATAACTGATATTCTTTTCTTCTTCTTCTTTCGTTTTCTTTCTTCCTCTTCATTCTTATTCTTCTTCTGCTCTTCTCTTCTCCGGCGATTCTGAGAATTTCTTAGACACGTGAGATCGACCATCATAGGGGTTATGTTAAGGATTGGCGGTTATTAATGGTGTTGATGTTTATCGAGTTCAGGGAAGAAGAAGCTGGTGCTCTTAATCAGTTAAATAGGGTTTTTAGATTGAAGTTGGAAATTGAATGGAATTGGTTTTAAATCGAGTGATGATAGATGAAGAACAAAGGGGTTCTCATTTAGTTGATGTTGTGGTGTTGATAGGATTACGAATTGGAAAATTAGGGTTTCTGCTATTTTTGAGTTAATCACGGATCTGGAGGAATAGTTTGTTTTAGATGATGTGGTTGCTTATTAGGTATGAGTATTGAGTGGATTGAATGAATTAGGTTAGAATTGTTGATAAAGTCAAGTTTCAAGGGAATAAATTGATGGTGGTGATCGATTTCAAGATTGGAAATGATAATTTTAGGGTTCAGTGGAGATGAGTTGGGGAAATAACAATTCAAATGACGATAATGCTTGGGTAAGCCTCTAAGTTGATTTAATTTTAGTTTTCTGAATTGGTGTTTCAATTATTGAGTTATATGTTGGTGCTAATGAAACTAAGGGTTGAGTCTGTGATGGAGTGGAGCTGCATGTAGTTGTGTGTGGTTGGCAATGAGATGTTGAGAGTGTTAGTTGTATGTGTATTTCCCTGTGAAGATGTAACTGATTAGCGTTAGCGTATGATGAAGTCACAAAGATTGTGATTTGTAAGATGTTGAAATTACGGGGAATGAATAACTGGAGAGGTTTGGGAGAAATTAGGTGTTGATAATATTGTTGAAGATTATGTATATGAATGAGACCTTAATGCTTTGTGTTGGTGATGGAATGTATGTGTTGGTGGTTTATGAGTAACATGGCTTTAGAAATGGGCCCATTAGTGTTGTATTCATTTGGTGCGGGGTTATTTGAAGTTGCGATTTTGGAGCCTTGGGTGCAGGTGTTAGTGAGATGGAAATGGAAATGAAAATAGTGGTGAAGATGAAAGTGCAGGCTGTGTATGAATGAATGAATGCATCACTTGAGTTTAGTTTATTGAATGTATGTTATGGTAATGGTGGTAAGTTAGTGTAGGACTGTTGGACTGGATTGTGTATGTTTGAACTGGTATTGGTGTTGAGAGATGTTGGTAAATTGCAGGAAGAATTGTTGATCTAAACTCAGTTAAAGTAGTTTGTGAATTGTGCGGAACTCTTGGAGTCGTATTTGTATAAGCTGAGTTGTGTTGTATGCTTTGAGAATGATTTGAAATTGGGGAATGAGGGTTAGATGAAATTGCTGGGTAAATCTTTAGGGGAAAGCTTGTTACTGCTTTTGCAGGTAAACTTAGTTTCTGTTGTGAATTGTAGAATCTTGTTATAGTGAATTGTTATGTATTGATCAAATGATAGAGTCAGGTTGGTAAAATAGAAGTAGGGTTATAATTGCAAGTGTGGTGGAATTGTTGGCTTGTGTTTATGGCTCAGGCCTGAACCTTATGCCTGTCTGACTGAACTCAGACTGTCTAACTCGTTTTGTTTAGCTGACTCAGACTGTCTAACCGAGTCGAATCAGTTGACTCAGTGGACCTTGACCGATTTGATTACCCTGGACTTGACCTTGACTGGACGTGGACTGTTAGTTTGACCCATGACTGTTAGAGACCATCAGTTGACTCTGTTGGACCAGGCCTTAGAGTAATGGGCCGTTTCAGTTCAGACATAATGGGCTTAGGCTTAGTACCATATATTCTTAATTTGGTATTTTAGACCCTTATGGTCTGAATTAGCCTTTGGACTCTTCTACAAAGTTATAGATATTCTTAAGACCTAGCTAATGGACTATAGAATCAACCTAAATGAATTAGTAAACCTTTGGATATGCAAGAGATGGGTAATGAAGATGTGTAGAACCGTTAATGGGCTTAGAACCATTAGATAAACTTGTATGATTCTTGTGTGAGCCATTGTGGCTAATTTCTTAGAGCGCATATGTGATTAACAGTTACTCTTTATTAACAACGATCGATCCAAAAGATGAACCAAGGTGGGCGGATCTCGAGGTAGGCGAGGCTTGTCATCAATGTCTGTGGGAACTCTGTAACTTTCTTGTAATCATTAAGCTTTCTTTATCTGCGAGCATGATAAGTCTTTACTATCCGTGTGTATGATTTCTTGTACTTTGATGTACTATTCATTTATCTTTGGGTATGATGTATATGTTGAAAATTGTATGAATGTGTTTGTGTTTGATATGCATTGTGAGATTTCCCTGCGAGGAGTGTCTGTGTTTCCCCACGGCTCTTAGCTAAGTTAAGTAAGGCGGTAATTCATCCGTCGACAATATTATTTAGTAGGGCGGTAATTCATCCGTATGCTATATTATTATAACTATTTCTTTTAGTAGGGCGGTAGTTCATCCGTTATAATATTACTGCTTATTAATATAGTAGGGCGGTAGTTCATCCGTAAGCAATAGTACTTAGTAGGGCGGTAGTTCATCCGTTATGATATTATATATACTATTCTATTTGAGGGAAATCACTCGTGTGCATATTATACTTGTTTGACTAACTTTCTGATCTTGATGGTAATATTCGAATCATGGTTTGTATGGGCACTCTATGTGGACGATGTTATTATTATTGATTAGGGTTGCTTTCGCGTCGTCTTCTCCAATGAGTTTGGCGAGGTTAGAGTGACACTTGCTTCGTGATACTAAAATTGTTGTATGAATAGTTTCTTCTTGCTTTCTTTCAATTTATATTTTCTTAGAACTGTGAAGCATATTAGTGATTACTTGAGAGTTATAGGTTATCATTGAGCCCCCATTTTGGGACGATGTGCTCACTCGTTTCCACTTCAGTTTCAGTTACCAGAAGAAATGGTGCTCGTGAAGATATTCGATTTCGTAGTTTAAAGCGTTACCGAACTGTGTTATAATTATGTATCTTTTGTACATGTGTATTCTTATTTATTGTAAACAACATACTAATTTTATTTATATCATTTGAGAGTTATTCGCTTATAAATATCAGAGTGTTGGGTTCAAGTTGGCTTTAGTTTATATTATGTAATTCTGATTCTTCTAATCATCAATCTGGAATAGAATTCTTAAATTAGGTTGTAATCTCATTAGTTAAACAGGTGCTTAAGTTGGGGCGTCACACAGAATCTGCATCGACTTCATCAACTTGAACAAAGCGTGCCCCAAGGATAGTTATCCGTTACCCAGCATTGATCAGCTAGTCGACGCAGTAGAAGGATACGAGGAGTTATCATTCATGGACGGATACTCCGGGTACAACCAACTATTTTTAGCAGAAGAAGATCAAAACATACAGCGTTTTACACACCCCACGGTCTCTATTGATACGTAAGGATGCCTTTCGGACTCCGGAATGCGGGAGCAACGTACCAAAGGATGGTCGATGCTATTTTCAAGCCATGGATCGGCAAGACCTTAGAGGTCTATGTTGACGATATGCTCGTAAAGAGCAGATTGAGGAAGAACCACCACCAGGACCTGAGGGACATTTTCGAAGCTATGAGAGAACACAACATGAAGGTAAACCCGGAAAAATGCACTTTCGGGGTAACATCAGGGAAAATTCCTTACGGTGACAAAAAGGGCATTGAAGTAGATCCCGCAAAATCCGAGCCATAGTAGACATGCCATCTCCAAAGAATCTAAAAGAGGTACAAAAGCTCAATGGATCCCTAAGCAGCCACTGGGAAGGTTCATCTCAAGATCCCTCGGATAGGTGCAAACTCTTTTCAACATACTAAAAAGGGAACGAAATTTGAATGGACGGCAGAATGTGAAGAAGCTTTCATAGGCGTCAAATAGTACCTAGCAGAGATCCCTATCCTTCAGAAACCAGACCCTGACGAAGTCTTGGCACTATACATTGCAGCAACAGACGACGCAAGAAAGACTTGTCGAGACCCACACAAAGGAAGAGCAGCCGATCTATTATGTCAGCAAGACTATGAATTCCGCAGAAAGAAACTACACAAGAATTGAACAACTCATCTTAGCCATCGTATGGTCTACCCAAAAGCTGAGGACGTACTTCTTAACGCATGACATACGTATCCCATGCCGAGCGCCCTTAGAAGCCATCCTCAAAGGCGTGAAAGGTAGGACGCATAGCGAAATGGAGCACATACCTCGACCAATTCAATATCCACTATGAGCTTCAACACTCTTAAATCGCAAGTGTTAGCGGATTTTCTAGCAGAGACCTACCTTTGGACAACGAAGAAGAGGTGCGCTTACAAGGATGGAGGGCCGGGTCCCCCGAAATAGAAAAACAAAAGGAGCCAAATAACATTCTTGAACCAATGAACCCACAACAATGGGAGGTCTTTGTCGACGGCTCCAAAAATAGAGAGGGCGGGGATAGGCATCGTCATCACCACACCCACCGGGATAGGATCGTGCACACATTCAGATTGGAATTTGAAGGCCATACAAATAACATCGTAGAGTATGAAGGAGTGGTCCATGCCCTCCGTTTAATAATTGAATTAGGGATACAAGAAGTACGGTTGACAAGTGACTCACAATTAATCATACGGCAGATAGGCTACGAATATAATGTGTATGACGAGACACCGATGGCATACATGGCTCTGGTGCAAACGTTGGTTTCCCAAATACCAAAAATCAAATTCCGACATCTGCGTAGGAAGGAGTTGGAGACACGCAGATGCCCGGCATATATATCGGCCATGCTTAAAAATGAGGATGTCAAAGCAATCAAGATAACAAGAGTGTACGAACCATCCATCAAGCCCCAAGAAACCCGCGTGCTAACCGACGCAAGTCTAAGGAGGAAGATATCTCTCGATGATGATGTCGGAGAGCACATATTCGACGACTTTGAATGATGACATCACGCGACAAGTCGATGAGGACGACGATTACTGATCGGAAGCAGGTGGAGAATCGAGATCCACTCTTTCCTAAAAGAGGGAAACTCCCCAAGATACCAAACAGGCTAGGAAAGTACAATCCAGAGCAGGGATGTATGAGCTAAGAGACGAAACCTTATACAGAAAATCATTCCTCGGGCCACTCCGTCGCTGCCTGTCCCGATCAGAGGGACATATCATCTTGAAAGACATCCACAGAGGAGACGCGGGGAATCACAGTGGAATGAGGTCCCTTGCAGATATGAAGACACAGGGCCATCTGGCCAACCATGATCCGAGACTCCTTTAGAGAATGGCACAAAGGTGCTAAGAATGACAAAGATTTGGCAAACGAATCCTTGAGCCACAAAATTGAACTCGTGTGGACATGTGGCCTTTTGGGGAAATGGGGTATCGACATAGTAGGCCCACTCATATCAGGGACCGGGAAAAGAAGATTCCTAATAGTAGCAACGGATTACTTCAGCAAGTGGGTAGAAGCAAAGGCACTGGCAAGAATTCGGGATTCAGACGTCTTTACTTTTATTTTTCAAAATATCATCTGCAGTTTGGCATCCCCATAAAAATAGTTTCCGATAACGGTAAATGTACTACAAGGAAAGAATATCGACTTACTGTTCGACACCTTCAAAATTCGAAAAAACAAATCCACCCCCATATACCCACAAAGCAATGGACAAGCAGAAGCCACAAACAAAACCTTGGCACTTATCCTTAAAAAAACAACTAGACGAGTACAAGGGGCGGTGGTGTGAACAGTTACATAACGTTCTGTGGGCATATAGGACAACTCGAAGATCAGCTACCGGAGAATCTCCATTTTTACTCACGTATGGAGCAGAAGCGGTAATCCCTACAGAAATTCTACTTCCAACAACAAAGACAGAAGCATGGGAAAAGAACCTCACCACGGACATGATGTTGGAAAAGCTTGACGACCTCGAAGAAAGGAGAAGCAGTCTTGCAAAGAATGGAAAACTACCAACGCAGGCTAGCCAGAGAATATAACAAAAAAAAGTGAAACTTAGGAATTTTGTAGAAGGGCAAAAGTATGTGTTAAGGACCATTCCCAATACCGGCGAGAAAAGAAGTGGGGAAAATTAGCACCAACTTGGGGAGGACCCTACGTAATATACGACATCGCAGAAATGGATCGTACTATCTCGCGTGAATCAGAAAGGGGAAATCCTCATGCATCCGTGGAATGCCAAATATCTCAAGCCATACTACCCAGTGACCTACCACTGCGTATGCATTTCGAAAGAAGAAAACGGACGTACAAGTCCACATGTTTCTATCTCTGACAAAGGAGTAACGCGCCTTAACTTTTCAATCAATCCAAGCTTTCATTTTCAAGTGTCATATTCTCTTCATTGCCCACGCGCATTTCAATTTATTCAAAACCCACGACTTATACCATATGAGACACATGTATATACTACTTACACAATGTACATTGAAAACCATACCATCTTAATAAAATATCGATACTATTGTTACCCCGTGGACGTAGGCCTTAGACTCGAACCACGTAAATCATTGTGCAGATTACTATTATTAAGAATTGGCATTACACTTTAGTAAGAGGGATGTCCCGCACAAAGCGTGGATCATACCCACTGCAATATACCGGGCAATATCCCATACAAAGCACACACATGCAATATATCGGAGCATACACATGCAATCTCTCGGAACTCCTCCGTAAGTGTCTATAAGTGTATGACCAGGAGGCGACTTCCCACAGAACGAGATACCCGAGCAATATTACAAGCCACGAATTCAATGGAATATATCCTTGAACGTCGGCGAGACCCCCACCGCTCGTAAATCCTCGGCCAAGGAATTAGGCCGGAATGGGTGCAAGGTCACAAGACAATTCCGGATATCAACCTACGGAATTGCATGGACAATACACTTTCTCAAGTTCAAAGATTGACATCCTTGGATTATAAACACTACGGAATTACTCATTATGTTTAACTTAATTTGAAAAGTCGATAGATGCAAGTTCAACAAAATTCAAATTCAGATTTAAACACCAAAGTTTGATCTAGTACATGGCAGTTGATTACAAGCCTAGCAAGGAAAATAGCAAAAAACGCCAAAAAGGATAAGCAACTGAGATCAATCCCTAGCATACTAGCTATAATCTACTGAGAAGGAGCATTATCCGCAGGTTTATCCTTCAGCGATGAAGGAACGCTACCACCAGAGGAGGGGCCAGAAGAACCTGAAGGGAGCGCGGGTACGGGACGCCGAGTATAATTCTTAGTTAGTCCATGACTCTTCTTGAGATACATCTCAATCTCACCAAGAGTCCTATTAATCTCTTCTGCAAGCTGCTTACGAGCCACAAAGCCTATGGCTACGCTCTTCATCTCAGCCTGATTTAGGGAAGTGGAAAGCTGGTCTACCTTTTGATTGGCATGCTTCAACGCTTCCTCCTGAGACAAGGCTAGACTGCGATGAAAGTTAATTTGGCCCTCCAATTGAACTACCTTAGCCTGAGCTTCGGCAAACTTGTCATCCGTGACTTTAAGTGTCCTTGGAGCTCATGGGACAGAGGAGAGGAAACAGTGAGTTATAACAAATATAATACAAAGC
The DNA here is from genome assembly GCA_023531295.1 of Papaver armeniacum. NCBI lineage: Eukaryota > Viridiplantae > Streptophyta > Magnoliopsida > Ranunculales > Papaveraceae > Papaver > Papaver armeniacum. The sequence goes on from JAJJWW010017205.1 coordinate 850,062, forward strand.
ACACTCGATGACAAAAACGTTACCTTCACAATGTTCAACCGGAATCCCTTGCTCATGCGGCATAATCATATTCATTTGATAACCTATCATAATCTACCTGCGTAAGATTATGAGCATACCGACTCGCGCTTAGGTCATCTCGAAGCATCGAGTCCGAATGACGATATCGATTAACCTCATCATTCTTGATTCCAACCCCTTATTAAGACGATACATAGCCACCTCTAAGTTTTTCTCACACTCAACCCGACGGGCTACATCCCCAGCTCGAGACGCGGATAAGGCACTCACCGAGAGCGCTAGATTCCGCCCCTAGCATCGTCTCTTTCCTTAGCAAGACGTTGCATATAAGCCCGCACATCCGAGGGATGGGAAGACCGCGCCACCGCAGCTCGTCTTCCATAACATTGCTTAAGTTCTAAAGAGGAAATCTGACCGCGGGCTTTCTCAAGATTATCCCGCGTCCATAAAAGAGCCCCGTTGAATAAATGGCGGTCATGATTGTTTTGATTTTGCAGATCTACCAAGCAAAGCTTTTTCTTACGCCAGTCTTCGGCCATAGCGTTATGAACATCCGCGCGGGCATTCCACTTCGCTGATTCACTCTTAAGTTTTTCAACTAACTCGGCAATACGACCTTTTTGACGATTTCTCTCATTCCGAAGCCACAACAACTCAGGGATTCCACCCACTGAAGACAGTACAGCGGGAGGAGGGAAGAAGAAGATAACTCAGAATATATAAGGGACATGTAACTATCAAAGAAGAGGAGACGCAGACCTGAAATAGACGAAGAGTTTTTCTCAGCAACCGCTAACTTGGCCTTAACCGAAGCTATCTCAGAACGCAGCTTCGCCTCTTCCGCGTCCTGCTGCTCCTTGCGCTTAAGCAGACCCTTCAGCTCTGTTAACTCCTCATCTTTAGCAGAGACCGCAGCTTCAACGCTCGTAAGCATCCCTTCACAATGTCGGAGCTTCCCTTCTAGCTTGAGAAACTTGGCCTTAACCGAAGCTAGCTCAGAACGCAGCTTCGCCTCTTCCGCGTCCCCGCTCGCTCCTTGCGCTTGCGCACCCTTCAGCTCCGTTAACTCCTCATCTTTAGCTAGAGACCGCAGCCTTCAACGCTCGTAAGCATCCCTTCACAATGCCGGAGCTTCCCTTCTAGCTTGAGAGACTTGGCCTTGAAGAACCGGTAAAGATGATGGTTACAATACTCGCTCCTCATCATCTATCAATGAAAAAGGGAAATTAGTTCACAGCACATTTAAGCAAAATCAGGGGTAGAAAGAGCAGGACAAACCTCCAATAACTGGCTGTTGGGGATAATCATGCATTTGGTACCCATCGCAATGGCCATCATGCCAAAGAACCGTGGAGGGAGGATCCACCACAAGATCAATCCCGCTGGCCACAAGATTCTTGCCCCACCCTCGATCTACCACCTCCTCAGGGGTTAGCTCCATATGCCTGCGAGTAAAAGAGTCCGAACTCTTTTCCCCTTCAATCATAGGGGCAGGATGAGGCACGACAAGCAAGTTCTTCTTTTGCAGCCACGCCAAAACAGCATCATCACCATCAGTGACCAAGGACCGCGAAAAATCATCTGAGGAAGAGTCTGAGGGCTTCCCACCGAGCGAAGCACCAGTATTATTTAGCACCAAAGCCCCACCAGCAGTGGAGGAGGTGCCAACACAACCCTCGGGATGCACCGCCAAAACCCCAGCATCAGATCCGCGTGTGGGGTCACCTCCGCAGCTACCCTCAAGAACATTCCAGTCATCACCAGCTGGAAGCAGATTGAAGTCCGAGACAAGCCCCATAACTGTGGCCATGTCAAATGATTGTTCCCCAGATAAAACCTTACCAAAGGAAAACTCGCAATGAGCATCCCCATCCTTGTCACCACTACCAAGAGCAGTTCCCTTACCCTTATCTACAACAACCCCGCTTGACTTAGTAGCCCCCTCAGACAGACCCCCACCACCACCAGTGGCCTGATCACCACCAGTGGCCTGATCATCACCACCACCACCAGTGGCTTGATCATCACCACCGCCACCAGTGGCCTGATCATCACCACCTCCACCAGTGGTCTGATCACCACCACCAACACCAGTATCCTGATCATTACCACCACCACCAGCGGCCGGATCACCACCACCTCCACCAGTGGCCCGATCACCATCACCTCCACCAACGCTCCCGCCGGCAATACTATCTACTTCTTGAACGGGCGGAGAAGTCTCAATTCGCTCTTCCCCATCAGAAACTTCCTCATCACCATCCATGGGACTGTTCACATCCTCGAAGTGTGTAGAACCCTCGGTGGGAGAATTCGACGATTGCTTGGGATTGATCTTCTTATTTCTACGCACCTACAACACATAATGATAAAAGAGCCATTGTCATCTCCTTTCCTTGGCATAATCAACATTATTTAAGGAAACGAAGGGGCATATATACGTAGAAAACGAACAACACACCTTAGCAACATTAGTATTTTGCGGAAGAAGGTGAGCATCAGAGATATCTTCGTCTTCCGCGTCATCAACATCGCGATTATAAGCAAAATCCATACCTACAAAACTCATCTGCCAAGGGCAGTAATGGGCATAACGAGCGGGAGAAGCTTCGCGATAAGGACTGTCAACAGTAGGCTGCCAACCATGGGGGCTAGGGACCCAACCATAGGCCCACGGACCAACGACTTCAAGAACAGTGGCAGACCATTCATAGTCATGATCACGCTTAATTCTCTCATCAGCGGGAATAGGAAGACCTTCAGCACCAGGAACCCTCACCATCTTGGAATCACTTACCTCGCTCAAAAGTCGAACTTCCCCATGCTGGAGCAATGTTCCCAGACTCACAGAACCACGGCTTACGAGTATTCCCGTTAACGTAATCTCCAAAGGATTTGTTGAAATTTTCAGGAGTATACCACCATTTCTCCTTTTCTAATTTAGGGGCATAGCAGGTCATCATCGTTTGCCCCTTGCTACGAAGATAACATTCTCGGAGATGGCGAAGATAGTTTCCTGTCAACTGTTGCACCCCACGATTATGACTTTTCTTGGAAGTACCGCGGCTAGACAAGACCCGGTAGTAGAAATCATCACCGGCTTTATACAAAGGCAACATCAAACCAGCCTCAAAGCACCCACGGTCATCAAGAAATGAAAGGCATCACCGGTAGTTGGTAACCATCTCATAAGTTATATCTTTATCGGGGCATAAAAACTTACTTGGAAGTGTTGAAGACCGTGCTTCAACTTGAAGGCCTCAAGGTCAATGTGTCTGAAAGTAAACTTCTTATTACCCAAAGATAAAGGACGGCCAACAGAGAATCATCTCGAAAGCATCTTCCGCAATTCGTTGCCTTCTTCTTAGGAGGAACTACATCTCCCGAAGATTCTATCTCTCCGACCTTTCTCTTCGAAGGCCGAGTCTTAGTTGACTTACTTGAACTAGGCACAGGTGGATTAGTCCGTGGTGGAGGTCTTGTGCGGAGAGGCTGCACATCTAAAGGATCAGAGCGCGGATTCCGCTGCTTCTTAGGAGACCCACCTTTAGGGCGATTCACGGCATATCTAGACCCTCGCGGCGGATCACCCCTTTTAAGCGAAGACCTCCAAGCCAGGGACGAGGATGTTCGTCCATCCCGAGGATTATCCCGGGTAAGTGAAGGCGAAGCTCCACCCCGATATTGGAATCACTCCGAGGAGATCTGTGAGGACTTGACGGAGGAGTTTGGTAAGGAACCCGCGGATGGTCGGACATATCTGCGGGCACAAACACAAATAAAAGTGCGAATCAGAGGCAAGGAAGATCAAAAAACAAGAAAATCTCAAGAACAGCAGTAAACGTGAAGAAAACCCTAGATTTCATCTACAATTACTTAAACTCTCAAACTATTATAAAATCACAGCATGGCCGATGACACACACGGCTCAGCGGCATCAACTCTCAAATCCCAGAACATACATAAGATTAAATTCATCATTGACGCATCACCCGAAAATCAAAAACTCAACGGGGTTAGACATAGAAAGTAAACGGAATAAAAATCATACCTGAACTTCAAAGAGTAAAGCGGCAGCAGAACGGTGAAGGTGGCAACAAAGGCGCGGCGCTGACAAGAACGAAGATGGCAATACAAAGCGGCAAAGAACAATAATGGTGTCAGAGGAAGTTAAGAAGATGAAGAAGACAATGGAACATAGAATAAACAGAGAATGTGAATTTAATTCACATTCTCTCATTCTTCCCTTTTATAAGATCAAGAGAAACCGTCCACTACCCAAAGGGCAGTTATGGCTTGGACAGGGAAACGTGCACAATAAATGCAGGTAGCACCTTTTTAGGAGAAGTTATGAGGAAGGAGATAAAAACGTACCACACGATTCTTCTTCCCACTAAAGCTAACGCCTAGTCACAAGAAGAGGGGCAAATTGTAAGTACACTTATTTATCTCCATCGCCACGTGTACTAGTAGAATCCACGTGGAGGCCACGTCATAAAGAGGGAGGACACGTAGGGGCATCCATGGTATCTAGACGACGTGCCATCTGTCAAGACCAACGGTCGAAGATGAGGGAACATCCAAGGTAGGTAATCCCGCGCAATACCAGAGAGTCACTTTACCCCATCACGAGGTGAGATGTAATCAACGGTTGGGGATAGTCCAACCGACACGTACGTGACAAGGGAGGATCGACACCGCCTTGGCGCGGATCGGACCGCCCCAACCACTCGCATTTAATGCTTTCGCAGGGCACGTGTCGACGACCAACGAAGAAAACGAGGGTTGGTCAGCGTAATGAACTTGGGTATTGTAGAAGCCGCGGAGTGACAGGGAAGTCCGCGAACCCTGCACAGAACACAAGAAGATAAGATCTCGACAGCTCAGTAAGTGGACCCACTCGATTCAGTTATATATATGTACATCCCTTCCACAAAGAGGGGGATCGAGAGTAGAATCAAGGAATAGGAGAGAGAATAGTGAAGTAAGTATGAGTATCAACCTAGGAGGATTGATGAACACGAAAGATCTTGTGATTACCTTTGTAACCGTTTACTTTATAGTGAATATCCCCCGATCCGTGGATGTAGGCCTTAGTGCTGAACCACGTAAATCATCGTCTCCTTTATATTTAGTATTCATATAACTTTATTTGTGTGTTATGTCTTAGATCTACCATTGTGGATGTTGAGGAGATCATGATAAACCCGTGGAGTTTGGAATCAGTGAACCATCATCTACCTTGGCGTATTACACTTTAGTCACACCTTAATGCGTGTATTCAGTTCATGTTGAGATTGTTTGCGAATACGAGGACGACACCAACTCGTTTTCCGTATTCACACTTGGTCGGCTTCATGTTTGGATCAATAATTATCCAAATTGGCTTTCCCCAACCGAAATCAGCCTCATAAAATCCCATCCTGCACAAGCTAGTCATCCACAAAGTTATCACTACATCTTCAACATCATTGTTTTTTGCTATGGAAGCATCATGACCATCAATAAAAACGGAAGCATCATGACCATCAATAAAATTTTGAATGACCTTCTCCATTTATCACCCTTGACCTTATCTATTGCGCCCCTTAATTGAGTCACACAATCATTTAACTCATGAAGTACCACTTGCACCTCATTACTTATACCATCGACTGTCTTGTTGGCCATCGCCGTTGTAGCTGCTGGTAATACCGATGTAACGGACACAGAAAGATTCCCGAATGACGCATCTTTTGATGGCGGGTCCATTCTCTTTCTTATGTTTACGCTATGATTTACCCTTACTGAAGAACCGGCTGGAGAGGATTTCATCGCTGAATTCCATATTAAGGCGGTAACCACTCTACCCTTGTTGGCCTACGGCGTGTGTCGGAGAAAAATGAGTTTTAACAAAAAAAAATATTTGATTTTGGTGTGGTTTGATCCAGTAACCTATGGGTCCAAGGATACTTGCTCATTTTATGAGTGAATGAATCTCTCTTTAGTCCCACATTGGGTATAATAGAGAAGGAGCTCCACTATATAACAATATTCTTATGGATATGTTGTAAAATGATGTGGGTGGAGCAGGTGGGGAAAAATATATCAAGTCCCTTTTTACACGGATTTATTTTTGGCGAATTTTTTCTTTAGAAAATTAATTCTATAATTATTTCTTAAGAGTTTTATTTATGGGTAAATATACTTTTACGTGTTTTACTCGTTTTTGAAGAAAACCAAAACCTAACTTGATTTGCAAGTATTTCATCCTATAAATACAACTCGAAATTCTTTTTTCAAAACACACGATAATCAATTCTTTTTATCATCTTCTTCCTTTGGTTGTGTGGCGTTTTTTACTTTCCATCCCCGTTGCCAGGGTTGTCAATGGGTCCGGGTCCTCCCGGGTATCACTAGACCCGGACCCTACTTATAAATGTCGGGTCCGGTTCCTAACGGTTCCGGTTCCGGTTCCTAAATTTGTGGACCCAGAACTGGACCCGTTTAAAGTCCTGCACCAACGGTTAAAATGCTGAGTTGAGTATTAAAAAACTATAAAGAATATCTTAATTTCTTTCTCTTTTTAACTTGAATCTAAATTAATTTTATAAGAATTTATTATTGTTGCTCTATTAATGTACTAAATAAAGATTAAATGTAACAGAAAAATGAAAAATGAAAAAAAAATCAAAGCCGTAACTAGCAAAATACTTGTAATTTTATTAAAAAGATGAATAAAAGGATAAATAACCGGGTACCCATTACCCGCGGGTACCCGTCGGGTCCTAAGTTGCTAATGGGTCCAATTTTAGGACCCAGAACCGGACCCTAATCTAACGGATCCGGTTCCGGTTCCGAGTAATGGGTACCCATTGACACCCTACCCGTTGCTGAGTTCGAAGAGAGGGTAACTTGCGTTGTGCTAACTCAAGTTATATCGGACAATCTTATCCTGGACACATCTTCGCTGTGAGGGGTTTAGCATTACTCAACTCGAGTATACCCGCAAACTAATGTGTTAAGGACAACTTGTTGAACCTGTGATTCTGCCCTCGTCAAGTTATTTCGGCAGAGTTGTTTCGCATTAATTAGTTCTTTACATATTATTTTGATACATCTAACGTGTTGTTCATTGTTGCAAGATTCCAACAGTGCGTAGTTATCATGCATTAAAACTTGCAGCTTTTCACGTATAGATGTGATCTTTACCAAATCGAACACAAATCTTTTGGTGACAGTTTTATCATCTCCGGTATCTTCTGAAGGACAGGAACCGGAAGTGAATGTCATTTGTTCACTAGGTGGGAATAGAGACGCCGAGTCGAAAGAAGGAATTATTGTAGTTGGGGCAGCAATAGCCGACCCACTACGAGATGTGTGATTGGTGGTGCTTGCCCAACTACGAATGAATGCACTCACTGTAGCTGCATCGGCAATCTTGTGTGATATGCAAAAACAAATGGCTGTTCCGCCACAGTCAAACATGTTTACTTGAATGATCACCTGTGGCTGTGCTTCCTTAACCAAACTGGTGGAAACAACTTGAGATGGAAGAAGCTGGCTTAGTGGTAAATATGGTTCCTTCATGAAGTCACACATTTTACCCTTGATTTTTACTTCGATAAAGTCAACCCCTTGGTCGTTACAGTCGACCACAATGTTATCTTTGATCCTACCGGCCATTGGATAAAATTGGACTAGCGTTTCAGATAAACAACTTTTAAGCAAGTCAAGATTATCATGGAGTTTACTACCGGTGCTAATAGCAACGCTGGTGGCAGCAGGGTAGAAAAAAATGATTGGAAAATAGATTGGGGGATTAAGTTCATCGAGAAGTGACAAATTGAAGTTCTTCAGTAGATTTGGGGTTGGAGTTGCGGGTTTAATGGTTTCCTTGGAGATGACTTCAACAGCAGCACTAGACATCTGTGGCTTGTTGCAAATCTTGCAATAGTTACGGAATTATGAAAAATGCGCAACAAGTCTTATTTCGATGATATGCGAGTTCGATGGCTTGGCTTTAAAGGGAGAGTTTATCAGGTAATACGTGATAACTCAATTAGATTAAAGGGCCATATGTATAATAATATGGAAGATTGACGCATTTTGGATTTTTTCAGAGTTAAGCATAGATCATGCAAAAACTCAACTCCCCTTGAAGTTGTTTGGACTCCGCCGAATACTGGTGAGATAATGATTTGTTGTGATGGTGCATCACGTGGCAACCCAGGCCAAGCTGGTTCTGGTATTACTTTTCGAGATTCAAATTTGGTAGTTCTTGGCGTTCTTTGTGTTGGTCTTGGCTGGCAGACCAATTATTATGCGGAAGTTTATTTGTTATTTATGGTGCCATGGTTGCCAAAAGGTGGAATGTTACAAATCTTTGTGTTAGGTCGGACTCTATGAGTTGCATCCTAGCTCTTCAGAAGGGTGAGTTACCATGGCAACCTGATGCAGAAGTGGAAGATGGCGAGAAGTTTCTATACAAATATTCGCTATGTCCATAGCTATAGAGAAGTTAATTTTTCTGCAGACGCTTCGACTAAACAAGCATGATTGTTGGCTGAAGACGATTATGAGTTTTATGAGGGTACGCCAGGTTTTATTCTTTCTGTCGAATGGCCTGGGGAGGTTTATTTTCGTTTCAAATAGGTTTTATTGGCGTGTAGCCTAACGGCTAGGCGCTAGTATGACCTCGACCCTATACAGTTCCGCTTTTTTACTTTTAATTTATTGTTGACCGAGTAAAAAAAAAATTGTAATCATTTTTTGGTTCAATTATGGGAAAATTGGATATGTGCCCCAAAATCGACTGTCATCTTGGGGATATGCCCCAAGATTTCAGTTTCTGGGAATATGCCCCAAAGTAACGGCTTTCGTCAAGGAACCGTTAAATAGTCAATTTATCGTAAATGTGTCTGAATTTTCTCTCTAATTCTTCGAGGTTTTTTCTGTCTAAATATGCTCCGGAACCTTGTAAAGGTGTTAGTATATAATATATTTGTCTTTTAATTCGTATATGTAATCCCAAGTGTGTGCGAATGTTGACTACTTAACGGTTCAACGTAAAGTAAAAATCGAAAAAGAAAAAAAAAGAACACAGCAAAATTCCTAGGTCTAGAGTTCTCAGAAAATTCTAAGGTTAGTTATCAAAAAAAAAATCTAAGGTTAGCTATCAATCTACCCGGGGCATTGATCACAACATGCGATGAAAGAAAGAGCGATCTTTGAATGTTTAATTTGTAAAAAAAAAAAAAAAAAAAAACTTCCAAAGGTATTTAAATTTTTCGACCGTAAAATTGGCAGGAGACCCTTTTATGGTAAACACCGCGAGTTTCTCATGTCCGAGTGTCCTTTTCAGCCGTCTAATGACTACTCCATCCGGAGCTTCCCGACCTTCGGATCGGGTCTAAATTAAACGTCGTCCGTCTGATAGCTTTTGTCATCATGGAGACAAAGGCCATACCTTTTTATAACTATACTAGGTATCACCGGGGCCTTACGGCCCCAGATCCACTTCTTATTTTATTCGTAAGAATACATATTTTATCCATAAGGTATATGCTTTCAACACTACATAATAGTGACTAAAACTTAGTCGATTATACAGTAGATAACTAACATCATTTCAGGGTACCCATACATCAGTGGATAACATCAGCAAACACCTACTAACTACTAATTGAATCAGTCTATATTTAGGCACATAGTTCCACCAAAAAAATATCTTGAAACACTCACTTGATTTTATTTCATCAATATTTATCCCTAATTAGTTTCAAAACCAATCATCATTTACTGAAGAATGAAATAGAGAAATCAAAGGAACATACATATCAATCTTGGCAACTGTAAATTAGTATATATAGTTTAGTATGTAATGGTCATTATGACGAGAGAGCAACAAATGAGGTGACATTTTTCTCTATAAAACATATTTCAATATATTAGAGAACGATACAAAGAAAAATGGCTCAAATTGGGTCAACTCCATTAAAATTAAATTTTCGGTTAAATATTTATCTGCAAGAGTCAATTCCTTAGATGGATGTCTGAGCGGTTGAAAGAGTCTTACTTCGAAAGCACAATGTCGTATTATTTTTTAGCAAAACATATGTGATTTACTTAACACGTGATTGTTAGCCTAACCAAGTCAAGTTAAGGAGAGAATACACAAAGAACATGTAGTACAGAGTGCAAGAACTATAACGAAGTGACACCAATGCATCAATATGTCTAATCTCCCATTTTATTTAAAATCCATTAGTCTGCTAAGAAACTGTTTAGGATAGGAAAAATTATGTAATACTTCTTATGTTTATCGCCCAAAGATTAATATGTATGCTTCAAGAAAAAACGACTTGTATAATACTTCAAACATGAGGAATTAGATCAAGATTAGTACATACTTGAAAATGTGATGATAGCACTTTGTGTTTTTGTCTTCTCTATTCTCTGGAAAGATATATGATCTTATTGTAATGATCTTTAATCCAATCTTTTTTAGATCCTATTGTAATACTGCAAAAATGTGGTTTGTACCCATATAGTTCTCCATGTATATATATATATATTTCCAACTCATATTTTTCATCGGAATCTATCGGTTTTCTATTAAGGAGATAAGGGCTCTGTTTGTAGGGTTTCTTTTGTTGTGACGTACCTAACATTGGTTTTTTGATAACGAAATATTCTTCATCTACTGAACTACTTTGATCCGAAGTTTCAACTATCTTGTTGTGTAGAAATATTTTTCTCTTTCTATTGTTCTCCAAAACCATATCTTTTATTGTTCTCAAAATTTAGTTGTTTTAAAATGAAAACCTCGTTATTTTCCGGGTTTACGGAGACTGCATGGAGTTCTTTAACGGTTGATGTCACAATCTTAAAATTAAAACTTGAAAAATTTATAAAAGTGTATGTGGTTGAATGATCAAATAACATAAAAAGGTTACTTAATTTTTGACAAACATCAGCATGTAAAACTAAGACATCTTTATTGAAATTTGAAGGAAGCAAAACATGTAAACTTAGATTGAAATAACAACCGAGAAAAAAAAACGGTAGCATGCTGCCTTATAGTATCTATATTACATTGTTGCAGCATGTGTATCACAAAAGCTAGATACAATACTTTTTGAAATGTAGAAAGGAAGAACACCAAAACAAAGGTCACAAAAAAGTATTGTTCTATATGGATGTAATTGCTATGAATCGTCTTTTTAAATTTCTCACCGCGATTAGTAACCAACTTTTTCCAAGAAATTTCTATAATAGACAAAACACTAAAACTACAAATTTTATTTCTTTGAATAATGTAGACTTCTTGGAATATCATGGTAGATAACTCTAATGTTGAAAGTACCATTACATATGTTTTAAATAATCCTCGCTTAGAGGTTGGGAAACAGATGAAGAAAAAACATTTCGACAATATATATCTAATTGCAATAAGAAACTTTCAATGGGAAATTGGATACAAATTTAGAGATAGAATGAAAGACTTTTAAAACAAAGAGAAGGTACCAATTTGTTACGGATCCTAAAATTAGTACGACAAACACTACTGAAATCAACCATTTGGAAGGTCAGTTAACTTGGATAAAATACAGCATCCAACACACCTCCCATTTAAAGTTCTCAGAAAGCTACACAAATTCTTATGGCTCTTGTATATTTGAGTATAATCCATGACCCTTGAAGGAAGAACTTGGAGATAAGACAGAAAGATCCACACTTCAATCATCAAATAAGATGGGACTGGAATGCCCATTTGATTGGTGAAAGGCAGGCCAGTTGGAGACATGAACCTTGAATGTCAACTAATCCTACACATTTGAACTTATTTACATTAATTGTATCTCAAGCATGCTGACAGGAAGGATCTCATAATCTTTATCTCAAACATGGTGCCAGATCGGGATCCCACAATCTCAATTCTCGAACATACTGACGAATCAGGACCTCACAATCTCAGAAGGTACAATATAAAGTTTACCAATTCAGTCATTTTTCTAAAAGTAGTATGCTATAACCTAATTTGCGACATGTCTATGTAAAATATTAAAGTTTAAGGATAAAAATTAGTTGATAGGTATCAAGATCAATCAATTCAAGACCTATAATAATACAATGTTATATACCATATATAATCGAACCAACCATCTATTCTACCAACTAAGATTGTCAGCCTATCTTACTTATTGGATACAGGCTCAGCCATCACATTATTGGAACCGTACCTCTCGAAAGTTGTTTGATCTTACTTCCACTAAACGCGTAGCATAAACTGAATGGTGACCATTCAGTCTTGCCAAAAAGAATTAGATCGATACCAAATGAAGTGATGTTTCTTAACTAAATTTAAATATTGTGATATAAGATTGTTTTGACAGTCGGGTCCCATTATATATGTCACCGATATGGATATCTTCTAGGGAAATCATGTACTATCATCTATCAATATGTTGGATTTTCTATATCACAGACACTTGGGACTTATGCTTTTTGAATGTTTAGCGTAAGTAAAATATGAAGTCGTTAACTGAGGCTAATATTTTCTGCACCATCATTGCTATCATAGAGGACCATGATAGAGTTCTAATATATCGTTTATAACTATTTACCTTGCAATGAACGTTCCTAAATCTTTCAGCGATGTTAAATTAATCCTTTAGTTGCACCTAAAAATTAATACATAGAAAATCAATTAAAATATGCATTTGGTTCAGCATACTCCAACTTTAAGAAGTTAAAATATCTAGGCAACCATTCATACTATACTCACACTCTGCGTTAGATAACAATGAAAGAGAACATTCCATAGAAATTGTGTTCCATGAATCGGCATGAGGCATAGAAAGACTTTTCATAGAATTCCATGGAATTAAGTTTAAAATATTCTTTGTACCATGCTTTTTTTTAAATGGGCCCATAATTTCATGCAAATAAATTGTAATCAAACGATGGAAGACATATTATTTCCTTGGAAAGATAGCTAATTCCATGGAAATAAATCCTATCAAACATAACCTTAATAACTTTCTAAATTAAGCAGTTACCCAATGGAGTTATATTTTTGCACCATACTTCTAATTCAAACTCGGTTAGTTTCTGCTTATGTAAGCATCTATCCTTTTCACAGCAAAAAGCTTAGAAACATAAACACTAACCCACTTCAAATAGCAAACAATATCGTTGAAAATATCGCAACTCCACATAAGTAACACAATCTTAATATTTCAGCAGTAATTTTGTAGGAACTCTAAGGAAAATTAGAATGTGCACACTTTGCAAAATAAATCGTATTTATCAACTTTAGAGTTATCAAAATCAATAAGAAAAACCGCATAAAAACAGGAAGTTTATAGCTTACATCAGAATAAATAATAATAATAATTCCATGTTCTACAACCAAAGGCCAAAAGAAATGGAATCAAATTTATAGTGATTACACATTTGATTTTGCAAATTCTTATTTTACTTTGTGGAAAATTTACAATAGCAAAAATTTTACCCTTATTGAGGCATTAGCCTTCTCTTTGGCGTAGGAGAAACCTTGTAATCATGAGAATTCAATCGGAAATCGGTATATGAAAGATATTACAGGAAGGAATTAAATTATAAATTCAACAGAAAATGATATATGACATGTGTATTATTTTAACCCGTTGTAGGCTTCGAGAGTGAGAGATCCTTTGTAGTCATTAACTAAAGGATATGCATGATAGGGTCAATTTAATGTGTAAAGATAGGATGTATTACTACTACATACATCAGTTACAGCTGCATTTACTACTATATGATCATCATCCATGGAGCTATCACATATCTATACTAACCTATTTTGTTCTATATGTTACATGGTCACTTGGTCAGATACGATTCTATATTGAGCAGATAAGTTAAGTGCTAGTTAGAAACTTGGATTTTCTCTGTTATGCCAGAAATAAATTTATCAAGTCCAACTTATCATTGTCGAGTCGAGAATGTTCCTTTTCCACCAAGCCATGAATGAATATTCTATATTTGCTTCATTCTCTTTTCAGCTGGTATACCACAAATTATTTTACTTAATATACACTGTGATTGAAAGACACACCTGAATAATGTTGCCAGCAGTGTTAACTTGACAACGTTAAGCTCAATGTCAATTGTTGTCATGGTTTTAATTAATTGCAACTTTTCCCATTCCTGTAGCATGGTTTCGATTAGTTACAACTCCTCTAAATAAGAGAAAAGAAGAATCAAGGGATTATTTTTGCTTCCCACACTACTAAGAAATAAAGTAACCTTTGAATAAGTTACATTCTTCTATTAGTAAAAATTCTGCATCTTCAAAATTGACCAAGAGTATATCTGAAAAGCATGAGTAGAAAGTTGGCATCCATGGCATCAAGCCTTGACTCTATGAAAAGCCCGAACAGAATTAGTTTGAACTGAATAAAATAGATTTGTAGGATCTTATTCAAAGGGAAAAAAAATACCTGAAACAAACTTAATCTTCAACCCACTACTTAACATGCCTGACTTTAACGTTTTCGTCCTTTCACTCATTAGCAACACGATTTGCAGATACTTTAGCTTCAACTATCTCTCTCTCCCTCTCTCTAGAATCCTGGAAAATTTTAGAAGTCATAATCTAAAATTTGATGCTCGCCCAACAACCTTAATCTAATAAGTATTCTGAAAGAAAAACTAATCCATATAAAAGTTAAGCAAATAATATATTTACATCTAATTCATAAATCATCAAGTTCTATAAAAGTTTGTCCAAGCTTCTCATGAGATTATCTCTGTTAGCTAAAAAAAATCAAGGTTAGCCTAATTTTCTCCATTATGTAGAGAATATAGGTAAATGACATAATACTTGGCGTAATCCCTTAATGTAATTTAATTTACAAATGAAAATCATCATTTATGATAATCAATGCTCCAATTAACTAAATAAGTGATGCCTGACAAACCCTCGGATAACTGAGTGTTGCCAAGTTAGCATTAGTGAAATCCAGGGCTTGCTTTTTCAGAGATAAGAGCTATTCAAATAATGAAAAAAAATAGATTTACCTTCAGGTAGAAGTCTGGGGGAGAGTGAACAGTCTGTACATCAACTACAGTTACTTTTCATATCCCTGTCATAAGAATATTCAAATTAAATGTAAGTTTATGTCTATAAACCTTTAGATTCCGAAGAAACATTTTCATTCCGATTCAAGAAATATTTGAAATATCTTTAGAGAAGCTAGCACTTCAAGTTCAAATGCAACTTAATCAGAAAAACAAACACAAAGGAACTACTTATTATGAAATATCTTGCAGCAACTTATAATAGAATCTTAGAGATATTCACTGGAGTTGCTATGAAACATATGGTGAATATGAGAAACTTATATCGTAGACATAAATCTTGCCCGAGTCAGTGCAACCTAATTCAGGAATCAAAGTAATGTACTACAGGTAAAAATAATGTTTAATCTAGTCCAGGATTTTACTCTATTATCTATAACGAACTCACAAAAATATCAAGGCCTATGGCATTTGTTAATTTTTTAAATTAACTTTAAGAAATCATGTTAATTTGAGTTAACATCATTAACTCAAAAATACTTCAGTCATACAAAACAGATGGAAAAAAGGCACTGATAGCAGCTCCTCCAATAACATTTGTGATTCTAACAATAACATCATCAACAGGTAATTGTACAACTGGGGTTATTGTTAGAAGGCATATAAGGATTAAAACCCCAGCAACTTGCTAGTAAGGCTATGCCCTCATATTCCAAATTCCGTTAAAGTTTTAGGATAACCAACCTTTACGCAAACCACGCTTGCAAGTTTAATGGTTTATGTTCAATATTGTTAACATGTACACAAATATATGCAGTTTTCAGTCTGTCTTCCATTCTAAATGTAATCATATATTTCTAACATGTAAAGGAATCACAACTACACCTAACAACGAAGAATCTTCATAACAATAACCAAAGGGGGGGAAAATTAATAATCACAGGGCTTAATAGTCTACCTCTAAGCTTTTCTTCATGTACGATCTTCTAGAGGTAGTAGACATATTCGACGGTCCACAAATTAGCTTCATCAATATATAGAACCCACTTCTCCAATATTGAGATACTTGAGAGAGTTGAATCAGAACCAAAATCAAATGTGTTTCAAATCTAGGAAAGAAGTCACTCATTGCATCTCATGTACAAAAATAACACCATAAGAAAGTAGAAACGACAAAAGGATAATAAAAATAAACTTCTTGAATTCTTAGATACTCACATAAAGATGTTCATCGTGGAAGAGTGGAAGATCCAAATACTTTAATTATGCGACAAAATTTCTCATTGAAGTCATGGAACTAAGATCCAGCTCTAATACCTCAATTTTAGCTGCAGGTGTTTCTTTTATTATTGCTTCTTTTACAGTTAAACCGGCAGCTGTATTATTTCCTACCATGGCTAGTGGAACTGCATGCGTTGGAGGATCACCTGAATTCTTAGCGCCAGTAAAATTCGACAATCCAGCCATCATATTTATAACAATTAAATACAAAAATTCGGAAGAATGGGAAGGTGCAAAATGCCTCTGAAATTCAAAATCATGAAGACTAAATGAAGTTCCTCACTCAATTCAAAAAACATTAATGGAAATTAGATGCATATATGTATGAATGGAAATTTAAAAACATTAATCACACCTTAATTCTTATAATAAGCATTACTAATCAGATTAAGGACCTGATTACACTTCGCCTGAGAGTAGAAAACAAATTGATTTCGAACCTGCGATAAGCAGGCAGCCTCCTTTTGCCAATCTATCTTCTCTCTCAATGTTTTGGGAATCTAAAACAACATATATATAAAATACCCAGCCAACAAACAAAGCAGAGCATCTCAACCAAAGCATAAAATAACATTTTAAAGACGCCTCAATTGGACCTGACGTGAATCGAACACGTAATCTTCTGAAATGGAGTCAGATGCGCTACCATTACGCTACAGATCCATGGTTAAGACTTATCTTCTGACAGAAGCATCATTTACAAGCCCGGGCTAGGATTGAACCTCCCATAATAAGTTTTTGGAGACGGACAGTGAAAAATAAATATAATAGAATAGGTACCGCGAAATTAGTCAAATTAACTATTATATTTGGTTGTATGCCATATTAACTATTATATTTAATTGTATGTGAGAAAAAAAATGCCTACAAAATTTAAGAACCATATGGGCAGCACTATAGTACTGCTGAAATTTCTAAAAAACAATATAAAGAGAGCACTATTTAGACTTTTATAAACACGTACTCGGTGTATTGCTGATAGAAATAAAACGACACAAAATATATAAACGATCTTACTATTATAATAGCTACCTCGTTCCACTGGTTTGTTTCAACAATGATGCATCCAAGGAAATGATGTGTAACATTACGAAATAATGGTATGAAAATTCTTTTACCTGCAAAGATATAAAATGCAAAATGACTCACAAATAGAATAAAGTATAGATTAGGAAAGCTTATAAAATTTTCTGAATAATTAATGCAGCAGAAATTAAACTTGTGTGGGAAACAACTTGGGACCCATTTTCTAAGCAAAAAAAAATGTAAGTCAAGTCCAATGGAAGACCATTACAGTGAGTGGCCAACGCTTCTGGAACCTACCCTGGTGCTTTCCTAATTTGAGGCATCAATGAATTACTCGGATACACGACAGTGTGTCTTCCCATTACTCATAACACCTAGAATATGAAAATAGTATCTTTTACTACAAAATGTTTTAGTACAGTTATTTGAAGAAAAAAAATGGTCGCCGGATTCTCATTCTAAATTACTGGTTTGCATATCAATTCTATTTGTCCATTCACCATCAATATCTGCTTGACCACTTGAACTTCCAGTTACAAAAATGTCAGATATTGGGTCATTTCTCATATCCAAAGGACTTCACCCTCACTATCTGTCTTTGTTAAGGTTGTTAACTATATCAGACCTGATAGTATGAAAAAGTATTTCCTAGCTTATAATGTTGAAGTTTGAAGGAAAAAAAAAAAGATTACCTGAACTTCTTGGCTCATAGAAAGTTGCACCCGATTAACGTAATGTGAGTGTACCTTTAGTTTCAAGTCGCGATGTACCTGACCTCGTAGATGCCACTCAACCACAATACTTTTAGTTAGGAAACACCATCTGTAAAAAACCATTGGCGTGTAGAAGAAGGCAACTGTTCTTTACCAAGTATATATTTTAACTACATCACCCCTGCAACCAAATACAATTAACTTAAACGCATGGCGATGAATTCTAACATATATTACCAAATATACCTATTGATAAGCTCGTGAATGAAGCTACTTTGCCCAATGATCAGTTGTAAGGGACAATAGACTGCATCAAGGCTAACGAATGACAAATTTAAGCATTCTTGTTTATGCTAATACTCACAATAGTTTTGCACCTTTTTATATATCCTAGCATTTCTAATAAGATCAAAATGATAAATATGTTAATATTCAAATATATTAATAAGCAGTCACTGAGCTTAAAAAAAAAGGTTACATTGCAATGCATTCGTTCTTACAAATTACAATAATGTATAAAAAAAATTCAATGTGAACGCATAACAAACATTTCCTATGGGATTATTCCCTAAATGCCTTTCCTTACTATTCTAATATATTTGCGATTGTATCAGTCATTCTAAAAAGAATTAAACATCTCAAATTTTTGGGGGATTTTGCGTTTCCCCTGAATAAAGATAGCTAATTTGCATTACCCCCCTAGAGATTCATAATAGGCAAAACCCCCTTTAACTTGGATGTGCCGTAACTGAGCAGTTTAGTACAGCACGTGCAGTTCACGTGCGTGTCAGAAAAAAATATCTAAAAATTAAAACCCAAAATTACCCTTTAAAAGATCAACGGTTTATACTAGATTTGGGCTTAGATTTGTTACACGTACCCTAATCTCACCTGACTGATTGGATAAGAGGCGGGAGAGAAACCATTATCTTCTCTTTCACAGAGAGAGACAGGGAGAGAAACCGTTCGAGAGAGACAGGGAGAGAAACCCTTTTCTCTTCGATTCAACCCTTCTTTCTGCAAATCTTAATCATAGAAAGAGATAGAGAAGAAGATCAAGGAAAGAACAGTGGGTTTTGAAGAAGGATTTGGACATGCAATTCCCTAAAAAGTTGTAATTTTTTTTTTTCGATTCTCGATTCTGTGTTAGGGTTTAGTCGATTCTGTGTTAGGGTTTGTTTGATTTTGGGGTTTTTGTTCTTTGGGTTGATAATAATGGTAATGATTATGATATATCTCAGTTTGATTATTTTCTGTCATTTTTTGTCGGTTTGATTACTTTAGGGTTTTATCGATTTTGGTTAGGGTTTGTTTGATTTTGGGTTTTTGTTACTTGGGTAGTTAATAATGGTTATGATCGGGATAGATTCAAAGTTATTTTCAACTTTTGTTGTTACTCTGTTTTACGAAAAATTAGGATTCAATTTTTTCTTTTTCCGTTGATTTTGTGCTTTTATTATGATTAGTATACTTTCAATTGATGTATAGTTAGTTATTGGAAATATAAAATCATTCTTCTTGATGTTATTGTTTTGATAATGAAACTGAAAATTTTCATTTTCTGTTTGTGTTTGTTTGTAGTGCTAGTAAGGATTATGTTTTGAAAGATCTGGTGATTCATTATGATGGACGATGGCCACTGACCAACCAATTGGGGTTTGCACTTCTTCGACTATATGAATGGTCGTGAATTTCGTTATAAGAATTTTGATGGTGACTATTTGAATATGATAGATCTTATTCTTTGGTATGGGAGACAAAGTTGAATGGTGCAGGAGGGTGATTACTTTTCAATATTTGGATGGTGGTTTTTATTGGACATAGATATGAACCGGACTTGCCGAGGTTTTGGGTGATTGGATCAAGAAGAAGGCATTCACAAGTACATTTGTTTATGATTCATGCTGATCCTATTAGTCAAGATGTGGGGGTAGGTGTTCAGCCTTATGTTCCGCGAGTGGTGTCTGAAGTTGATGTTGCTGGTCCCTCAACACAGTCTCAAAGGGAAGTACCAGTAACTGTTGATATTGATGACTATGATGATGTGGTACTCCCTGAGCATCCACATGATCAAATGAGTCAGCAGCCACTTGAGCACACAAGTCTGCAGCCATATGAGCAGACAAGTCAGCAGCCACTTGAGCACACAAGTCAGCAACCACATGAGCAGATGAGTCAGCAGCCACTTGAGCACACAAGTCAGCAACCACATGAGCAGATGAGTCAGCAACCACATGAGCAGACAAGTCAGCAACCACATGAGCAGATGAGTCAGCAACCACATGAGCAGACAAGTCAGCCACCAGATACACCTAGTAGGATCTTCTTTGGTTCAAAGAAAGTGGCTTCTAAGAAACATACACCACAGAAAAAAGCTGCTATGGATGATAACAGTACAGCTGAACCTGCAAGTAAGAAGAAGACATTGGATGGTGATGAGTTGGATGAATTAAATGATGAAGGGTTTGATGAAGAAGAGTTAGATCTACTTCCTGAGTGCACTAATCTAGATTATCATGACATTGATGATTTGATTGAAGATGATTACTACGTAGTCATTCACTTAGTTCAGACAGTGAACCTGATGAAGAATCTGACTGTGAAACTGACTTAGATGAAGAAGAAGAGACAGCTGAGCCATATAGATATGGAGAATATAGGAAGGTTGCAGACAAGTATGATGATATGTATGCAGATAAAGAAAGTGAAGACCATATGCCATGGACATGTGAGACAGATGAACTTGCAATTGGTATGACTTGGCCAACTATGAAAGAGTACAAGGCATTTGTGACAAGGTTTTGTATAGCCAATACCATGGAAATTATAAAGACAAAGGATGACAAGGACAGATTAAGGTGCAGGTGTAAAGACCCCAAATGTTCATTCAGACTTAATGGGAATCTGTAAGTGAACTTATACATATAATTTGTGCAGCCAATTATACATATGATTTATGCATAATACTGTGTTTTTAATATATGTTGTTGTTAATGTGTGCAGCCAAAAGATGGAAGCACAATCAAGGTCACTAAGTATGTGCATACACACACTTGTGTAAACGAGAGATATGTCTAAGAAGAACAAATTGGCCAATTCAACTTGGATTGCTTCAAATAATAAAACAAGATATAAGAAATGATGGTTATAATAGTTTGAAGCCAAGGAAGATAAAGGAAAAGATTATGGAGTTGCATGGAGTGCTGTGAAGTATTGGGTGTGTTGGAAGGCTCTTGGCAAGGCACTAAGCAATGTGTATGGTTCATATGAAGATGGTTATAAGTTCTCTTTGAAGTGTGCAGCAGATTGTGTCAAGAATCCAAACAAAGATTGGAGAGGTTCTTGTTGATGCTGATAATGACTTTAAAACATGTTGCCTTGCATTTGATTCATACCGATGAGGCTTCAAAGATGGATGCATACATTTTGTTGGTTTTGATGGGAGCCATCTTAAAGGAAAATATGGTGGTGTCATGCTCTCAGCAGTTGCACTTGATGGTAATAATGGTATGTAACCCTTGGCTATTTTCCTTTGTGATGTAGAGAACAAGGCCAATTGGATTTTATTTCCGAAATCATTGCGGCAAGATTGCTTGCACATCCTATGCAATTGACTTTCATTTCCCAGACAAAAAAAGGGTCTTATACCAGCAATACAACATGTTTTTCCCACACTTAGACATAGGTTTTGCTTTAGACACATCTTTGATAACTTTAAGATGACACACAAAGGCAAACACATGAAAAGACTAGCTTGGGGAGCATCAAAATCTTACAGAGTTTTTGACCACAAGAAAGCAATGGATCAAATGGAGAAGGATAACAAGAGGGCACATGACTGGTTTAACGATGTACCGACACATACTTGGGCTAGGTCGACATTTGATTTGACTTCCAAATGTGAGAATGTACCAAATAACTTCACTGAAGCATTTAACAGTTGGATGCTAGATGTTAGGTGTCAGCCTTTGCACAGATTGTTGGAAGGCTTCAATTTAAAGGTCATGGGATTGATGTTTGAAAGGAAGATGAAATGTCAACAGTGGGAGAGAGAGAGGGAAAGATATTGGTGCCAAGGGCAGAGAGAATTATGAATAATAGAATTTCCAAGAAGAATAGATACAAATTGTTTGGACAAAGTGAGTTTGAATGGTGTGTCCAGAGCCGAATGAGTGGAAGTAGGTGGGATGTTAGCTTAACTGAAAAATCATGCGAGTTGTTGTGTTTGGGACATCTTAGGCATTCCATGTGTCCATGCAGTTGCAGTAGGAATACATTTGAGGGTTGATCTGAATAGGTAATATTCTACCATTATGATTTCCTTTGTCTTTTTTATTTGTTGCTTTTGTCAAAATTAACCTTTTTACATACATTTCATTTTCGCAGTATGGTTGATGACTTGCACAAGGTTTCCGATTATAAAAAGCTTTATCGGTAAGGTTAAGGCATGTGCAAGTGAAGAGAATTGGCTTGAGGTAATATTCTACCATCTCTTTACTATTTTTCAGTATGTTGAAAATGCTTGTGTTCTAATATATTTTTCTACGCAAAGCATGAAATGAGGCCCAACAAACCTAAATACAAGAGAAAGGTTGGTAGACCACTGTTGAATAGGATTAGGTCGACATTGAAGGAAGACCAAACCCTGAAAAAGGCAAGAGAAGCTGTAGTGGTTGTGGTTCAAGTGCCCACAATGTCAGAAGATGCCCTACAAAGAATGTACCATCTACAAGTGCTAGAGGAAGGGGCAGGGGCAGAGGTAGGGGCCAAGGAAGGCGGAGGCAATACCGAACTGCTGGCGGTGGAGCGGGATCTTCACAAGGAATGGGAAGAGGCACGCCACCTGCTCAACAAAATGGAAGAGGTCTTTGCCGGAGGAAGAGGTGCGAGATGCAACAAGACCTGTCCATCCTCCTTATACAGGTATTGGTGGAGTGGAAGAGCAAGAATAACAACAAATTTCCACAACCAGAATGGATTTAGAACCGATGGAATGAGGGCAGCTTTTAGACCCCCATCCCAGACCTTCAAACCAGCTTGGAGGCGTTAAGTGCATATACATGTTTGTGTGTGTGCTATATTTTTTGATGTGCATGCAGGCAATATTTTGTACAGAGATTATACTCTGATCTAGCTTAGCATTGTGCAGGGCAGCTGCCATTTTTTGTACAGAGATGTTACTCTGTGAAGCCTATGTGTAGGGAAAACTATTTTAATACTCTGTTATGTGTAATGGCCATATATGGTCTTTGTTAGGCTCAGAGATTATACTCTGATCTAGCCACTTTACTTTCTTGTTTGGACATGATGCTACTTCAGTTTCATAAATTTGTTTATTACATTCCAGATTTACTTGTTACATAGAATTTCTTTTCTTCTTTCCAATGTCTAACTTGACTGAGCTTTGGAACTGATCACACAATTTACCAATACTTGAATTTTCACCAATATGTTTTTGTTTCATGTTTCCTTCAGGACAATCTTTAGCCCAATGTGAGAGATTATGACACTTTGAACACCCCTTTGCTTGATGTTGTCTAGGTGTTGGCAACCTCGTTGCTTCATCCAGCCATTGAAATTCACCACATATGAAGTTTTGACACCTCAAAAATCTTCTTTGTGGATTAGCTTGAGTATTTCCTTCCCAAACTCTTCTAATCCCATCACATTTTCTACATTTTGAGTATATAAATGGGCAATCTATTGCTGAATGTGTTGATTGAAAACATATTTGACAGGTGATTTCATTGGAAGCCTCATCTTCAATGCTTACTCGAAAAATCACAGTTTTAAATTTGTAATACACCCTCACCAGTAAATATCTGTAATTTGCATTACCCCCTTTAATGGTGCAGATACGAGGAACTTACCTCACTTTGTCGAGACTTAAAGATCCACCTCCCATACTCGATCACTAATGTCTGCTAGTGTTCTTCCTTTCTTGTGATAAATCAGCTAACAGTCAAGTTAATAGAGCTTCAAGTTAATCGATCAAAAAAAAAATTCAACTCGATTAAATAGAGCTTCGATAGGAACAGGGAGGGCTTCGACAGGAACAGGGAGGGAGGTGACCGTTGAACGGTCAAAAAAAAATTGGGGCTAAGAATGCACCACGTGTCAAGGGGTAAGTATGTCTTTATTCAGGGGGTTTTGCCTATTATGAATCTCTAGGGGGGTAATGCAAATTAGCTATCTTTATTCAGGGGGAAACGCAAAATCCCCCAATTTTCTGCTTTTGAGAACAAATCAAAATTCAAAAGTGTAGAATTGTCACAGATTTGAAGTACGAATACATGGATACATACCGTATCAGAATCGTTTACACATGTTTCTTCATTAACATCTCGCAACACTTTCATTTACTATAATACCATCCGTCAGGACATATTATACCTAACCACACATCTTCCAAAAAAGGTTTGCCATAATCCACCATCACCAAAGACTAATTGCAAAGGCAAAGAAATCTAAAGCCATAATCCATCCATCACCACCGGCACTAATTGCAAAGGCAAATAAATCTAAAGTAGGACTAACTAATGTCAAAGGATCTGGATCTCTAATATTTTGTGATTTTGTGAAGATTGAAGAAGGCCCATGCATGTTCCTTCAAACACAAAATTTCGAAGTTGATTCAACTAACTTGTCCTATACTCCCACCTATAAAAAATTAGAGAATAAATTGAGAATAAATAAAAAAGAGATTATAGAAGGGTTGTGCCTGTACCTGCCGTTTTCCATCTTGATTCCCACTGCATCACAACACAAACAAAAGAGACTTACAGTGTGGCATCATAATCGAGGACCTTGAATTAATTACTCATGGTTCTTTTATGGAACATACAAATCTAAGTTATCTTCAAATCTTGGTACTTTCCCCCCCGAACTAGAGCACATGACAACAAAATAGATGAGCTGTAGGGACCTTTCTTTTTTTCTTAACAAAAATAAAATAAAAAAGACTTCAAGCGACTAAATGTACATATAACCCTTTAAAACATTAGGTTCAGGGAGTTGACACCTCTAACAACATAAGCGTACCCACAAAAGAGTACATAATAAAAAAAAAACATGCCAAGCCTCTTGCAAATATATAAAAGCATCTGAACCTATACCCTCATTTTCCCCTTCCCCATTCTCCTATCTTTCACCAAAAGCTCCATAGCAAACCTGCGCGCCTTACTTCCTTGTAAAGAGAGATAGATAAGCAGATATACCCTGCAAAGAGGGATCCGACTGATATAGCTAGTTTTGAGTCATGAACCTAGACCGCGAAACATAAAAGCATGCCAACATTAAGAACATAAAATGCTTTGGATAAACACCGGATAAACACTCAATTTCCCAATTCCAAACATAAAAGCACGACAATGGATAGAACATGAATAAACACTCAATTTACCAATTCCAAACACGAAAAAAATATCCTATTGCAAAAGAGGGCTAGATAAGCAGACATACTTTGCAGAAAGGGATCCGACTAATATAAATATAAAAAATATCTATATATGGTCTGACTTTAGATGAAGCGTTAAATTAAGAGCAAGAAGTACATCTAGTGCACTTATGTAACAACCTAGCAAGTACATGATTGGAGATATATAAACATAAGATGGAATTAATATAAGAAGTTCTAAACTCTTGTCTCACTAAGAAAAGATAAATTGAAGGTATTGATTTTGTTCAATATTCATCTTTACTTACTTTTGTAAAAGAATTCCAGGCTTTAGACATTTCTCCTGTTAAAAAGATAGGTGGAATCGAGAAAGTAAACCCATCGACAGCTGAGCAAAATAACATCTCTGTCTGCATATATCAAAGAGAAAAACAACACAAAGTTTGAACTCTTTTGTCCATACCGTGCACAAAGTACAAAATATTAAAATGTGTATATAATACCACTTGCGAACTAAAATTATCCTTAGTAGAAATTTTTCTTTCTAGGTGAGAAGTAAGTAATTCATATTTTACATTAAAGTGCCCGTGCAAACTGCAACAATAAGCAAGACAATCTGAACCATGAATCGGCAACTTGTCTTTGATATATTCATACTACATTCAAAACTTGTGCACTTCGCCTTACAACTCTACACAATTAATAACTAATCCTGTCATTTGCCTACCGGCTAGTTTAAGGCTGTGATGCTGATGCAAACACGAATGAATTGCACCAGTACCTGTCGATCTCTTAGCTTCCAAACTTTAGACAATAATATTGATTTCAATGATATATCAATTTCATTGATGATTCAATGAAAGGATCCTATCATATGATTAATATACCAATTTCAATATCAGTATGCTCGATTATAAAACTAATCATTGAGCTGAGACTAACACTATATTTTCTCCACCTTTTCTCGTGAAAGGAAAAACTAACATAATTCAAAAGACTGTTCTCTGTCCCGGGTAGTCAATAAGTTAACCTCTTAACCAGAAGAGATAGTACGTAGAAGGCTTAATTAAAATCATTCATGGAGTTTTCTTTTAAATCAATTCAAATTAGGAAATTCGGAACTGGAAAATTGAAGTATACGACCTTACAAAACCTGTTGGGAGGTGTTCAGATCTGGGCATCAGTTCTATTACTTTGGCATTAGAAGTCGAAGAGAAATAGAGAAACATCTTAAACATTATAAAAAATTACATAAATTTTTTAGATTAATCAGCACTAAATAGGAGTACCAGACATAGAGCCACCACCTGCAGGATTTCAAATGATGTCAAATCTGCACCCATCAAGAATACAAATATGTTCATGCAAGTTATCTATGTAAAAACATGTGGTATTATGATAACAAAACATCAGATTAGACCATTACCAAATGATGTTGTTTTGAAAGTGGTAAGAAAAGTTCGTTCAACTCGGGCTTGTAAAGGTTTGATTTAAGAAAACACTAAAACAAAGAAAATATAATTACAAGACTGTCACAATATCGAGAGAAATGGGACTTAGTATTTCACCATTAATCACATTGAATTGGTTTGTATATTGATTCATAACACTCTAGCTCTTTTATGAACTCTTTTCTTTGCCAAAGATAGATTTTGTAAAAGATTAATTGTAAATCATAAGCATGGTGCATCAAAAGCTCTAAGTCTAAGCATACACCATCAGACAAAATCACAAATAATTAATAAAAATCATAAATCAATTAAATTAATGCAAAAGTCATAGAGAATCAAATATAGTTACCAAACAATTGTGAAATAAGGCTTCCTCCGTCGTCCCAGTGTTGGGGTTTAGCTCCTCATATCAAAAACACGCTCAAAATAATAAATCATGGCTTAATAGGTGTTTTTATTGAAGAAAATATATAACACAGTGATTCTGCAACGATGTATAGGCATTACAGAAGTCACCGTTACAATCGTTGCTGAAGATAAACGTGACTAATGGGCTGTTACATAAAAGTATAAATATAAGACACTGATTGTGACTGTTCTCTAAAGCTATATGTTCTTCAGTCTAGGGTTCTTGAGAACGACACTTCCTATATGCCGTCTGCAATTCTTCTTCTTCCTCTTCTCTGTTGCTACTGCAGAATCGCTCTGCAGCGATTTTCAATGCTCCAAAACTACCCCAAACTCCCGATAGATTCTTTCTGGGACTCTCATAACCCTTTTATACACCCACAGGTCGATTTAATCTCCAAGAAATCTCTTTTTTATTTTTTCCAAAGTTACGGGTTTTATTTCCTCTTTCCATATCCTCATACGCGGCTTCAAACACTCCCTATTTTGCTTCTCATGCGTCTTCCAAGTAGAATCCAACGTCCCAGACTCTCTCAAGGATAATATCGAATCAAACAACTACCAATATTCCCTTATCTCCAACCGGTATCTTCCATGTATTCTACCAAAATCCCGTGATACTCTCCAAGCCTTGTTTTAACCCAAACCCACGTAACTCTCTTTTTTCTTCACCCTACGCGTCTTCTGTGCTCTTCTAAACTCTTTCCATAGATAGAGGAACAAATAATACGGGAAGTATTCTCCAAGAATGAAATAAGCATCCGAGAACAAATACCTCCCCGATTTAACGAGATATCCATGGAAACTTGCTTGTTTTCTAACTATGAATCACATACCATCCCTGTTTGAGATTAACAAGCCCATACGAACCTAATCCAACAAGAAAATCCGACAAACATTCAACATAAACCGATCCATGGAAGATTGCTGCCACTAAACTTTACTAACTCAATTTCCCGCCAAAATCTTATTCTTTAAGTCGTGAAGAAAGGTAGCCCCCTATCCAGAGTAGGGTGCCATTAGTCGTGGGTGTAAATAGCAAGTCTGGGGTGTAAATAGCGGTGAGGTGTCCCTTATCAACAAGTTACCCCTTATCCAAAATGGGGGTCCGAATAGCAGGTGTCCTCAGGAGGTGCCTTTAGCAACTTTTCGAGCCGAATTTTCCAAAAATGTTTATTTCTCCAAAATACCTACAAAGACATAAAATAATCAAATAACTACAAAATCGAGCACTAACAATACACATAATTGAGACCAAAATAGACACATAAATGCGTCTATCAAATACCCCCAAATTTATTATTTGCTAGTCCCGAGAAAAATAAAATGAAATCCTAACTCACTGTCGCAGGCATTGTCGGTTGCATTTAGCGTATGCAACAAGCCTTTAAACCCCTAGGTGGCCCTAGTGGCCGAGTTATAGTCTCGGGAGGGCTTACAAGAGATATACCCACAAAACCTTTTACTCCAGACCCTAGCTATCTACGCAGAACCTGGGAAGGAACTAAAGAATCTCCTTGGTTGGCATACTTATTGACTATAGGAGGAAGTACCCTGATGCGAAATTCCAATTGCTTTACACGAGTTTGCACTCAAGCATACTAAAATTCATATATAAGTGACAGAGCTCTACTCAGATAGTTTCTGGACATCATAACGGAGTCAACCAATCACATGTATAGATTACGAAGATGGATGTATAGAAAAACGTAGAAGGTTTTGATGTTGACTAAGGTGAATGGTGTTTCCCATATCGTCCAAGGCCATCGCCAAAACGAACCTATCCTAATGGATCGAGATACTTTGTCCGGACTAATATCAACACAATGGCATATACAAGGTTACCAAAGTGGTTGATAATCCTAACTCTAGGTCAACACAACTGGCATATACAAGGGTTCCAGTGGTCGACTTTATTGAATTTATTCGGGTTGGTCTGATGGTCTGGTCTCAATTTATTTATTTATTTATTTATTTATTTTATTTTTTTTTGGTATCTCAATCACTCTATTTCACCCTAGCAGTGGTAACAACTTGAATCGTGAGCCCCACCTTATCACTTAGAGAAACATATTTTAAAGAAAATAAAAATAAAAATAAAAATAGAAGTGAAAAGGATTCAACGAGATATGGTGAAACTACCATGTTTTTTCTTTAATTCTAACACCGAGCTCGTGCTTTTATGAATAGACTCTTTAGATGTTTCCATCTAATCAGATTGGTTCCTCAACTCCTACAACCGAGATGCTTCCATCCACTTTGATTGGTTAGTGCCATCCTTAATAAACATAAATTTCTAAGCTCTGGAGTTTATTTATTGCAACTAAAAAGTTTCTCCCATACCCCCAAACTTAAATCTAACATTGTCCTCAATGTTCTAAAGATAAAATTAAAAACATGAACAAGGAGAAACTGTTACCATTTGAAGCAAAAGAGTTAAGGAAAGATATTACCGTGTTGCATGAGCATGGGTTACCTCCCAAGAAGTGCTAAGTTTAAAGTCTTCAGCCATACTAAGAAAGGATTAGTCACCTTATAAAATCATAAAGTAATAGCCGAAATATATGTAGGTCATCAAAACCAAATAGAGCTATCACAAATAAAAGGAATCTGCAACATGCCAAGAAAATGAACAAATAAAGCATACCCTTGTCTAGTTTCCTGTTTAAGACAACTACATCTAGTTGTGGTTCGGGTTCGGAGCTCTATGAAAGGGTCTAAATAAATTTCTTTGGGAAGCATTTCCTCATAAATAAGATCTGAAAGATCGTGTTCTAAGGTCCGGGAAAATTTAGAAGCACACAATAATAACTCGAATAATTGAGGATCCTCTAAGTCAATCGATTTGACTCGCAAAGTTGACCATAATGAGAGTGGTGGTCATTCTTAAGCAAACGTGTCAATTCTATTTTCCTAAAATAATTAGGTTTAGTCTCGAACTTAATAATCGACACATTTGGAATTTAAACATTCCCACAATTGAAAGAAAAAATTTGGTGGGAAAACAAAATCAATATGGGTATCATACTGGGTAAACCACATCAACCAGAGGATGGGTTTCTAATAACTGAACTTCCTTATGGACATCACTAGGTTCAGGAAAACGTGTATGAAGAGAATATTTTAAAATGGTTGAGGCACATATGTCAAGTCCCAAGTGAGGGATATCTATAAGAGCTAAAGGTAAGGCACAAGGAGAATGATAATCACCCCAAAACTTAGAGTTTTGGGTGTCTCTAGATAGACTAGCTACAATTTCCTTAATTTCTAGATCATCGGAATCCTAAAAATGGTCAATTGCTTCTTCTAGGTTATACTCAGGTGATGCATCCTCACTCATATTTAAAAGCTCTATGAGTTCATCTTCTTCGTCTAAGACTATTGTTTCTAAATCCTTAGACTCTAAAACAGTATTCTCAGGATAAACCCGTTCCTCTAAACCATTATCGGCTTTGTAACTAGGAAATTCTACATCGTCTAAAATGGAGATACTTCTAGTCAAATCCTCGTCCTTTTGAATAGGTGAATAATTATTAAAATTATTTGGATTTGAACTATAAATAACATGATCATTATAAAGCTTAGTTGTAGTAAAAAATTCCTGTTCACTATGCCCACTTATTTCAAATTCTTCATCAACACTATCCTCAGCATAATCATCATTATAATAGCATGAAAATTGTTGAACCTCCATTAAAGTAGTGTTACCAATTCTATCCTCGTCATCCTGATTATGTGAGTAACTATCCTCATTTTCAAGGGTACTATTGGAAACACTATATTGGAAATTAAGATTATTTTGAGCAGTTCTTTTCTGTGCCTCTAACAAAAGATTCTGAGTCGACTCGCATGACTTCCTGATTGAATCTGGGAAAGAAATTTCACTCGTTGCATTGCTTTCGTCCATAACTAAGTTATTCATTTATGCTAACTTACGTGTTGACTCTAGTAGAGAGGAATTTTGCTCGTACAACCAGTTGGCGTGTGGATAGTAATTGGGCTCACCATGGTATGGACCATATCCTTCAAAAGGATGGCGTTCCCAACCACTATCCACACTATGGTCATAATAAGGATAATGTCCATGTTGCTCAGTCGAATAATCATTGTATTGGCTATTATAATACCAGTTCAACATTCTATTGTGCACGTGCAAATGCAAGGTTGACTAAAATGGGTAGGCTCAGTTACCACAAGCAAAATATACCCAAAGGTACGAGGTGAGGTTTGTGGACTTTTTTGGTAACTCCCATAAGGCCCAAGGCACGGGTTCATCTTACTAATCCACGAGTTTTCCTAAACTCGGTAGTCTGACGATGCAATTGGTGTGTGCACATGTTTTTTTTTATTTATTTATAAAATACTAAAAAAAATACAAAAACAATATATACAAGTCCAAAATAAAGAAAGTAAAAGCTAACAAAAATAAATCACAAATTGGATTTTCTGTACTTTCTTAGGCAAGTCGAACTTTCCACTTTTAGCTTCAAGCAAAACCTGCACACCAAAAACCAAAATACCCAAAGTAAAATAAATTAAAAAAAAAAAAAAAAAAAAAAAAATCTAAAACCTAAACCTAAATACAAGTCCGCGTCGGCAGCGCCAAAAATTGATGTTGTTTTGAAAGTGGCAAGAAAAGTTCGTTCAACTCGGGCTTGTAAAGGTTTGATTTAAGAAAACACTAAAACAAAGAAAATATATTTACAAGATCTCACAATATCGAGAGAATCGAGACTTAGGATTTCACCATTAATCACATTGAATTGGTTCGTATATTGATTCATAACACTCTAGCTCTTTTATGGACTCTTTTCTTTGCCAAAGATAGATTTTGTAAAATATTAATTGTAAATCATAAGCATGGTGCATCAAAAGCTCTAAGTCTAAGCATACACCATCAAACAAAATCACAAATAATTAATAAAAATCATAAATCATAATGCAAAAGTCATAGAGAATCAAATATAGTTACCAAACAATTGTGAAATAAGGCTTCCTCCGTCGTCCCAGTTTTGGGGTTTAGCTCCTCATATCAAAAACATGCTCAAAATAATAAATCATGGCTTAATAGGTGTTTTTATTGAAGAAAATCATGGCGATTTTCAATGCTCTAAAACTACCCCAAACTCCCGATAGATTCTTTATGGGACTCTCATAACCCTTTTATACACCCACAGGTCGATTTAGTCTCCAAGAAATCTCCTTTTTCTTTTTGCCAAAGTTACGGGTTTTATTTCCTCTTTCTATATCCTCATACGCGGCTTCAAACAGTCCATCTTTTGCTTCTCACATGTCTTCCAAGTAGAATCCAACGTCCCAGACTCTCTCAAGGGTAATATCGAATCAAACAACTACCAATATTCCCTTATCTCCAACCGGTATCTTCCATGTATTCTCCCAAAATCCCGTGATACTCTCCAAGCCTTGTTTTAATCCAAACCCATGTAACTCTCTTTTTTCTTCACCCTACGCGTCTTCTGTGCTCTTCTAAACTCTTTCCATAGATAGAGGAACAAATAATACGGGAAGTATTCTCCAAGAATGAAATAAGCATCCGAGAACAAATACCTCCCTGATTTAACGAGATATCCATGAAAACTTGCTTGTTTTCCAACTATGAATCACATACCATCCCCGTTTGAGATTAACAAGCCCATACGAACCTAATCCAACAAGAAAATCCGACAAACATTCAACAGAAATCGATCCAGGGAAGTTTGCTGCGACTAAACTTTACTAACTCAATTTCCCGCCAAAATCTTATTCTTTAAGTCGTGAAGAAAGGTAGCCCCCTATCCAGAGTAGGGTGCCATTAGCCGTGGGTGTAAATAGCAAGTCTGGGGTGTAAATAGCGGTGAGGTGCCCCTTATTAACAAGTTACCCCTTATCCAAAATGGGGTCCGAATAGCAGGTGTCCTCCGGAGGTGCCTTTAGCAACTTTTCGAGCCGAATTTTCCAAAAATGTTTATTTCTCCAAAATACCTACAAAGACATAAAATAATCAAATAACTACAAAATCGAGCACTAACAATACACATAATTGAGGCCAAAATAGACACATAAATGCGTCTATCACCAAACTATCAAAATCAAGTGATTAGACCATTACCAAACTATCAAAATCAAGTGATATTCTGATTTTGAATATTCAAAAATAAAGCGATACTAAGGAACCCATATGAACAATGCAACGCCTAAGGTAAATAAGAAGATACTGAATACAATAATCTAACCTAAATAATCATAATAATCCTTGTGAAGAAGCAATCGTAAAGAAAAAAAAAATTAATAGGATTAAGGTTTACCAACAGACCGTAGTTGTTTTTTTTTGGTTTATCCAGAGCAACGAAAATCATAGCTGCAAACAATGAACAATAATTAGAGTCAAATCGACAATGAACAATCAAGGCAGATATGATCATCGAAGAAGAAATCTTAGGAATTAAAGAGACAATCAAGGGGAACAGAGAGAGGAAAAGGGAGGAGATGAGGCAGTGGATAAAAAAACGTGATATTAACAAACTCGGTGATTAGGGTTTAGTTGCGGAGCGAAAATAGACTCGGTGGTGGTGGTGATGTAGTAAACATGATATCAAGTAAGCCAACCATCAATTCTAGGAACCGATGAACCAACAATAAGACAAATTCTGAGATGTAAATCAATGAAATATTTGATTCATCACTTCTAACTCAAACGAACAACATCCAATCACCACTTTTCTTGCCTCCAATTTTTGATTCACCCTAATTAACTCATCACCTGATTAATATAACTAACGAAAAATCAATCAAAATAAAGCAAAAAACCTAATTTGGATCTTTTAATTAAACTATCAAAATAATTAGTACCTGTACGGGTGATTCAAGCTAAGCTATTGCTGATCAATATTTTCTTTAGCTTCCATAGCATAAGACAGATTCCTAGCTTGAGATTCATCACTTTCACATATCTGTTTGATGAATACTGATATTTTTTTTCTCTCATTCCTGCTGCTCAGCGAGGCGAAAGGGAGAAGTGTTTGATACGATTGGGTTTTAGATGACGAATCGCACCCAACCACCCATATTTCGTTCACGCACACCGGCCCGCAGGCTTTTGTAGCCGTCCAATGACTCCTCCATCCGGAGCCTCCCGAGCTTCGGATCCGGTCTACATTAAACGTCGTACGTCTGATAGCCTTTGTCATCATGGAGACAAAGGTCATACCTTTTTATAACTATGATATATGATATATATATATATATATACTCCGAGAGAAAAATTAAATGTTTACCCGGGTTCGAACGCCCGACCTCTTCTGCCTAGATCACCGCCATCTTATGATCAGACGGTCAGTATCGTCTCATCTCGCTTTCCAACAAATAGAAAATTAAGGACAGAGATTTCCGATTTCTCTCCCTCCAGTCTTCTTCTTCTTCTTCTTCTTCAGTCTCTCTCTGTAAATCCACACTACAGAGAGAAAACTCCTTTCTTCATCATCTCCGTCTTGTTCTTCATCTCCATTAGAGATAGTGAGTTAAGGTATGCCAGGAGTGGCAGTAGAGATGGAACAACCGGTCGAACCACAATCACTAAAGAAACTAAGTTTCAAATCCCTAAAAAGAGCGCTTGATCTTTTCTCTCCTGCTCATGGTCACTATGCTCCTCCTGATGCTCAAAGGTAATATCTTTTCACAAACCCTTACTTCTTCTTCTTCTACTGAATTTATAAACCCTTATTCTGATAAATCGAAACCCTAGTACTGAATTTTTGTTTTTTTGTTGATTTTCATTGGGTTTCGTCTTCGTGGTGGTGGTGGTTATCAGTAAGAAGATACGGATTAGTTACAAGGTCAGTACTTTTCTTGTTTTTTTGACCTGATTTTGTTTGCGAAAATCCCCCTTACCCTAATTCATTATTGGACTGTAAGTGGATGAAACGTTCATCATATGCTTTGTCGAGAATGTGATGATTTCGGAGTTGATTGATTTTATTTATTGCAAGTAATTGGACTTATGTATTGTCTTGATTGAATTTTTAGATGCATGCCGAGTATGGAGTGGTGGTAAAGAACTTGAATCAGTCTGCTCAGAAAGTTAATTCAACTATAGAAGATAAAAAAACTGCTGATGTATTGGCTCTTCCAGGTATATTGCGGTTCTTGTTTATCTCCGTCTTTGGATTGCTAAAATTGGTATTTGGTGGTTTAGTACTGTGTTGTTAGGATGGGAGATTTCCAGGGCTTTTTGTAGTCTGTGTTTTCTTACTTTTACATGTCATTCTTTTAATATAGGTCCTGAAGGTTCAGCTGATGTGCAAAGCGGGGCTCACAATGCATTAGTTGTGCCTCCTCCTATACAGCCCAGAGGACCGTAAGTTTACTCTTTTGTGTCTAGTTCGCTTAATTTTTTGAAGATTTAATGATCCATGACTGGTATGCTTCTGCTTAACATAACCAGTACTCTGCCTATAAGAGAATTGCTCTCTTAGGTCGTCTTAGATTTAGGATTCTATTCTTAAAGGAGAACATAAGAGATATTTAGGATACTAATCTTAAGGGTAAAATATTAGAGCTGTTTAGGATACTATTCTAAAGCTAGAGTCTTACTTTACTTAACATTAACCATATCTGATCGAGACAAAAACATTAGCTAGTTAACCATATAGAACTTTCCTTAGAATTTCCAATGTGGGGAGAATCTCTACTTTATCAGAATCTGATAGTTGATACGTATAGAGGATTATGCTAGCAGAAAAATTCAGAGGAGTGCAAAGAAGAGAGATTCAACAGCTAAGGTAGTGTCACTTGACGTTACCTTCAAGGTTCCTATTGAGCAATCTTTAGTTCTTTCAGTTTATTTTGCATCTGGTTGTTCCTTTACTTTGCGGGTCTAGTTCGACATACCGATGTGCGTATGAGTGCACTAAATTATTTGTAAAGTTGTAAAGGTATATCTTCTTTCGTGGAAATGCTTATAGGCTTTATGTTATGCAGAAACCAAACAGGCATTCCATCTAGAAGCACATCAGGAGCACTCATGTCTGCTCCGGGCTCATCTGAAAGGTGCTTATTTTATGACTCCACATGCTTCACGTTGATGCTCTTTCGCACTCTTGCTTGCTGAGCTTGTTGCGTATCTATTTAACCATTGGGTTTTATTTAATCTCTTGAAGAATTATTTTGTTTTGGCTAGGAATCAATCAACTTCTGCTCTCATGGAAAGGATCCCTAGCAAATGGCCCCGCCCAGAATGGCATGCTCCATGGAGGAATTATAGAGTAAGCCTGGCATAACTTTTATGTTTACTTGTCTTAAGAAACAATGCGTTAATTTTATATTGACCAACACACACAAAGTCACAGAGCCGGCCCTCCCCTTAAAGCAAGCAAAGCCTTGCTTGAGGCCACAAGAGGAAGGGGGCGGGCCACAAATTGAAAATAGCATCGTAGTAGATTTGAACTCTTTAGTGTTTTGCATGAAGGGCTAGCTTATGTATATATGTGGTGGGGTTCTTTTCACTCTTCAATCCAATTGGATAAAATAATTTCTTAATGTCTGCTCGGTATATTCATCAGCTGCTTTAGTGTTAGCTAGTTAAGCACTTATCCTTGCCGGTACAGATACTCATAGATGTATGTCAAAAATTAGTGTTATACAGATGCTGATACATGTGTGTCAAAAATTAGTGTTATAGAGATGCTCATAGATGTGTGTCAAAAATTATCTATAAATCTCTATATTACAGATAAATACAATTGATTAACGTTGTTAATTGCCCAAAAAAAATGTCTGAAACTTTGATATTACATCCATTATTAACGGGTTTGCATTGAAAACTTTTCACAAAACACACCTTTTGGTCAGCATTTTTAGAGTATATTTCTAATCAACAACCTTAAATAAATTTTTGGTGTTCTCAAGGAAAAAAAAAGTTAGTGAAGCTTCTTTTCTTATAGTACGGCCACAAAATAAAAATCGCTTAGGGCCACCGAAAATCCAGGACCAGGCCTGCAAAGTCATAAACTAAATATGAGCTATTATAGCCTTGCTAATTGCAAATTACCCTAATTGTCAATTTTCTCCGAAGTTTCCTTTGAACTTCAGTCTGCAGTATTTCTATAATGGAACTGTAGCTAACTAATATCATTTGGTTTACTTTTTGTAGGTCATAAGTGGCCATTTGGGGTGGGTGAGATCTATTGCATTTGACCCTAGCAATTCGTGGTTTTGTACTGGCTCTGCAGATCGTACAATAAAGGTTTTTGGAACACATCTACCTTCCTAATTGCTAGATTTATGTGGCTGGTGCTTCAGAATAGTTTATTGTATGCTTCTGGAACAGTAATCCAATCTTTCTTTAGTTACTTTAAGGGTTAAGCCACCTTTCAATATATATTTCTTAACCAACTCATTGTAGTAGAAAACATACTCATGTGATGTGTCTTCTGATCCTTGCTTCTTTTTTTTTTTAACTAGATATGGGACGTAGGAACTGGAAGGCTAAAGCTCACGTTAACAGGACATATCGAGCAAGTCAGGGGTTAGTTCTTTTCTCATAATTATGCGGGCATGTCGTATGTTGGGTGCACACTCCTTTCTTATTGAGGACACTGCTTAACATATCTATTTTTTTTATAGGCCTTGCTGTGAGCACACAACACACATACATGTTTTCTGCTGGTGATGACAAACAAGTTAAATGTTGGGACCTCGAACAGAACAAGGTCTGCTAATGCATTATTTTTGGTATCTGGAAACTACCTATATTGCTTCATGTTGCTTGACTAACTTAATGGTTTTGGAATTATCTTTGGACAGGTCATTCGTTCATACCATGGGCATCTGAGTGGTGTTTACTGCTTAGCTCTTCATCCCACCATTGATGTTTTACTTACTGGAGGACGTGACTCTGTTTGTCGGGTATGATTTCTTATCAAGTGCTTCAGTCCCTTAATTTTGCTTCTGTAGAACTGTTCAGTTGAAAGATGGAGTTCTTAATTTTAGGTCACAGAAACTTATTTATTTTCTCTCTCTCTCTGGCCTCACAGGTGTGGGATATCCGTACCAAGATGCAGGCCTTTGCTCTCTCTGGACATGACAATACAGTGTGTTCAGTTTTTACTAGACCCACGGTAAGAACTGAGCTTGTACTTGACCATATTTTTTTATTACAATTCGGCCAAAAAATAGGTTGTCAGGATGAAAACTAGAAATCCGGGGGAGACTAATCTCTTACTTGAATACGAACTAGCTCGTTGAAGCTTAATTAAGGAATTTGAATTTTAGGAACTTGTGAAATTTAAGGTTGGTCAGTGTGACGAACATATTTGCAGAAAGAACCCCTGACTTCTAATTTTGCTAAGCATTGAAGGTTGATAACTTGATATTGGTTTGTGTTCTGTTGTTGGGGAAATCGAGGGCTAGATGGATTGATTTTAATACGACACACATGGTTGAGGTCGTCCTTATAACTTTGTTAATTATTTTTTTCAGGATCCTCAAGTTGTCACTGGCTCTCACGACACGACCATCAAGTTCTGGGACCTTCGATATGGTAGTTATTCGCTTACTTATACATTGAGTTCCATTTTGAATAAGAATTGTAATCCTTATAATTCCAGTTGCTCCTTGTAGGGAAAACGATGGTTACACTCACTCACCACAAGAAATCTGTTAGAGCAATGGCACTTCATCCCACACAGTATGTATATTCATGACAGTCATATTGTTATGACTCTTGCAGCAGATAATTGTCTTGATAGCATATTTTCACTAAAAACTTGTATCTCGGGTTCATTGTTTTTGTTGTTTTTTAGAAGCTAGTTGGAAGACACTGACATTATTTCTTTTCTTTCAGGAATAGTTTTGCATCTGCGTCTGCTGACAATATAAAGAAGTTTGGCCTTCCTAAAGGAGAGTTTTACCATAACATGCTGTGAGTAGTTGAATCCTTTAATAACTAATTACCCAATTCATCCTCATCTTATTTCTAATCTTGTCACGTAACTGTTTAATGTGTTTTGCCCAAGTTGAAAGGGGATTACCAATCTCTTTGGCCATTGTGATATGATCACTATCCCATCTTTTGAATCTGTTATGGTTCACTTCTGTACTTCTCCTCTAGTTGATAGATTGACATATTTATATGAGTTGAGTTTTAAGTCACCAAAGTTGTCTCCTGCCTTGCTAACACCTCGGAAATTTCTTTTTGCAGTTCCCAACAGAAAACTATCATAAATGCAATGGCTGTTAATGAGGATGGCGTAATGGCAACAGGAGGTATTTGTTACCTTGCTTACCTGATGGATATGGTTTTAATAATCAACTACATTTGGAAGGGTGTAGGAGTTGTACTGGACTTCGTAACTGAACAACTCCTAATTATATAATTTTCTGATTTCAGCCTCATGAGTGAATCACTGATTTTAACTTACCTAAAGTAGAATGGCATCACCCCACCTGTCAGCCTCACCGGGCATTTAGATATGGTTGTACTTACATAAATAAAATAGAAAACCTAGCAAGCTGTTTCCTTAGTGCCTAACCTGTTTGATCTCTTGTAGGTGACAATGGAAGCATGTGGTTCTGGGACTGGAAGAGTGGACATAACTTTCAGCAATCCCAAACGATTGTGCAGCCTGGTATTCATCTTTTGTTGTCAACATGTTCTTCTCTTGGTCATTAGAAAAGTTACTTTTATCAGAAAACTGATCTTGAATTATTTCTTTGTTTACTCTCAGGTTCATTGGATAGTGAAGCTGGAATATACGCCCTCTCTTACGACATAACTGGTTCAAGACTAGTTTCATGTGAAGCTGATAAGACGATTAAGATGTGGAAACAAGACGAAAATGCCACTCCGGAAACCCATCCCCTCAACTACAAACCACCTAAAGATCTTCGACGTTTCTAAACAAGGTTTTGTTCGCAGTACCCTGATCCTTCTCAGTCCCAAATTGGAGAATCTGTTAAAATGGTATGCATGAAAATGTATGTTGATTCCTTCGCCTATATTTTTGAATGAAGGAAACTGTAATAGAAGCCAAAGAGTATGGTCCCCTCTGAATGAACTGGTGCTAGTTTTGGGACCTATGAACAACAGCCAAAGCATTCACTAACGTCGAATCTGCTTTGATATTTCCCTGTAATCTGTCAATAGTGATGCTATTATGCAGTTTTGGTGTAACACTGGCACTTTGTTAAGTAAAATTGTTAAGACACTTAATGTACTCCAATATTATTCGACTTTTCAGCTGTTTTGGAGTAAACTGTGCGACTACTAATAAAGAGGTTGGTATTGTCATGGAAGGGTTATGGAGTTATAGGTTTGGTATAATAAAAAAAACTCTTTATTATTATTATCTTGTAATTGTAATCTGGTATGAAGAATCAAAATCAATAATGGTTAGATTGCCTTTTTGATAACAATATCTTCCCAACCACATAGCAGCCACTCTCTTTTTTGTTAGTCTCTGGAGACTAAGAGAAAAAGAACGTGACCAATTCATGGATGCACGTAGATGGGGATCGTTCCATAACATGAGAAACTGGTCTCAGTCGAGCTAACTCACTTAAATTCTTCCGCAGTTCGTTTGGGCCTTGTTTGGTAAAATTTCTTATTATCAATTTTATGAATATATAATAACATACTAGTATCATAACATACGTTCTTTTGAATCATTCATTATCTTGGAAAAATGTTCTCAAAGAAGAAAGAAAAGAATGATGATTTAAGATTTTCTTTTTAGTTCGCTATTATTTTAATAATCGCTTTTGATAGTCAAGAAAACGTAGAAGAGAAAATCCAATTCAATTTTGTTAAAAAAAATAATTGATTATGATAAAAAAAAAATATATTAAAATATATAGTACGTTTTTATTATGATTTTTTTTTGCCAAAGAAAAATCAAAAAAAATAATTAAAAAAAACAAAAATACCAACTGCTAGACCTGACTACGTGGACTTTAAAAAGACTGGAAATTTTGGATTTTAACTACTCCCTCCGTTACTTTTTTTGGTTTCTATAAATAAATGTTACAAAAAAAATGGTTTCCTAATCGGAAAGTCAAATATTACTTTAGTTTTTGCGACCACTTTCTCTTAACTTTTGATGACAAGTGTCATATGGACCATTTCACTTTACTTTTCACGACAAGTGTCATGGGGACCATTTCAATTCACTTCTTTTATCGACAAGTGTCATGATGACCACTTTCAATGATTAGTTTTCATAATTTCCTTAATTTTCTCAAAAAACCAAACCAGCCTATTAAAAAGTAACGGAGGGAGTATAAAATATGAACTAATTCAAGCATTTCTATGCGAATTAA
Source organism: Papaver armeniacum (assembly GCA_023531295.1). Lineage (NCBI taxonomy): Eukaryota > Viridiplantae > Streptophyta > Magnoliopsida > Ranunculales > Papaveraceae > Papaver > Papaver armeniacum. The sequence goes on from JAJJWW010017205.1 coordinate 891,719, forward strand.
TTCAGGCATTTCTATGCGCTTCAAGAAAAATGGTCATTCGGTGTGAATAACTCTTTCCCCGGCATCCAATTCAGATCATCTCTTGTTCAGTGAATTCGCAAAGAAATTTGTTTCTCTAAAATAATGGCAATACATAATATGCCCTATCTTTTGAATTGCATTTAGCCATGTTGTCTTAATAAACCAAGAATCAGACCATTTCTTTACTGGATTCATCAATAATTAATCGAGAATCAGGTCTGATGATTATTCTGTTATCCTTCAACATTCATGCCCACTCTAATGCACATAACATAGCATAGACTTCAGCTATATGGTTAGTATCAATGCCAATACCACCTGACATTGTACTAACCACTTGACATAAATGATCTCTTACTGTAGTTCCAAAACCAACATTAACAATCTCAAAAATCAAATTTAGTTGCACAAAATTATATCTTGATTTCTAACATACATATTAGTCAGGTCTCAAACTAGGATAGAAGCAACCGAAGACATTTGGAGAACTTCATCAACAAAAGGTATGTGAAGACTGAACTAACTTATTTCTCAAATATTCACCTTTCTATCTTTATAAGACAAAGTCATATGACTACGTGGACTTTAAACATTGCATAAAAGAAGTTTCGAGTCAAGCTTGTCTTTTTGAATACCTCGAAATATGATTTAAAGAAAACTCATATACTTGATGAATTTAGTTTAAGAACAATTTATTATTTATGAACTAACTAATGGTTCAAGTTGATCATTCGAGAATAGCCCGAAAGATGATATTCGTCAGTGATGTCATTTGGGAATGTTTCGAATCGATTAAGAAAGAGTAATATAACTGTTTCAATATGAATACAGGGACGTTACACGTATCGGCGTAACTATATCGGTTTCGGATCAGTGGTATGTATACCCAATACATGTATCAGCGTAGCTCTAGCTCGGCAACAACTTTAGGTACACGTACCCAATATGCATACCTAAATGGTATGTTCGTGAATTGACTTTGTGGTACACGTACCCAGTACGCATAACAAAATAGTATGAGTTCAAACACTGACTTACGGTGACACGTACCAGAAAGACGCATACCTAAATGGTATGTCCGTGAATTGGCTTTGTGGTACACGTACCCAGTACTCATAACTGTGAAATCTTTAGAATTGATATAAACAAATGTTCTTACATGATTATTATTAGATATCTATTACAGATACAGGATAGGAGTACTTATAACAAACAGACTTAGTCAAGTCTAACCTATTCCTAATACACCCTCCTCAAACCTTACAGGCAGACACTGTAAGAGTTTGACAAGTAATACTAAACCCTTTCAAAGTAAGTTGCAGAAATGAAAACTAGCACCAGCTGCATAGTAGTAATCTTGATAGCATAAATAAGTCAGAACTGAGCTCCAAAAAATATCAGCAATACTAATAAGTCAGTATCACATGCCATAATGGTAGACCAACTGTTGTTGCACATTTAACAAGTTTGGAGGAAGTCGTAGCACCCCTAAGCTAGCAGCTGACTAATCCAAGAGATTACCTAAATAAAGAGGCACTAAGAATCTAAATCATTTACTTAAACATTCAATTTAGAAATCTGCTACAAAAACTTAGCCCAAAACTAACCCCGCTCAGAAATAAATACAAGAATCCTCTCAAATGATACATCAATAATGAGTAGATTTACAATTAGAATACAAACACAGAATAAACATAGCGAAAGCTAACTAACGTAAATAATTCTTCGAAGCTTTCATCGTCACATGCACATCTTGATCTGTTTCTGAAACTGAAAGTGGGAAAGGGTGAGCACATCATCCCTAAAAGGGGTGCCCCGTAGGAATAACAACTAGCTTTCAAGTAAACATTAGTATGATTCAAGACAATGCAAGTTTTATCGAAAAACGATAATACACGAAAGACAAGTAAAACATAATGTAGAAACTTAACTTTTTCAAAGTAATTTAAAAGAACAATAATAACAAACCGTAAACATCCATGAATAACAGTAAATAAACATCCAAGTATGAGATGTGTGTGTTGCCGCACATAAGGAAGAGTAATATTGAAGCCTACTTCCACTCCGATTAAGTAATATTGCGGTGTATCGCCTAGCCATAGAAAACGATATAAAGGAAGATAGTTTTGGCCATGTAATATTGCGGTGTATCGCCCTAGCCATAGAATACTGGATATTGTGCAGACACACATCTCATACCACACACAAGCACGCAAAGATATGCATGAATTTCGAAAAAGACAGATTTGTAAAACTATAATGAATACAAGAGAGTTCATTATCGATTCCCACCTCTTTTGATGACAAGCCTCGCATACCTTGAGGTCCATAATCCACTGGTTCATCCTTTGATTCGATCGTTGTTAATATAGCCTAACTGTTAATCATACAAGAAGTCTAAGAATCTAGCCGAAAGACTCACACAAGAATCATACAAGTCTTTCTAATAATTCTAGGCCCATTTAAGGTTCTACATCTTTTATTTATCTATCTTTAGCGCATCTAAAGGTTTACTAATTCAATTAGATTGGTTCTATAGTCCATTAGATATGTCTTATGGATATCTACAACTTTTGTAAGAAGCCAAAGGCTAATTCAGACCATAAGAGGTCCAAAACATCAAACTAAGAATACATGGCTCTAAGCCCAAGTCCACTAAACTCGGCCCAATACACAAGGCCCAGTCCGTTCGGGTCAACTAACGGTCTCTAACAGTTAAAGGGTCAACTAACAAGTCAACGTCCAGTCAAGGTCAAGTCCAGGTCAAATGGTCAGAGTCAAATGGTCAACTCCAAATCGGTCAAGTGAGTCAAGTCGGGTCAAGATAGGGACTCAGTGAGTCAACACTGATTCAACTCAATCAGATTAGCTAAGTCAGTTAAGAGTAGAGTCAGTCAGACAATCTGACTAGGATGGCTAATAGGCCAAATGCCTAAGCCAAACTTCTAAAGCATAATCAAAACACAAAAGCATACACACAATCTCTATCAACTTATTTCTCAAGCTTGAATCAAAACCAACCATTACAATCTGTACTAAGACATAACTTCTTCACATTCAATTTAACTTCTCTTCATTATCAGTTATAACCAATTCCGGTTTCACAACTTCACTATCTTCATCTGCAGCTTCAATACAACATTTGCCTTAACATACATCGTTTCATAATCTGGGCATAACTCACTTGTACCTGCGGTTGTTCTCCATTTCAATCCCTTACACAAAATCATACACAACACAATCAACCACCTGCAATCTTCTTTATCATCATCAACAGTTACATCCGCAACTCAATCCCAACACACTAACCAGAACAGCATCACTACACCAATTCCATACTAACTCAGACTCTTACACAATTTGCAACTTCTCTTCAGTTACATTTCACCTCAATGGAAACTTCATCAACATTTGCTTCATACTTATATCTTAATACAATTAACTTAGACTAACATCCTCATAATAACCAACTGCTACTTCATCTCTAAACACTCATATGCAACATCAATTAATTCTCTAACTTCAGTCCTTGCATAAACCAAACACTTCTAAGATTCAAACATCACACAGTCACTAGCTGTAACTTAAAACTCAAATTCCTTTATCTAACCTTCAACTCAGACATCACCTCCATCTGTAATTCTCACAACCTTAGCCAAATACATCACTACCATAACCAATTTATATGGCTAGCCAATAACCAGTTCATCTCCATCTTCTAATCACAACCACCAACAAATACATAACCACCACCACTGTTAACAATTGAACATCACCTACACTCCAGCTTAACTATTTCAACATGAACACAAACATCACCTCCACCTGTTCATTGCCTCCACCAACAGAACATCATCTTCATCAGGTTTAATTCAATATCAACCTATGTACACAAAACTAATAACCTGTACTTCAATCCCTTCATCTGATTCTAATTCATCCACCACCAACCCAAAATTACAGTAACAAACTCTAACCTGATAAGAACCCTAATTCTCAATTCCTAAAGAAACTTAAATTAAATCCCATGTAATCATCTCTACCTTAAATTAAGAGCAAACCCATCATTAATTACTGAATTAAACATTCAAATTCACACAATTAATCAATCTCACACAAAACATAATTAATTAAAGAAACTCTGAATTGAATTCTCTAATTTACCTTTTTCCTCGATTCTGAAACATCAAACCTAAACAACACCACCTCTATCAGTCATCAAGGTTCTCAACTGATTCATCATCTTCTGTTGATTTCATCTTCTCAAACTAATACCCCAACTTCAATTAACAGCAGCAACCCTATCATAATCTTCCCATGCTCAAACAAACACACCACCATCACCTTCGTCTCTAACCAACTAAGTTAACAAGTTCCTAATAACTACTCACGAGATTCAACTCAATCCTTTGAATTGATTTCGACAGAGAAGAGAAAGGGAAAGAACAAGAAGAAGAAGAATAAATGAATAAGAATGAGCTGGGATCGAGTTTATCTCGATGGATTTTGATGATAAGACCAAGGAAATATTACTAAAAGCACCCATCCAAATGATATGGGAAGCCAAGACGGTTTAAGGCAAAGTAGTATCACACTAATCGATGATATCTTCTCGCGTCCGGTCTCCGAATGACACGTTCGAGTATTCCATTCGCGTAACTTTTCGTGATCTATTCGATGGTACTAATTTCGTATTTAAATCGTTGTTAGATTAATTCTTATTAATTAACGTTCGTGTTAAACTAATCGAGTTATTATCAGCTAAAACGTCACTTGACCGGTCTAATAGCGTTGACGAGCTTGAGGCTCGTTACAGAAGCATTGTTGGTATAGACTAAAGAGGAGCAGCACTGCACGGCTGGTAACAATGAGAAATCTCAAAATACCGGAGAAATATGATTAATACATATTTAAGAAGAAGAATTTGACTATAGCTGAACTTTGTAGCTGTAGAGATAGTGGAAGCAGACAACTGCGCAGCTGATAAAAGTCACAAATATAGACAATGATGATAGAATGGCTAATCATACCTGCAGTGAAGCTTGGTTTTGTGCACTGTATGACACCCAAACTGAAATATCCTGCCTTAAACAATGAGAAATAGCTGCAGTTGTGGTAGTATGAGAAGCAGGTGATGGCGCAAGATACACAAAACATGAGCAGTCGATGTATTATTCCAGAACTTGTAAACAATGTATTATTCCAGAACATGTAAGTCCACTAAGACACCAGCAACAATACTCGACTATGCATAGAGAAACTGAAGTATGGAAAATAATGTTGCCAACAACAAAAATGTAAGAATAACAAGCTATTGAGTTTGTAAACATCATCAATTGTTAAAATTGAAGGACGGTAGAAGTATTAACAATACCACTAGAATTAACAACAACACAAGGTGAATAATAACAAAAATAATAGCTTCCAGTATTTGTTTTTGGTGTTCTCTGTTGGTTAAGAGAATCAAATTTTTTTTGGTGTCCTCTCGTTGGTTAAGAGACTCAAATGTTGTGTAGAAACTGGTGTTTGTAAGACCAGATCTGTAAAGATATCGATATGACTTGTTTTGAAGTAACGAATCATATAACTGTTTATTGAAAATATTTTTAGGACCAGTTAGGTATTGAAAATTATTACTTCATATGCTAAACTCACACAAAAAGAAGTAACAATGAACAAATGGGGAAAATTGTTATTAAAAAGTTATTACCCATATGAATGTTGATATTACCCGGAAGCTACTGCTGTTGAATTGATGTTGAAGTTGTTGCTGCTGTTGTTGATTATTTGATCATGTTGATAATAAGTTGATGTTGTTGTAACTAATAGCTACCCATTGAATACATCTTGCTCCTAATTGTTGCTGCAGAAAGAACATGAACAATCCTATGCATAACTGATGAGATAAATCAACGAATAATTATTGTTAATGGGATCTTATATTGTTCAAATTACTTAACCAATTCAACATCACTGAACCCTAAAAAGAATTGAGATAAAAAGTCCTTGAAGATAAAAAGTCCTTGAAGATAAAAAGCAGATTGATAAACATATGTATCACTAATAATCTCCGTTAAAATACTTCTTAATCTATTAGAATCTAAGAAAACACTTACTAATTCATCCATTTGAACCAGTACATCACCACTAACTGCTTTCAAGATTTCATTCTTCTCTGGCGAATGAATCTAATCATACTCAACTTTATCAATAAACCCAGATTGTAATATCCTATACCGATTCATAATCCCAGGAAGAATCAATCTTAACCCACATTCCATTTCCTCAACTTTACTTATCAAATTCTTTGATGGGTATTTCCAAACAAGTGGGCAATCTGCAGATTTTTCCGTAACTTCTTCATCTTCATCGTTGTTGAGTAATGACCTTAAGAGATTTTTGAAGATACTAGGATGAAAAACACCAAACCAGAGAAAAGGGTTTTTGTATTGAATTATGCCAAGTTGGGAAAAGAAGTTGAGAAAACATCTGCAGAAGCAGCAATATCTAGGGTTGGTGGTGGGGTAGATGATGGTGGTGATTTAGGCGATTGAAACCCTAATTTTGAAATCAGGAACTGAGAATATTTGTAATTGTAACGAAAAATTACCTCTATCAAGTAAGAATTCATCATCGTTGTAGCCAAAAAAAAGAAACCCCAAATTTCTGATCATTACAGGAGCTTCTTTAATGATTTCTTCTTCTTCTTTTTCTTCTTGTGACCTTTTGATGATGACGATGATGATTCAGCGGAAACTAAAGATTGGTTCTCCATAAAAGAAAAGAATGGAGATTAAAAACCTAGGATCAAAAAAAAAAATTAGTGGGTTCTTTCCCGATTGATACCATGTGAAATCTTTAGAACTGATATAAACAGACGTTCTTACATATTATTAGATATCTATTACAGATACAGGAGAGGAGTACTTATAACAAACAAACTCTTGACAGACTTAGTCAAGTCAACGACTTGACTTAACCTATTCCTAATAATAATAACTAAATTGCCTGAGTTCAAAAACTGACTAACGGTACACATACCCAGTATACGTACCAAAATAATTTGTCCGGAAAATTTCCTTAAGGGTATACATACCTGGGTACACGTACCATGGCAGTGATAGTTCACGAATTTATGTTTGTACACATACCCGGTATGCATACCATCCCCGCTGAATATTTTTCAGATGCATTCAAACTATTTTCTACGATATTGTTGATGGTGGATTTTCGTTCAAGGTTAAATTTGTAAAAACCGGAAAAATCATGCGCTGACATCTTGTAAAAGATAAAGCCGTTTATGAGTGACGGATACTCCTCACTTAATTCACCAAGAATGGATCATGTAGCAACAATCCCTTCTTGTGAATTTCATATCAGCCTTGTATTTCCTGTACTCATTATCAGTGTGGCATGACGACCGATAGAGTAACACGAACCTCCAAGCACTATAATGAATCATTATCGAGTGTGGCATGACGACCGAGTGTTACTCTTACGAGTAACACGAACCTCCAAGCACTATAATGAAACCATGTACGAAATACCCGTGACGTGCCGATTCTCGGTGTGTTATACTAGCCCGAGCCCTCTCGGTGTGTTATACTAGCCCGATTGAGCCCCCGTTTCGGTGTGTTATACTAGCCCGATTGAGCATCCGGACTTGATCAGTATCGGTCTCCGGATATGATCCCGATCGCAGATCATCCAACTCCACAAGCATGATTGGATGACCACGAGATCAATTCCATCACCCTAAGCATGGTATGGAATACCCACGGCCTTAGCTTGCCGGATATGATTCGATCGCAGTCATCCAACTCCACAAGCATGATTGGATGACCACAGATCAATTCCATCACCCCCAAGCGGTATGGAATACACACGGCCGACCCCGCATGGCCGACCATTGGCCTTTGCTTGCCAAGAAACCGTCCATACCAAGCATTATGGGCGGAAAACCCTAAATTAGGGTTTGCGGCATATTACATGTCCCGCAAAATGGTCTCAACCATCCATCTTCGCAGTATAGATGGAGGGTGTAGATGTAGACTCAAAGGGCCCGGAGCATGTCGACACAATCACCATGTGACCGCCTACACACTTGACCAATCGGTCAAAACCAACCATGATTGGTTACAACAAATTGGTCCGCCTAAAAGAGCATGGTCGCACGGCTTTGAAAGCCAAAACTAGGGTTCAAGCCATCACGCGGGTCCATCTTCTCTAAGACGAATGGAGGGTCACTGATTAGATTGAGCAAGGGTCGGTCACACCAAAGATGACCACCATGAGCCCATCTACCTCTTCATGCGGTCGGCCAAGGCATATCATGCCTGGCCAATCCAAAACGCCCGCTCAAACATGCGTGGTTACACTTCCCAAATTGCAAATCGATCTCGACCACTCAACTTCACCGGACGAATTGGGTGTTTTAGATCGCGTTTTCATGGGATCGGTGAGACATGGGCGTGAACATCAGCCCACCATCTTCACGCCAAACCAACGGCCAAGACCGACCAAGCTAGGTCGTCTTGGAAAACGCGCCGGAAGAGAGTATGGCGCGCGGCTTCCTCGCGGTATCAAACTCTTATCGCAAAATCGATCTCGACCACTCCTCTTGCCGGTCAAATTGAGTGGCCCAGATCGCGCTTTCATGAGGGAACGGAATACAGCGCCTACACCATCATGCCGTCAACACGCATGTATGGTCGGTCCTCTCCAAAATCCTTCCCATGCTTGGTTTCGACCAAGTCAAGAGTGATGCTTGCGCACCTCTTTAAAAAACCTAATTTCATCAATCAACGGTCGCAGATGAGTGTCTCAAACATCATCTCATCCGTCCGACTTCTGCCCTTGGTTATACAACCCCGATCGGGAGTTATTTGGTTAGTGAGGAGTCATTACCCATCACTTTACCACACCGTAATGCGCACTACTGCATAAAATACACACGATATTTCACAAGTATCGACTTCCTTATTGATTCAAAGATTACATGCTACCTTTCGTGGATCCACGATCCACACATTCCGGACATCAATCATGTCAGGGGATACATGTCGGGTATTGGTCTCGGCGGTTTACAACGTGCGGCGTGCAACGCGCCATCACAAGAACGTGTTAGGAAGTCATGGGCGGTTAGAGATGAACAGGAGAAGTGGGCAAGACTGGTCGTGTATCACCGACACACAACTCCACTACTCCATCATTCCACTACCTCCACTTCCCACGAGAGACGTGAATAAGGCTCAATGACTTGTATAAATAGGTTCTCCGCCCTATTTCAAGACAGGAAAAAGACAAGAGACAGAACAACACAAGTTCAGTCGACAGAAACCAAGTGTTAATACAACATCATATTCAAACACCCAGAGCCTCGCTTTGCATCAACCGTAAGCTTGCTCATCTTTCTCGTTACAAGTCATAAGCAAGCCAACACCTTCACAATCTCAACACCTTCTTCGCTTCCCTCCCTAAGATCAACCCCATCTCCTTCACTTTGTGACCGAAACAAGTCCTGGAACGGCCATTTCTTGGTTTAGGCCGGACTTGCACACTGATTGATCTCGAATCTACAAGCACTCACCGCGCAGTGCATTTGTTGAAGGTTTAGATTCATTCCTCATCCACACCCCAAATTACCAAATTCTGCAGGAGTAATTTTCACCCATCAACAATTGGCGACCACATTGGGAGGTTGATCTATCGGTTGCAAAAAAATTGAATCCTCAATTTTTCGGTTTTCATCTCGCGATGTATCCTCACCAGGAGTCCGCAGGTGGTTCAGATACCGTGGGGAGTGTAGCTAGAATGCTGGAGGATGTCTTGGCAAATTAAGCCAGATACTGCAGGCGGAGCGAGACATTTCGCCTTTTGAATGATATGGCAAAGACAATTACAAGAAGGGTCGACGGGCATCAACTCGTGACAAAAGTAAGAAACGTCAATCCTTAGTCGAGTCACACCTTTACCGGTGGAGATGCGAAAGAGCGCGTAATCACGGGGGACTCGGGAGAGACGAACAACATGGTCCGCTGACAACGAAGACTCGAGGCAACTCGCAGAGGAAAAGACTTGTCCGGGTACCACAACGTCTACCGGATAAAGAAATGGAGCCTGCAGCTTACGGATCCCTGCTGGAAGATTATATCTCAAAACCCTTGTTGAAGCTGTGAAGAAATGCTTGAGGAAGGAGAGATCGATCAAGGAACACGTGAGTACAGAGGATGGGAACGTTCAAATTCGGTCACTCAGCAGTGATATTACAACACCTCCCATCACTGCAGAGCGAGCAGCTGCAAATCCCGGCATCTCATCAGTGTAACACCTCCGGTAGTCACCGGAGCAACAACTTCCACTCCTTCATCGGGACGAAGAGCCGGAGGGGACTTGATGGAAAGGTGAAGTTTTGTCAAGACTCAAACGGATATGGCCGCAACTCAAAAAGAGGTACTCACTTTCCTAAAACTTTAATCGATCGATTTCCACAAGAGCCGCGACGTCCACCGGAGCCAACAAGGAACGCATGCAACGCACCCGGAGAAGGTACTTGGCGGCATGACCTCTATGTACCCGATCAAAGAAGCGACACCATATATGAGCGGTCTTGTCATGGAGACTCCTACACTGGGATCGATCCTCACAACGATCCTCCTCAAGTCAATAGTTTCACTACGAACCGGGGACCAGTGGATCGTAGCGACATCTCTAGTGGAAAGCATGTGTGAACTCTTGCACCACTCGAAGAATCAACGGCAGGACGTTTGCCGAAATTAATAAAATAGCTCGGATGTACACCCGACTCATTCACGTCCGTAAGTCCTAATCTGCGTCGAAACACCTGTAAATAATGCTACATTTACGTAAGACGACATGATGGCGGGGAAGGTCACAAGGGCCCTACATGCTACCGCACGCATCAAGGGTTCGAGTTCAGAGGGCCTCGTCGACACAGGAGCATCTTCGAATGTGATTACTCTCAAGACTCTCAGGACAGCCAAGGTCAGCCTATGCAAGATTGTACGGCAGCCCACCACAATGATGGACTTCGAGGAAAACCAAACCAGCACATACAGGAGAGACTCCGCGGAAAGAATCAGAAAAGTTTGCTGCATCCCACTCCCCACGTGGGCGTCAATTCAGGAAGAAGACCGGCTTGCATCATTGAGGGCTAGTACCCACGATGCATCTTTGCTGACGAAGCATTCTTCTCCATCCTGTGAAGCCTCGACCCACGTTCACACTAAGAGGGAATGAACTTTTATGGCGAGTCGTGACTTAAAAGGAAAACGCAACGAACCACAAGAGCAAGTGTTAGATGCTCCACAACTCGCTGCAAGAGGGAACCAACTCCACAATCGATGAGCTCGACGACAAGGAATCTCCTAGGCCTATCTCCATCAGCTCGACCTGTGTAATCATTCATACAATCTCCGATCCAAGCCGGTCGACAATCTCTCGAGAGGTAATTCAGCGTGGAGACCAGATGCAACCAGCGGACATGGCATGTTCTCCTCCATGGATGGATGTAGCGGCTACAACCAGATAAGGATGTACGAGCATGATGCAAGTAAGATATCTTTTCGAACTCCTCTCGGAAATTTTTATTATACCATACTGCCATTTGGTTTAAAGAATGCCGGTGCAACGTATCAACGCTCTATCACGTCAATCTTCCACTGGAGCCGATACCTCAAGAGAGCAGCCTCAAGAAGATAACGATGTCCACGTCATACCGAGAACGATCCAGGCGAGTCACTTTATCGACAGTGGTACATGTCTATCATGCTATGTTGAGAATCCGCGTTTTGGTCATCCTCTGAGCCGTTGAACGCTCATCTACAACAACATATGCCCCGATAGAAAGAACTGGGCATGCCGAAGAGCCTCATAATGTTCGTAGGGCATATATCTCACCAACAAAGTATACAACCTTCACCAGCCTCGTCGCCTTCCTCCTCAAGCAAACAAGAGGAAAACCACCGGGATACAACATCCTCGCGCGTCCGTCAACTCCAACTCCAAGTACCACATGCACGACTCCCACAATGATGAAGCAATGTCCAAGATATTCTATATCCGGCTCGACAATGACCACTACGAACAAACCATGTAAACCACGCTTGGGGACCGAGGCTCGGCATGAAGTTCCTTCACCTTCGGTCAAAGACTTCTTCAACACGAGAAAGATGGTCAGTCAATCATCATGGAATTCGTAAGGGTAAATCGAATCAAGAGCCGCTCCGCTTCAACGCTTCCTCCAGCACAGGCTGCTTCAATGGTCTATCCAAGAGCCGCCTCAATGCTCTCTCCGACCCCCTGCTCACTTCGTAATCCTCGCTTCAACACTCTCTCCAGATCTACCTCAACGTTCGCACTTAAGCCCCTTTAACATCCTCTCGAGTCGTTTCAACACTCAAGCTACATCAATAATCTGCGCTCCCGGTCAAGTTGTCTTTGATGTACTCATTGCTCAACGTATGCCTCATTCATCCTTCATGAGGATCCAGCAGAGCATGAAAACCCCAAGTCGATAGGAGGAGGGTTATCCTGTGGAACAAATATTTTCATATAGTTGAGAGAGCGCGGTGAACAACTCATCATCAATGTTCGGCATGTATTTGAAGTCGTCAATACTTCCACCAAAGCATTATCTTTTAAGACATATCAACGGAGTTCTTTTCTTTCTACCGCAATGAAATAAAAGACAGGAGTTAGAACTTGTATGAAAGCACATGAGAAGTGTAGTCACACACGGCAAGACACAACTCACATCGAGCACACAATGGCCGGCCCAAACATCGTTCAAGTATGTCCGGTATTGATTTCAGTCCAGATAAGTTTCAAGACCGGTATTGCTCAAGTCTCAAGTCCGGCGCACACAAGCAGGCCGGTTTCATCGAAGCACATGGCCGACGTTTGAAGCATGTACACAAGGTGGACCCACTTTCAACGGGCAGACACAACAAGCCCACGTTCGATCAAGCAGCGCAGAACCCCACGAACGAAGCATGCGCAACATCGGTCGATTAGGCACATCCCCACGATTGAACGAAGCAGCGCAATAGCCCCTCGATCAAGCAGTCATAGCAAGGTCGATCGAAGCAGCAAGACCGACATCATGCTAGGGGAACACTTTCCTCGGACGTTTCTTGAACGTGACATGCTCAAGGACGGACGACCCGTCTCTCCCGGGGTAACATCTAACTTTGTCTCGTAAGTTTTATCTTTAATCTGTCATTATCTCATGCCTACCACACAATAAAGGTAACCATTATGTGCTAGGCAGGGGACTTAATGTTGATGGTGGATTTTCGTTCAAGGTTAAATTTGTAAAAACCGGAAAAATCATGCGCTGACATCTTGTAAAAGATAAAGCCGTTTATGAGTGACGGATACTCCTCACTTAATTCACCAAGAATGGATCATGTAGCAACAATCCCTTCTTGTGAATTTCATATCGACCTTGTATTTCCGTACTCATTATCGCTGTGGCATGACGATCGAGTATTACTCTTATAGAGTAACACGAACCTCCAAGCACTATAATGAATCATTATCGATGTGGCATGACGACCGAGTGTTACTCTTTACAGTAACACGAACCTCCAAGCACTATAATGAAACCATGTACGAAATACCCAGACAGCCGATTCTCGGTGTGTTATACTATCCCGAGCCCTCTCGGTGTGTTATACTAGCCCGATTGAGCCCTCTCGTGTGTTATACTAGCCCGATTGAGCATCCGGACTTGACCGTATCGGTCTCCGGATATGATTCGATCGTGGTCATCCAACTCCACAAGCATGATTGGATGACCACAGATCAATTGCATCACCCTAAGCATGGTATGGAATACCCACGGCCTTAGCTTGCCAGATATGATTCGATCGCTACTCATCCAACTCCACAAGCATGATTGGATGACCACAGATCAATTCCATCACCCTAAGCATGGTATGGAATACCCACGGCCTTAGCTTGCCGGGGATATGATATGATCGCAGATCATCCAACTCCACAAGCATGATTGGATGACCACAGATCAATTCCATCACCCCAAGCGTGTATGGAATACACACAGCCGACCCCGCATGGTCGACCATTGGCCTTTGCCTGCCAAGAAACCGTCCATACCAAGCATTATGGGCGGAAAACCCTAAATTAGGGTTTGCGGCATATTACATGTGCCGCAAAACGGCCTCAACCATCCATCTTCGCAGGTATAGATGGAGGGTGTAGATGTAGACTCAAAAGGCCCGGAGCATGTCGACACAATCACCATGTGACCGCCACACACTTGACCAATCGGTCAAAACCAACCATGATTGGTTACAACAAATTGGTCCGCCTAAAAGAGCATGGTCGCACGGCTTTGAAAGCCAAAACTAGGGTTCAAGCCATCACGCGCGTCCATCTTCTCCAAGCACGAATGGAGGGTCACAGATTAGATTGAGCAAGGGTCGGTCACACCAAAGCATGACCACCGTGAGCCCATCTACCTCTTCATGCGGCCGGCCAAGGCATATCATGCCGGCCAATCCAAACGCCCGCTCAAACATGCGTGGTTACACTTCCCAAATTGCAAATCGATCTCGACCACTCAACTTCACCGGACGAATTGGGTGGCTTAGATCGCGTTTTCATGGGACGGTGAGACATGGGCGTGAACATCAGCCCACCATCTTCACGCCAAACCAACCGTCCAAGACCGACCAAGCTAGGGTCGTCTTGGAAAACGCGCCGGAAGAGAGTATGGCGCGGGGCTTCCTGCGGTATCAAACTCTTATCGCAAAATCGATCTCGACCACTCCTCTTGCCGGCCAAATTGAGTGGCCCAGATCGCGCTTTCATGAGGGAACGGAATACGTGCGCCTACACCATCATGCCGTCAACACGCATGTATGGTCGGTCCTCTCCAAAATCCTTCCCATGCTTGGTTTCGACCAAGTCAAGAGTGATGCTTGCGCACCTCTTTAAAAACCCTAATTTCATCAATCTGGGCCGCCGGATGAGTGTCTCAAACATCATCTCATCCGTCCGACTTCACCACACTTGGTTATACAACCCTGGGTGGGAGTTATTTGGTTAGTGAGGAGTCATTACCCATCACTTTACCACACCGTAATGCGCACTCGCATAAAATACACACGATATTTCACAAGTATCGACTTCCTTATTCGGATTCATTACATGCTACCTTTCGTGGATCCACGATCCACACATTCCAGACATCAATCATGTCACGGGGGATACATGCCGGGGTATTGGTCTGGCGGTTTACGCTGCGTGCGGCGTGCAACGCGCCATCACAAGAACGTGTTAGGAAGTCATGGGCGGTTAGAGATGAACAGGGAGAAGTGGGCAAGACCGGTCGTGTATCACCGACACACAACTCCACTACTCCATCATTCCACTACCTCCACTTCCCACGAGAGACATGAATAAGGCTCAATGACTTGTATAAATAGGTTCTCCGCCCTATTTCAAGACAGAAAAGACAAGAGAGTAACAACACAAGTTCACGACGTAAACCAAGTGTTAATACAACATCATATTCAAACACCCGAGCCTGCTTTGCATCAACCGTAAGTCGGCTCATCTTTCGTTACATAAGTCATAAGCAAGCCAACACCTTCACAATCTCAACACCTTCTTCGCTTCCTCCCTAAGATCAACCCCATCTCCTTCACTTTGTGACCGAAACAAGTCCGGAACGGCCATTTCTTGGTTTAGGCCGAACTTGCACAGCATTGATCTCTCGAATCTACAAGCACTCACCGCGCAGGTGCATTTGTTGAAGGTTTAGATTCATTCCTCATCCACACCCCAAATTACCAAATTCTGCAGGAGTAATTTTCACCCATCAACAGATATGTTTGACATTTGATTAACTCTCTAAAACACCTCAAATATATATTTATATATTTGATCACTTAATCACTTGTGATTGTGGTTCAAGATTAAAGTCTAAATTGTTAAATGAATATGGCTAAGACTATGGTTCAAATGGTTAAATAACCATGAACTATCATTATCTCAGGATTTTTTTAAACTTTTGGTTAGTTCCTCCTCTAATCATGATCTTGTAATATGCTTGGGGAACATATCTTCAGAGGAGGATATATATATTCTTTTCCTCTAGATTCGAAAGAATCGACTAAGAAGTTATCCTTTGGGGTGAGTCCCAAACACTTAGCAAAATCAAAACTATTAGGAGCCATGCAATACGTGACACGGGTTTATCGAATGTATCAAACACATACTTGTTAGGTCTTAAGGTGTTTTCCTGCTCTGATACCAATTAAATACGCGAGGATACCAAAATACACCACCAACTTTTATGTTCGGCAATCTGTATGGACAAAGCTTTAACAACATTCCAAGTAGACCAACTTAATGATCCATGAACAAAATTGCATAAAGAGTTTATATCTCTTTCTCTCACAAACATAAAGTTATAAATAAGAAGTCCATGAACCTGATCAAACCGTGAGAAGACTTGGACGACTCCAAAGATCAATATCCAAGTTCAATAGAGTCGTATCCAAATAAACGGATCAGAATTCTGCCAAGTATGAAACTTGTTATTTATCTTTCAAGATTCTAATTATACAAGAACAAGTTCTTGTAATCGATCACAATCAAGATGGATGTATCTACTATGATCGATTACATACTACTTGTGATAATCATATTATAAAGATAAAATATATAATGTGGAAAAGGAAAAACACAAGACACCAAAAGTTTTGTTAACGAGGAAATTGAAACTGCAGAAAAACCCCGGGACCTCGTCTAGATTTAAACACCAAACTGTGTTAGATGTGAAAGACTACTATCAGAGCTTCGGACTAGAATATAGTATCCACTATCCAATCGATTCGTTTGCAGTTGCGCTCCTCATGTCTCTTGAATCTCGTGAGATTCTACACAATTAATTCCCTTAGCTGACGTCCTTTATAATTTAAGAATTGCTTCTACTTAAGAGAAGATCACTTTTGATGGAAATGTGCTCTAACAAATAAGCATATACGATTTTCGTTTGGATCGTGAGATCATGGTGAGGAAATATGTTTGCTATAGCAGAGCCAGTAAACCTCGAAATATAGAACTTATACTCCCGAAGAGCATCCTAGATTATTACTCACCCCACAAGAAAAATCTTAGACGAATTTAATTAAGAATTGTTATCAGATATCTATCTCGCGGAATCATATAGTTTAAGACGAAGAAACTTTGTGATTATTATTTATTTTTATTGAAAGAGATAACTAAAACCTCGATACAGAGAAGCAAAATCAGGATGCACGAACTATCAAGTTAAAGATAGTCGGACCTGGCTTTACGAATCCCTAAGTGAAGTCTTTAAGTCGTTAACCTAATTATGTTTCACAGAGGAAACCCAAGTTAATAGGGGACGACTCTAACATACAACTAGGACACACGAAAGTGTCAGGGGCCTTAAGGAAAATTTTCAGAGAGAATATTTTTTTACGCATACTTGGTACTGTATCATAAGTCAGTTTCCGAACTCAAATTGTTGTGGTATGCGTACGGGTACGTGTACCACAAAGCCAATTCACGAACATACCATTTAGGTATGCATACTTGGTACATGTACCTAAAGTCGTTGCCGAGGTAGAGCTACGCTGGTACGTGTACTGCTGATCTAGAAACAATACAGTTACACCAGTACGTGTATGTGTACCGTCCCAATAACCATATTGCAGTAGTTCTATTACCCTCTCTTAATCAATTTGAAACATTCTCAAGTGACATTAATTACGAATATCATCGCTCGGGCTATTCTCGAATGATCAACTTGAATCATTACTTAGCTCATAAATAATAAATTGTTCTTAAACTAAATTCATCAAGTATATGAATGACTATTACTTTAAATCATATTTCGAGATATTCAACAAGACAAGCTTGACTCGAAATGTCTTCGGTTGGTTCAGTCCTCACATACCTTTTATAGATGAAGTTCTCCAAATATCTTTGGTTGTTCTCCATCTTCAATAAGTGAACCTGATGTCTGAAACTCAACTACAAACTTCTTTCCTAGCCCAAGACCTGACTAATATGTAGACTATTGTTGATGGTGGATTTTCATTCAAGGTTAGATTTGTAAAAAACCAGAAAAATCATGCGCTGACATCTTGTAAAAGATAAAGCCATTTATAAGTGTTGGATATTCCTCACTTAATTCACCAAGAATGGAGCATGTAGCAACAATCCCATTCTCGTGAATACATGAAATTCCTCCAAAGTTGGAGCATGTAGCAACAATCCCTTCCCGTGAATTTCATATCGGCCTTGTATTTCAACTCATTATCGGTGCGGCATGACGACCGAGTGTTACTCTTACAAAGTAAAACGAACCTCCAAGCACTATAATGAATCATTATCATGTGTCATGACGACCGAGTGTTACTCTTACTGTAGTAACACGAACCTCCAAGCACTATAATGAAACCATGTACGAAATACCGTATAGGCCGATTCTCGGTGTGTTATACTAGCCTTGAGCCCTCGGTGTGTTATACTAGCCCGATTGAGCCCTCTCGGTGTGTTATACTAGCCCGATTGAGCATCCCAAGACCGACCATATCGCCCCGGATATGATCTCGATCGCATCGTCCAACTCCACAAGCATGATTGGATGATCCTGCATCAATTCCATCACCCCCAAGCGTGTATGGAATACACACAGCCGACCCCGCATGGTCGACCATTGGCCTTCGCTTTTCAAGAAACCGTCCATACCAAGCATTATGGACGGAAAACCCTAATTAGGGTTTGCGGCATATTACATGTGCCGCAAAACGGTCTCAACCATCCATCTTCGCAGGTATAGATGGAGGGAGTAGATGTAGACTCAAAGGGCCCGGAGCATGTCGACACGATCACCATGTGACCGCCTACACACTTGACCAATCGGTCAAAACCAACCATGATTTGTTACAACAAATTCGTCCGCCTGAAAGAGCATGGTCGCACGGCTTTGAAAGCCAAAATTAGGGTTCAAGCCATCACGCGCGTCCATCTTCTCCCGCACGAATGGAGGGTCACAGATTAGATTAAGCAGTCCGATTACACCAGCATGACCACCGTGGGCCCATCTACCTCCTCATGTCGGCCAAGGCATATCATGCCCGGTTAACCCCAAAACGCCCGTCAAACTTGTGTGGTCGCACCTCCCAAATTGCAAACTAATCTCGACCACTCAACTTCAGGACGAACCGAGTGGCTTAGATCACGTTTCATGGGACGGTGAGACATGGGCGTGAACACCTGACCTACCACCTACACGCTAGAGTGATCGACCAAGACCGACCAAGGACGGTTGTCTTGGAACGCGTGCGGGAATATCACGCGGTTACCATTCCTTTGCGTAAGAGATTGCCGCAAACCGATCTCAACCACTCCTCTTTGCCGGTCAAATTGAGTGGCCCCGAGATCGCGCTTTCATGAGAGAACGAATACAGCACCTACACCATCATGCCGTCTACACGCATGTATGGTCGTCCTCTCCAAAATCCTTCTCATGCTTGGTTTTGACTAAGTCGAAAGTGATGCTTGCGCACCTCTTTAAAAACCCTAATTTCATCAACGGCCGAGATGAGTTTCTCAAACATCATCTCATCCGTCCGACTTCACCAAACTTGGTTATACAACCCCGGTCGAGTTATTTGGTTAGTGAGGAGTCATTACCCATCACTTTACCGCACCATAATGCAAGACTCAGATAAAATACACACGATACTTCACAAGTATCGACTTCCCGAATAACACAGTTATTCAACTCAAAAGATTACATGCTATCTTTCATGGATCCACGATCCACACATTCCGTACATCAATCATGTCACAAATCGTGGGGATATATATGGGGTATTGGTCCGGGCGGTTTACAGCAGGCACCAGGCAACGCGCCATCACAAGAACGTGTTAGGAAGTCATGGGCGGTTAGAGATGAACAAGAGAAGTGGGCAAGACTGGTCGTGTATCACCGACACACAACTCCACTACTCCATCATTCCACTACCTCCACATCCCACGAAAAACGTGAATGAGGCTCAATGACTTGTATAAATAGGTTCTCCGCCCTATTTCAAAAAAAGACAAGACAAATGAACAACACAAGTTCGGGCCGACGTAAAACCAAGTGTTAATACAAAAATCGTATTCAAACACCTGAGCCCGCTTGCATCAACCGTAAGCTTGCTCATCTTTCTTACAAGTCATAAGCAAGCCAACATCTTCACAATCTCAACACCTTCTTCGCTTCCCTCCCTAAGATCAACCCCATCTCCTTCACTTTGTGACCGAAACAAAGTCCGGAACGGCCATTTCTTGGTTTAGGCCGACTTGCACAGATTGATCTCTCGAATCTACAAACACTCATTGCAAATGCACTTGTTGAAGGTTTAGATTCATTCCTCATCCACACCCCAAATTACCAAATTCTGCAGGAGTAGTTTTCACCCATCAACAACTATAAATCAAGATATTATTTGGTGCAACTAAATTTTTCAACAAGTTTGAGATCGATAGAAAAACTTGTGAGTTCCACCGAGCAGTGCTCTAACAAACTTTGTGTGAATTTTTTTTGTATTGGATGCACCTTCTTTTACCCACTGGATTATTTTTTGTTGTCTCAAAAGCGTTTTAGTCGGAACTTCTCTGCTAGAGTATTCATTTGGAGCTTTCACTAGTTCAGCTAGAGCTGCTTTATCAAAAGGATTGATGTCGGAGTTTAACTTGCAGTTTTAACTTTTTCTTCGGCTTCTTTTATCTTCACCTGAACATTACCAAATATATTCCGGTTCCAGTCATTCAAAACTTGTTTTAATTTCTTTAACTTCTGCATAAAAACAAAGGCAGGATCACCTATCACTGTATCATACCAATATTATGTAACCACCTGAAGGAAATTTGGGTGAGAAATCCACATCTTCTGAAATATTTTAGGCGCATTTTTGGGCTTCAAAACACATCCTCCAAGTAGAGGAGAACGATCAGATGCAACCCTTAAGCCAACTTCGTAACCCGAATAATTATACTACTGTAACCATTGTTGATTGAAAACTACTCTGTCAAGCTTACACAAAATCCATGGTTTTTTGAGATCACTAATCAATCTATTTCTGACCATTAAAATCTTTATTATGCAATGCCAACATGAACATGAACTCCAGAAACTAAAATATCTCCAATACTAACAGTAATCATCTAGCTGGATACTGACACAACATTAGGAGTTGAAATATTTTTATTCCAAAATAAACCATATATTCTCTTTTTTATTTGAACTGGAATTGTGAACTACCATACTCACCATCCCTGGTAAATTCAATTTATTGCACAAACTTGCACTAAAAATTACTTGAGGTTTAGCAACCCGTATTAGAGAAGGACTAAATTGATTAATTAAAGACCATAATTTGTCTTGAGCCCTATGTCTTCTAAGGCCCCTTAAATTCCAAAGTAAAATCTTCATTGTTTGGTTGGAGAGTGTAGTTGCAGGAAATCCCACACTACACCCCTCACTATATTTTGTAGATCTAAATCTTATTAATTATCTAAATTCCAAATATAAGTGCTAGAAATTTAAATAGACACATAAAATTTTTTACGTGGTTCGATCAATGTGATCTACATCCACGATTCTTCACTATGATTGTTGAGGTTACATAAGAATTACATTTACAATCTCCATTAATGGATATTTTGTAGAGCTATAGATCTAGTTTTAGGTGAAGAAGATGATAAAGAAAATAAATCTCTCTCCAAAATCTCTCTCTCTCTCCTCCTAAAAGTGTTCCCCCTTTTCTCTCTCCTGCTCTCCTCTTTATATAGGTGTTTACATAATGGATGACAGCTCACATACAGCTCATATTCTCGCGAGCCTTTTAATGATTTCACAGACTCTCGCTACCTTCTCTCGAGACATTCTCGCGAGCCCTTTAATGATTTCGCAGGCTCTCGCTACCTTCTCTCGAGACATTCTCGCGAGCCCTTTAATGATTTTGAGGCTCGCGCTACCTTCTCTCGAGACACTCTCGCGAGTCTTGCTACCTTCTCTCGAGACACTCTCGCGAGTCTTGCTACCTTCTCGCGAGTTATGAAAAATAATGAATCTCGCAAGCTCTTCTCGCGAGTTAAGGAAATAATTGAATCTCGCACGCTAAGAAAATATGTTGTGCGATATTTGAATCCTACATCTTGCCTCTTTTTCCTTGAATATTGCTTGAAGAGCGATCTTTAAGGAAAAATCCGTTGTTGTAGTAATCTTTGGTCTTTGTTGATGAAGGAACGAGCGGAAGAATACTGGACTTGAAAAGTACGTACTTGCCTCTATTCTTTTGCGAAGTTCCGAAGCTTTGAGAAGTATATATGAAGTATCGTTTCTTGAATTATGCGAAGTATGAAGTATCCTTGAAGAAGTATATGAAGTACTTAATCCTCTAAATATAAGAAGTATTGCGAATCCATCATGCGAAACTCTCGCTCCATGTTCTTTGCCTCATGCTATGCCTCTATTCTTTCGCGAAGTTCTGAAACTTTGCGAAGTGGATAAGAAATATTAATCCTTGAAGTATAAGAAGTATTGCCTCTGTTCATCTAAGTCATTATTCCATTTTTGGTGATGATTCTTGTTGTTCATTGGTAAACATCTTCTTTGAAATGATTCTTGCCAAGAAAATAAAGAACATAAAATGTTTTTTCAGTAATCCATTGTTGCCTCTGTTCTTTATCTACGAAGGTAGAATCGTTGAAAAGTGTTGAATGAGTGAGTTATTTCTTCATTCTTATCTTTCCTCTATGTCCTGCGTTGTGCTCATGCGATAGTATAATCTCTTCATTGCTTTTCGTTGAATTTTATCATTGCGACAAGATCGCAGGATGTCTTTACATTTTCACGTAATGACCCATTGATCTTGCCTTATCATCTTTGGTGGTCTTCTAAGTTTGACCTTCCTAATTAAAGGTCTTACTCGCCACCTTTATTGCGACAAGATCGCAGGACGTCTTTACACTTTCATGCAACGACCCCTTGATCCTGTCTTATCATTTCTTAGTATTATTGCCTCTGCAGGATATTTTATTTGCGACAATATGACAGGCCTAAATATCCTTGCGAACATGAAGCCCCATGACATTGCCGTCTTGCGACGAAATCGCAGGACGTCCGTACACTTTCGTGTAAAGACCCATTGATCTCGTCTTACCCTCGCGTTAGTATTATTGCCTCTTCAGGATCATTGCACAAATATGACAAGCCTAAGTCTCCTTGCGAAAACAAAGCCTCATGACATTTGCGTCTTTTTTGGCACTTCCCTAATGGAGAGTGCCGCCCTTATCTTCTCCCTGGTTGCCCCTTAAAGGAGGCGAAACATCGGCCATACAAGACTAGCTCCTCCCATCCGGTCTTAACAACAACCAGTTGTTTTCGCAGCCTCTTATCCCTTATACCTATAGGGTTTATGGTTACGAGATCGCACCCTAAGTGGAGTTTTCTTCTATGAGTGCAACATATGCCAAGACTTGCCAAGAATGGCCAGGGGTAGGTTCATCCATCCCGGCACTCGCTCTACGTGTACCTCGGCGCCTTGAGCATACACTGACTCCTTGGAAGAGACCCTCGGTCGCCCAACCAGGTATAACCTTATATATATAGTTGGGAATCCAAGGTACCTCTTCCGGATAGGCTTTCATGGGCCCCAAATTTCCATGACTCAGGCTTCAGGAGCGGTGTAACCTTCCCCCGAGCCATGTCGAGAGATACCCCCTTATATGACGCACTTTAGGTCTTACATTTGCCTCTTACGAAATATCATTCGCGAACTAGGGTGTACGCCATAAAGGTTCGTCCCATTCACTCACTCATTCATTTTTGTCAATTCATTCATTCATTTTTGATTATCTCTTCTCATTATCTTTGCGAAATTATCGCATGTCTTCATTCTTTCATTCACCATTTCATTCATTTCTTCACTTCTGTCACTTCCTTCATTCTTTCATTTATGTCATTTCTTTCATTCATTCACATAATATCATATCATCTGCGGTTTGCTGCTGTTGTTGTCTCTTGCGAAATATATGATTTGCTTGCGAAGCTATCATCCTCTTGCATATTCTCGCACCATATCATCTCTGTTCTAACCCTCTCTTGCGAAATAGTCGTCAACTCCTTTCTTTACTTTTGCAAAGCATTTATTGAAATTTGGCTTTCTCGTTGCGAAATAAGATGACCTACAAATAGAGGCAAAATTCTTCTTTTCTTGTTCTCGCAAGTATATTTGCGAAGATGACTTCTCGTGAAGAAATTTTTTGTGAAGCAAACATTGGCGAAGTGTATATTCGTGCTGCGAACGTTCGCAAGGTAAACATTGGCGAAGTGCCAAAAATTCTGTGCGAAGGGGAAGACTCGAGCCCGCGACCTCATGTTTGGATTCTACTGCCCAGACCAACTGTGCGAACTCCTCTTATATGAAATTATCGTGCATTTGTTGAAATTTGACTTCGTCTGCTCTTATTTATTTTTGCTTCTTTCCCAGTCGTCTTTATCTTGTTACTCTAAGCATCCTTACTAGTTCTCTTCGCAGCATCATTGTCCACTTTGGTAATGATGTCTACTATATATCACCGTTTATAGTTGTACAGGAGATTCTAGTTTTTTGTTGGTAATGTTTTAGACTTGAATATATGAGTATGCTTCGCTGAGCTTGCTTTCTTGTGATTGTTCCTTTTGGTCTCGTCACGTTGGATAATTCTTCACGCTGCTGGTTGACATCAATCCTACTTTGTTGAGTTTGTTGGTGTATTCTTTCACTTCCTCGCCAGTTTCTTTGTTTTGTTCTTCTTTGAATGGTTTATTTTATTTCCCTCTGCGTCAATGTCTAACATTTGAAGTTCGCTTGCTTTATGCATTTTTGAAGTCTTTGAAGTTGTCTTTCCTTTCCCTTGGATACTCTTGCGAAGCTTACACAAAGAATTCTCACCATTTGTATTCTCTTGCTCTTATTGATTTTCCTTGATTCATCTGATCTCTCTTAATCTTATTGTGGATTTCTTTGTACGGTTGCGTTGGCCTCTTTCATTATACTTCTCTTCATCGCCGGGATGTGTCCCGTTATTCTCTCTTTTGTCATTCCTTCTTCTTTACATGTTCTTTATGTTGTTTTCTATTGTCTTTGTGAATTGGTCCGTATACCGTTGATTACGTATCTTTGCATCATAGCTTTTATTAAGATTTTCGTCCTTGAACTCCCCTGCTCGTACTCAATGACCTAGCCGCACTCAACAGTATCAACACAATTATGAGATAAAGTAACTCCTTACACAAACCATTCAATTTCTTCCCATGTATTCTTTTTTCCGAGTTGTTGATGATATGAACTTCGCAAGCTCTCATTCTTTTTTTTTTTAGTTCCCTATATTTTCGCCTCCGGTCATTCATCGTACGTTTTCTTCTTCACTTTCCCACTTCTTCGCAGGAACTATTACCTTCGCATGAACCATCATCCACTACAGCTAGTTGCTGTGATCTATCTCATTGAGACGAGATTAAACTAAGCTCCCTCCACTGCGAGAATATGAGATTTGACTTCCCATCACTTGCCTTCGTTTGAGTTGCTGTTTTCTTCGTCACATTCTATTCTTCATAGAAAACTCCTCCTCCCTTAGTTTGCTTATTTAGCAGAGTCTGTTGATTTTACATCGTTCTTTCCTGAGTCTTTCTCTGCGTCTTTCCCATTATTAAGGTTCTCGAGATGTACTCATGTCGTGAACTTCGATATCAACTCTTCACCAAACAGATGTTATTTGCTTTGTCTCTCCTTCATGCTCTTGGGTTTAAGGACTTCTCTTAAGTCAGTATGAGTGGTTTAGTTCGCCTGATTCTTGATGGTCATTTTGATTCATTCGCCAGGCTTGCGACTTTGTTCCCCTTCATCTTCGCGTACTCTGCGAAGCTAAAAACTTCTGCTTTATGATATTTCCTTTTTCCATTGCTTGATAATAGTAAGTAGGTTATGATTCTCTTATTTCTTCTGTTTGTGAAAGTTTGTTTATCTTCATTGGAACAAGGCAACTTTCACCGGAACCGCAGCAACCTTTATCGAACTCGTGGTAATTTTATTTGCATCGCTGCTACTTACTGAATAATCAAGAATTAATCCTTCGTTGGAGTTTTGTTGATGAAATGAACTGACATTAGCAAGTTGTTTGCTTTACTTGCAAAGTAGACTATTCATCTCTGCGAACAACAAATCTATTGGGTGAGCAATCCAAAAGTTTGTGCTAATTTTTGTTGTACGAGGAATCAAAATAGTGGTTGGATATTCTTTTGTTTTCACTTCGCAGAAAACCTCTAAATCAACCGCAAATTTTAGTGTTCAAAATTATTGAAATCTTTTTTAAGGGGTCCATAAAATAAGAGATATCGATTGTAAATCCGTAACCAAAACTCGTTTCGCATCGGATTTTAAAAGAGATTTCAGAAAATACTCTATGTTCTTATGAAAACTTTTCAGAATATCTTTTAAATCACTGGATCTCAATTATTCAAAACAAAATTAAAGAGATAGAGATGAAATTTGTCCTTTCCGATCATATGATGAAGATTATTGGTGACGAAGATTCATATGATGAAGCTCCCATAACAGTTCTTTTCCGATCTGCTCCTGCTTCCCCACTTTTCTGTTTCTCTTTCTCTTGTATACATTTCTCTTAAATCGCGTTGGTTGTTCTACATCGTTCTTTTCTCATCGTTCTTTTCTCAATTTCTTTAGGTTTTCTTCAATCCAACAAGCAGGTCCCTGTTTCTAGCGCATATGTAGTTGCAGGATTTCCCACACTACACCCCTCACTATATTTTGTAGATCTAAATCTTATTAATTATCTAAATTCCAAATATAAGTGCTAGAAATTTAAATAGACACATAAGATTTTTACGTGGTTCGATCAATGTGATCTACATCCACGATTCTTCACTATGATTGTTGAGGTTACATAAGAATTACATTTACAATCTCCATTAATGGATATTTTGTAGAGCTATAGATCTAGTTTTAGGTGAAGAAGATGATAAAGAAAATAAATCTCTCTCCAAAATATCTCTCT
This sequence comes from Papaver armeniacum, assembly GCA_023531295.1. Lineage (NCBI taxonomy): Eukaryota > Viridiplantae > Streptophyta > Magnoliopsida > Ranunculales > Papaveraceae > Papaver > Papaver armeniacum. Next base: position 918,878 of record JAJJWW010017205.1, read on the forward strand.
CTCTCCTCCTAAAAGTGTTCCCCCTTTTCTCTCTCCTGCTCTCCTCTTTATATAGGTGTTTACATAATGGATGACAGCTCACATACAGCTCATATTCTCGCGAGCCTTTTAATGATTTCGCAGGCTCTCGCTACCTTCTCTCGAGACATTCTCGCGAGCCCTTTAATGATTTCGCAGTGCTCGCTACCTTCTCTCGAGACATTCTCGCGAGCCCTTTAATGATTTCGCAGGCTCTCGCTACCTTCTCTCGAGACACTCTCGCGAGTCTTGCTACCTTCTCTCGAGACACTCTCGCGAGTCTTGCTACCTTCTCGCGAGTTATGAAAAATAATGAATCTCGCAAGCTCTTCTCGCGAGTTAAGGAAATAATTGAATCTCGCACGCTAAGAAAATATGTTGTGCGATATTTGAATCCTACAGAGAGTTTTTGGTACACCCTTTCCTTGATTTTCCCAAAAATTATACTTTACCTTTGTAGGAACTGGTTTAATCACCTTAATTATTGTTCTCAACGGGATAATTAGAAGCTGAAGATGCATTTGAACGGACAAATAAATTCCCCATAGAACTATTAAAACTAGAAGCATTATCCATTTCTTTCTCAACTATCTTAGCCCAAGAAGTAACAAAGACTGGTTTATTAGACACCTTACCAATAGTTTTATCTACGAATTTAACCACACTCTTCTGTAAAGCATTTTCTTCTGATATTTTTAAGATTTTTGGCACTTCCATAATAAGTCATTCCCCTGCTAAATCTTCTTGAGTTAATGGACTAAATCTTCAATTCTTAGTAGGAATATCTTCAACATTAGTTTTTGATAATGGTGCACGTACCATAAATAGAATTCACAATAGAATCTTCATTTTCCACCTCTGACCTGTCACAAATATCAAAAGAAGTTTGAATTGAAGAATTTTTACCCTTAACGTGTTCATTTTGGTGTTTCACCGTAGGAGTATTGACAACTCTGTTTTTGTTCTTTTCTACTCGACATTCAGTAATCAATGACCTACAAACAAGTATTGCAAAAATTTGGATACTCAGGAATTAAAACATCATGATAAAGACCACCAAATTTAGTCGTAATCCAGACTTTATTTGGTATTGATTGAGAAAAATCCACATCCACCAAAACATTTGTATGATATCCATCTTCACATTTTAAGGTAGTATCATCAATCTTGATTGGAGTACCTATTTATTTACGGATTGTAAATAAAATCTTCTCCCTTCAGAATTCTAATCCTAATCCAGGAAATCTAACCCACACCAGAGCTTTAGAACTTCTTTGATTAGAAGGAAGAAAATTTGAAACCCAATTTATGATTCTTAAAACTTGATTTGGTACTTCCGTCACACCAGATGTGATATATTTATGATCAATTGCATTGTCTAATTTAATAGTGCTTTTTCCCCCTAAAGGAATGAGTTTACAGTCACCAACTAATTTCCATTGATTTTTCCGCAATAATAGCTACATCAACGAACTTAATCTTTTGTAGATATGATTTTCCAATTAGCGAAAACTTCCATCGATTTGAGCCCTCCTGAAAGATATCATCATCCAAAATAATCGATGGATTATTTTTGTTACATTTTCATTAGAATTAAATCCAGATTTAACATGACTACTCTCATCAATAGAAGTGATTTTCGGACAACAATCCATGAGAATCACTTGAATTAATGAAGGAAAATCATTTGGAAATTGAAAACAAAAGAAATTAAACAAAATAACAACTCAAATAATGTTGATGAAGCACAAAAAATCAAGATTCGAGAAGTAAAAAGTTACCGAGTCAGTCGCCCGATCCTTAGACCCTATCTCTCTCCTTAGCCAAATTAATATTATGCACTTATGTTCTGCACCTGAATTAATGTTCTCCACTTATCATTTTTATTATGATTAAAATAACCAGTTAGTATGAATTTTGCAAACAATCAAATAATGGATCATGGGCTTGATAGATGATTATGTGCTCATAATCCATCATAATAATGGTTACCAAACAACTCCTTAAAAGCGCTAAACTCTTTTTTAAGAATTTTCTTATGGGCCGTAAAATATTCTACGAATTTTCCACTTAAAGAAAATGAAGAGAATTCTGTCAAAGCTTTAGAAAGTTTCAAGAATGATTATACATACTTGATCCTTGTCACGAATTTCATACGACTATTCAGGCGTCACACAAATTTTTGGATTGTGAAGCATATTGTAGGTTATATTGTGGATTTTGGATCGAGGATATTCTTTTTGCGAACTAGGTAAATTTAGGTCTTTAAGGTAATTTAGACCGTATGTCAGATTTCCGTTCATGGTATTGAGGGTCACAATGTAGACTTTTGTATCACGGGTCACATCATTATTTTGGATAATAATGCCATGTTTCGGTCTAAGTTCGTATATTTGGGACATGTGAAAATTTATTGTGGGGTAGATTTTGGAATTGACGGTGTTGATTTGCGGTCATAACAACAGTTTCCGAGGACTTAAAATAACTTGTATCACATAACATATCTGAGTCATTCTAAATGAACCCTGAATTTAGACTACACAAAAACTGCTCATTCATAAAAAGTGGCCCCGCCTCCTAAGATTTGGAGGGGGTTGGTTATTGGGACCCACTCTTTGTGAGTTAGCGACTTTTGTGTAGTCCGGTTACACGATTCATGAAGAATTTTTGAACCTATATAACGTCCCTGCAGCCTCACAAAATTTTATATTAGAATAATTTTTGTAGTTATTTGTAGATTTCATGTCATTTAAAAGATTTGGGTCGTTGTTGATGGTGGATTTTCATTTAAGGCTAAAATTGTAAAAGCCAAAATTATGCGCTAACACCTTGCAAAAGATAAAGCCATTGATAAGTGATGAATACTTCTTCACTTTACTAATTCACCTAGAATGGAGCATGTGGCAACAATCCCAAGATTCTCGTGAATTAAATACACGAAATTCATCCAGGATGGAGCATGTGGCAACAATCCCATATACCCTGTGAATTTACAAGATTATTAATTAATGCATATCCAAATTTGTATTTCCGTACTCATTATCGGTATGGCATGACGACTAAGTGTTGTCCTCAAGCAGAGCAACACGAACCTCCAAGCATTAATAATGAAGCATGTACGAAATACCCATACAAAGTTGCAACTCTCGGTGTGTTATACTATCCCGATTGAGCATACAACTTTCGGTGTGTTATACTAGCCCGATTGAGCATACATCTCTCGGTGTGTTATACTAGCCCGATTGAGCATGTTTGAACCTCGGATCGTCCGTATCGGCCTCGTAAACGATCACAACCATCCAACTTCACCAAAGATGATTGGATGGCTTAGATTGAATCCATGACCCCAAGCGGTATTGGAATATTCACTACCGACCCAACGCGGCCCCACATGGTCTGGCCTCCCAAAAGGGTGGCATAGATTGCCAAACCGTCCAAACCAGAGAGCAAGTATGGACGAAAAACTCTAAATTAGGGTTTGCGGCACATTACATGTATCGCAAAATAAGTTTCTTAACCATCCATCTTCAGCAGCATAGATGGAGGGTGTAGATGTAGATTCAAAGGGCCCAGAGCATGTCAACACAAACACTTGTGGCCCGCCTACATACCTCGATCGATTTGGCCAGGACCAACTATGGTTGGTCGTCTTGATTTGTGCGCCCAAACCGGGTATGACACACTAGCCGGCAAAACCTAATTAGGGCTTGTGTCGCGATCACGAGCGTCCCTTTTCTCCCCGCTTCGGATGAAGGGTTTAGGAATAAACTAAGCAGTGTCCTAAGTATCAACACGATCACCGCGGTCCCACCTATCTCCACACCCGATCGGCCAAGACCAAACTTGGCTGTACACCTCGATTCGCACGCCCAAGCTAGGCGTGGTCACACTTCCCAACCACAAACTGATCTCGACCGCTCAAATTTGCGGACAAATTGAGTGGCTTAGATCACGTTTCTATGGGACAATGAAGTACTGTGCGTGTACACCATCCCACCGTATGCACGCGGATCGATCGCCAAGATCGACCATGTAAGGACCCTCAAGTCGGGTCAACACTATTAGACTAGTCAAGAGACGAATTAGCCGATAATAACTCTATTAGTTTAACATTTTAACGTTAATTAATAAGAATTAATTTAACAACGATTTAGATACGAAATTAGTACCGCGGGTTAAATCTTGAAAAGTTACGCAAGTTGGACTACTTGAACGTGTGAATCAGATACCGGACAAAGAAGAAATCATCTAGATAGTTAGAAGGGACCGACCTGGCTGCCCATATCCGAGTGATGGGTGCCTTTAGATTTTTTGTTGACCTTATCCCCAAGATCGTTTGAGAATAATTCATTCCTTCTCTTATTTTCTTATTTCTTCTTCTCTTATCTTCTTCCTCTTCTGTTCATCGCCTCTGGCGATTCTGAGGCCGTGGAATCCAAAACAAGCTTAAGGGAAACATTGGGGGATGATTATCGGTGATGGGGTTGAAGTTACTCTATCGTTGGATGAAGAAGAAATGATGGATTGATAATCAGTGAGTTAGGGTCTCTGGATTTGAAGCTAGATTTGCATGGAGTTAATAATGATGATTTTGAGTTGATAATGGATGAAGATCGTTTGGGTTGATGTTCTATTGGTGTTATGAAGTTGTTTTGATGATGAATTGAAGACTTGAAGTCGATTCAGTGACGAACCATTGAAGAACGAGATTAGGGTTTTGCTGTTCTTTGGGGATTAAGTGAGGTTGATGATAAAATCGATCGATTGATAATGGTTTTGCTTATTAAGACAAGCGAGAAGAATTATCTGTGGATTCAGAGATTTTATTGAAGAACTGAAGAGCTTGGGTTTCTCTGAATTTGATTAAAGAAGAACCAGAAGATGAAGTTGTCGATTTAGGGGATTGAATTAATGATGGGTTTTGTTGATTTAAAGAATTAGGATGTTCTTTTGTGTTTGAATCAGAGAAGAAGGATTTGGGGATTAAATTAGGGTTTATACTTAATGGATGGTGATAATTTTGAGGATGTGAGCGAGATAAGTAGGAAGAGATTACAGAGTGATTATTTTTGGTGGTGTTGACTCAAGTTAATGATTTAGAAGCAACGTAAAAGGTAATTCTCTGAATTAATTCATGTATTGTGTGATGCTTAAGATTTGATAAATTAACAATGGGTTTGTGTGGATTAGTCTCTTTGGTTGGGATTTCTTGTGAACTTGAGTTGCAGGAAGATATTATAGTTTAGATTTGAGCTGATTTGGTAGTAAACTGAATTGAATTGAATTAGAGTTTGTTTGTGATAGTAATTGTTGAAGTATGAGTTTTTGGTGATGATAATGGACTGTATATGGATCAAGAATGCAAGTGACAAGGTGAAGTGGATTAAATTCTATTTGTTTTGAGTTATTGAACCTGGATGATTGTTGTGTGTAACTTGAATTGAAGTTTGTATGGATTAAAGTCAATTGTTGGGAACTGGATAATGATTGTGATGAGTTAAGTATGCATAAATGGCTGAATTGTTGTGGTTGTATGTGTGTGTAGTATGAGCATGAGGTTGTAGGTGGTGTTGTTTTGGTTAAGCTCAGATAATGGGAATGGTGCTGCTGAAAGTGATTAAGCTGAGTTGTTGATCTGAGATGCAGGGGTAGTGATTGAGTGGCAGTGCTATTGGTGTTGGGGATGTTGACTGAAATTGGTTGAAGTGATGTGATGTTTTAGTTAAGAGTTTGAGATGGGCAGTGAACTGAATTACAAGTTCAAGTGTGTTATAATTGGAGTTGTTATGGCTCAGATGAATGATTGAGGTAAGATGGTCTGTTGAATCAAGTTACATGTAAGAAGAAGAGTCTAATTTCAATTGCTTGAGGGAATCATTTGAGGTAATCTCTCTCAGTAACTTAATATAGTGATTAATTTCAATTATTGAGTTTATAAATTATGAATGTTGGTATATGATGAAACTGAAGTTTATAAGATGTTAAATTATAAAGATGAGAAGGGTTGGAGTTAGCTGTGCTTGTAATTGATATGAGAACTGAAATGGAGTTTAGTTGAAGATGCAGATGTTGTTGAAAATTGTACATGTTGGTGTTTAACAAAGGAACTGAGCTGAGAACTGCTGAATTGCAGGTAGACCTTAGATGTATTTGTATTTTGATTATGAAGTTTCAAGTTGAGAATTGTATTGATCTATAGAATGTTGTTTAATTAGAATGTAATTGAATTATAGTTTAGAGTTGTGTTGCACAATGTTTGTGCATCAGTGTTCTTTGGCCTGAGCAATGGCTCTGGCCTGTGCAAGAGTGTTAGCCTTGTGCCATTCAGCCTAGTCAGAATCTGACTTTAGCTGACTCAGTCCATCTGACTGAGTCGAATCGAATTGAATCGGGTTTGACCCACTGAGTCGCTTTTCTTGACTCGTTGACCATTGACCCTGGACATTGACTTTTGACTGACGTTGACTGTTAGAGACCGTTGACTGTTAAGTTTGACCGTTAACTTAAATGGACCAGACCTTGTATTAACGGGCCGGTTTGATGGGCCGGGCCGGAGTAAACCCGCGGGTCGTGGGTTTGGGCTTGGGCTTAGGATTAGTCTTTCTTAATTAGATAAATTTGTGTGATTCTTGTATGAGCCATTTTGGCTAGAATCTTAGAGTTCTTGTGTGATTAACAGTTTGTTATTAACAAAGTTCGATTCAACGGATGAACCAGTGGATCGTGGATCTCGAGGTAGGCGTGGCTTGTCATCAAAAGGTGTGGGAATACATTTGACTCTATGGTGATTATTGTTTTCTTTTACAAGAATTTATGTTTATCAAATTCACGCATTATTTGGTTGTGTTTTCAATGCATTGTTTAATTTAAATTTCGAAAGTTCTTTTGATTCCTTTAATCTTTCCATGGTTTGGAAAGGATCTGTGAAGTTTTGTTGTCAATATGAATTGTTTGGGAAATAAGAATTTCCATTTGTATGCTTAATAGGTGTGTAAGGAATTGGTCGACATCTATTAGGAATATGATATGCTCCTTCATTTATATCTACATGAATTCTGCTTTTATGCTTAGTAGGTGTGTAAGGAATTGGTCGACACCATATAGGCTAATAGGGTGTGGAAGGAAGTGGTCGACACTCAATATATACATTGTTTGACGAAGGAGTTTGTCCATATGCATGTTTGTTTATTTTAGTGACTTGGTCACTATTTAATGTTTCTGAAAACATGATTTGTTTTCCAAATCTTGTCTATGATTACTTAGAAGTTAAATGTTAATTATTCCCACTTTCGCCAGAGGCAGATCGAGTTGCGCAAATGTAAAGCTCCTGAGAAATTGACTTCTTTAGTTGGTTATAATCCGATATGTTTATTATGTTGTATATTCTATTTGTAAACCAAATGACTATTGTATATGTATCATTTGAGAGAAGATCTTGTATATATATTTCTGAGCGGGGTTAGTTTTGGGTTAAGTTTTTATAACAGATTTCTAAATTTCTAAATTGAATGTTTAAGTAAATGATTTAGATTCTTAGTGCCTCTTTATTTAACTAATCTCTAGGATTAGTCAGCTGCTAGCTTAGGGGGCGCTACAGACCAGGCTTGGTCGTCTTTAAACGCGCGCCCGAAGTGGGCATGATGCGTGGCTTTTGCGGCACCAGATTTCTGTTGCAAATTGATCTCGACCACTCAACTTCGCCGGACAAATTGAGTGGCCCAGATCACACTTTCACGGGACAATGAGGTATGGGCGCCTACACCGTCATGTTGTCTACGCACATGCATGATCAGCCCTCCCAAAATTGTATCCCAAGTTTGGATTCGACCAAGTTGAAGAGTGATGCTTGCGCACCTCTTCAAAAACCCTAATTCCACCAACGGTCGCAGATGAGTGTCTCAAAGATCATCTCGTCCGTCTAACTTCACCGGCTCGGTTATACAACCCTGGTCAGGAGTTAATTGGACAGTGAGGCGTCATGGTGATCACCACCCGTCACTTTACCACACCATGATGCAGTACCTGCATAGAATACACACGGTACTTCACAAGTATCGACTTCCTAAATAACTTAGTTATTTAATCTAGCATTACATGCTACTTTGTGTGGGTCCCATGATCCACACACTCGAGATATCAATCATCTCACAAACCGGGGATACATACTGGGGTATTGGTCCGGCGGTTTACTGACAGACGGCGTGCAACGCGCCATCACAAGAACGTGTCGAAGTCATGGACGGTTAGAGATGACAGAGAAGTGGGCAAGACCGGTCGTGTAACACTAACACACAACTCCACTACTCCATAAATCCACTTCCTCCACTTCCCACGAGAGACGTGAATAAGGCTCAAATGACTTGTATAAATAGGTTCTCCTCCCTATTTCCAAAGACCGAACAGAACACTTCCAGACAACAGAGGAAAGTGTTGATACAATCGTATTCAAACACCGGAACTGATAACTTACATCCTGCAAGCCAGTCCAGCTTTCTGATACAAGTCATACATAGACAACACCTTCATAATCTCAACACCTTATTCGCTTCCCTCCCTAAGATCAACCCCATCTCCTTCACTTTGTGACCGAAACAAGTCTGGAACGGCCATTTCTTGGTTTAGGCCGGATTTGCACAGATTGATTTCTCGAATCTACAAGCACTCCCATGCAATGCATTTGTTTAAGTTTTAGACTCATTTCTCATCCATACACACCCCAAATTACCAAAACCGGCAGAAATAGTTTTCACCCATAAACAGTCGCATCTTTAATCACGTTGAAAATTTAAAGTTAGCAGTGGAGACTTCGGTTTACATTTCATACGTTTAGTTCGCGATGCAGATTGTGGTAATTTTTTTTGAGTTACGGTGATTATTAGACAGATTTCGACAGAGAATGCAAAGTTTAGGCCGTGTAGTATACTTTGACTCTGCCAAAGATTTGGCCATAATCAAAACATAATACAATGAAACCCGACGTAAAGATGTCATAGCCAAAAGGGTTACACCAAAAATCTTTTGGGGCATGATATAAACCAAATATGTGGTAGATTATGAAAATACAAAGGGAAAAACATGGCGAGAAACGTACGATAGGTTCCAAACTTATCCAAAAGGGAATAATTTATTATGTAGGCATACAAGAGAGGATTTTTTTACTATAGCCATTTAGGCTTGTCGATCAGAGAATTTGTAAGTATATTTCAAATTTCTCTTACATAAGCTAGATTTTTCTATCTTCCACTCAAACACAAACAAGGTAAATTTGTGTAGGAGTATAAGAGCACTGCTCGGTCGAACTCGCAAGTGTTGCTATCTCAAACTTGTTTGTCAAGTTTAGTTGATCAAAACTATATACTTGATTTCTAGTCTACATATAGCTATGTCTCGGATTAGGATAGAATGTGTAGTTAAGCTTTAGACTTCACGATGTTCACCAATTAAAGAAGAAGATGTACTGAGGATCTTGGAGGAACTTCATCAACAAAATGTATGTGGAGACTAAAACTTATCTATCACTCAGAAGTCTATTCTATTATATCTTCTAATGAGACTAAGTCGTATAGCTATATAGACTTTTATATTATGCATATTTGATATTTCGAGCCGATTTTATCTCGCTTATCTATTTCTCGAAATATGTGTTGGAAGCTTTTTTCTTTAGCTACGTTCATCATATTCTTGACGAGTTTAGTTGGAGACATTTTATTTGTTGGAAACTAAATATTAAGTCAAAAGATGATCATGTGAAAATTACCTTGAACATGTTATATGATTTGTGTGAGACAGTCATTTGATATTAGCTTGGGAAGTTCGTATTGATCATTTGATCACTTGAAAATTACTTATAAGCTAATGGCATGTGTGAGACAGCCATTGTCGTCTTCTAAGGATGTTTTCAATGATTGAAATGAGAGTTTAGAACAATTACCTATGTCTGGATACAACACGGTATGCATACCCAGTATGCGAACTGATTTGTGATAATTCAGGTTCGGGAACCTTGTTTGCGTACCTAGTATGCGAATGGTTTTACCTGAAAAGTTTTGGGAACCTTGTTTGCGTACCTAGTATGCGGACGGTTTAACCTGAGTTGGGTCCGGAACAGTTGTTCGCGCACCTGGTTTGCGAACACAGTGGTTAAGTTCTCAAATCGGTTATGTATGATTTTCATACTCATGAACTAAAATATTTATGATTTAAGGAATGCAAGTCTTTGTAAACCGTGGCTTAATGTTCATGAATTGATTCTTGTACTTTGTATGATTACGAATCAATCCGATTTTGTTTCAATTTGTTCATATATATTTCTATGAGATAGTGAACAATTGAACAACTCTATTTGAAACACAATTAGATTCATTTGATTATCTATCATGATTGATTGATCATCATATTTGGTTTAGCAGTGTTAGATGAATACGACTAAGACAAAAGTGTTCATATGGCAAACTTCGATTAACTGTTATTGAGGCGATTAACTGTTATTGAGCCAACTCAATACACACGTTTAGGTACGGTTACCCATATCTAAATATAAGTATATTTCATTTGTGTGTAACAAGCTAAGACCATCTAATAGTGGATATTAATTGGTTAATTTCTAAGCAGACTTAGTTTGAATCTTAAATCAGAATTTCATCTAACAGTGAATATTGAATGCTTTGTTACTAAGCTATCTTAGCTTTGATTATAAGCAAACCCTGATTTGAAAGACTATATAAGGCAGAACTCTAGCAACTGGAAAACCTAATCCCGACACTTTCCTGTGTTCTAGTTGCAAACTATTTCTCCTTTAACCTAGGTTTTTTCAAAACCATTATAGGTTAACGACTTGAATACTTCATTTGGGATTCGTGAAGCCAGATCCAAATATTTTCTCTGTAGTTTTGTATTCTGATCTTACTTGTTCTATCGTATTGAGTTTTATCTTCTCTAATATTTACTCGAGGTTTATCTCCGATATGTAAGATATTAAAAGTAATAACAACAGTTCTTCGTCTCAAACTTTGTGATTCCGCAGTAACTTCTTCTATCACCATATAGTTAAGTTATTGTGAGGTGATTGATATTTCTAGGCTGCTTTTCAGGAGTATAAGACCGGATTATCAATTGGTTTCTGTTCACCTTGATTTATCAAAAGACGGAACAAAAAGAATAAAAGAATAGACATATCTGTGGGAGACAAATCTGTTTACAAGTCTCGACTTTGGGTCATAGCAACTCTTAGTTGTGTGTGAGATCAGCTAAGGGAATCAAGTGCGCATAATCCGGCGTGATTGTAGAGGTGTAAGGAACACAACTGTATCTTAATCGGTGTGAGACTTGGTTAGGGCTCAACTACATTCCAGTCCGAAGTTAACTTGTAGTAGGATTGTGTCTGTAGCAGCTTAATACATTGTGGTGTTCAAATCTGGACTAGGTCTCGGGGTTTTTCTACATTTGCGATTTCCTCGTTAATAAAAATTTTGGTGTCTGTGTTATTTTTTTTTCGCATTACATTTGTTTATATAATTGAAATATCACAGGTTGTGCGTAGTTCAATCAGTTGATAAATGCGAACTGATTACTGGATATAACTTGATTGACACTTGGGCATTGATCTTTGGTACCGTCCAAGTTGTTTCTCATATCAATCAGGCTCACGGATTTCTATTTGTTTGATTTGCTGATTGTATTGAGAAATAGAGATAAAGCTCTTTGATATCTTTCTTGATTGAGCTCTCTTTAAGTAGGTGCTCTCGGAATTATATTGGAGTTTAGTCCATATAGATTTTCGAACGAATTATTGGGTGTGGTTGTTGTACCCCTGCATTTTCAAGGAGGAAGTCGCAAAATGACCCTACTTGAATGAAAAAGGAGAAGAATTCATATTTTATGAAAGTTATGAATGGTTGAAGTCCAAAATTCCAGAATTCAACCTGGACTATGTGTCATTAAATGTTCCCGACGGATATTCCTCGATATGAAATTTGAGAGTTATACAAGTTTTTGTGTAGATTTTGTGGGTTGATCTATATGTAAACCCTCACGAAACTATAACTCGTACACTATGGTCGCCTAGGGGTTCAAAGGCTTGTTGTACATGTTAAGTGCATCCATGATGCCTACAAAAGTGAGTAAACTGGATTAATTTGAAATGAATGAAGTTTCCTAAAAGCATGAATGATTTTTTTCTATGAAAAGGCATCAATCGACTTATATAAGATTATTAATCAACTGATTCCCGCGATCGGATTTTATGTTTACATACATTAACCAATTTCTGGCATTCTTCGTAAACGAAGATCACCAACCTAGAATCAGTTTACGAGCGCACGAACCTTCACCTATTCTGGGTTGGTGTTTAAATTTTTTTTTTTTACTTGTTTGATGTTTGAAGTTAAATTAAAAAAATTAGTTGATTTCACATCTAAGACGATTAATTCACACCTGAACAAAAATAAACAAAAATAGTTGGTTAAGGAGTGAATGATCCGTTTTTCTCTCTATTGGTAGGTGTCAGCTAGTTATTAATTTATCTCATTGTATCATAGTTATAAAAAGGTATGAGGTTTGTGTCCATGATAGCCAAGGCTATCAGACGGACGACGTTTAATGGGGACCCCGATCCGAAAGTCGGGAAACTCCGGATGGAGTAGTCATTGGACGGCTAAGAAACTTGCGGTTTTAACAGTTGGCTATACCAATTTGTTCTATATACGGAATCTTATGATGTTTTTACCACAAATACAATTCGTAATACCAATTCGTTATATAGTCTGGCGTGATTTTTGTTGTTATTTTATTCATGTCTCAATCCCCCAGTATTATTCATGTCGTTTCCTCTTCCTATTCTCCCCAACTCTCTTTCTTACAAGAAAATCCTTCTTCTTTATCATATTGTTTGGCTTGATGGAGGTCAGTCTCTCATAAGCTGTAATAAAATCTTGGGTTTCCAGGGAGGCGAAGATAAGTTTTCTGTTCGATTATGATTTCACAGGTAACATATTCCCTGCTTATTATTTTAAAGAAACTTTTGAATTTTTTCTCTCTATCTCCAGTCGATTATAGGGTTTCAATTTATTGTGGGGGTATGATTTTCTTTTCTTTTCAATCAAATCGATTCAGATTTAAGATTTAATTTCCTATTTGTTGTTTCTAGAACCCTAATGGATTGGCCTTAATTAGTTGGAGATTGAGATTAAGAGTAATGGCAGGTTTGTAAAAGCACTGTAGGAAATAAAAAATTCAATTTTAATGATTAAGAAAAAAAAAATCAAATGGGAAACTCAAAATTCCAAAAGTATAATGATTTGTAAATTCACCATTGTATGAGTTTAATTGTACTTCTCGAACAATGGGTGTTTAATCAGGTTTGATTCGTTATGTGGTGATCTCTTCTCTATTGAAAATTAGATAAGTCTCTTATACTACTGTGTGAACTTTTTTCCTTGAGTTGTGTATATTAAAGGCTCTATGATACATAATTGTTGTAAGTGATATGCTTCAAAATGAAGTATGAAACCAGTAGTTCTTGGATTACAGAGATTGCAAGCCCGATGTAGTCGTGTCGTCTTTTGGTCACTACTTTAAAGTATTAGGACTGTTCCGTGGTATGCCGCACAAGTGTTGTAACGTCTGTAGGGTTTACTATGTCAATCTGATTGTCAAATCTTCTTATAACATACTCTTGATTTTCAGGTTTTAACTGGGGAATCTATCTGCTGGCGACGCATATCCGGTATTTTCGTGGTTCATTTATTTTTCGCATGTTAATTGATTGTTACTCATGACTATTGTGTAAGCATCTCCGAAGAAATGTGTGTTATCCGCTTCCATGTTCATTTGGTTTAAATTTGAAGTTACCATGGATACACGGTTTCGTTTGAGAAATGCGGTTTATATAGGAACGTGGTTTTTATAGAATAGAACAATTGTGTTAGGTTTGACCCTGTGTATTCCAGACAGGTCGACATGTGTGTAAATTTTTCTCTGTATGTGTTTGAGATGCAAAATGTTGGTGACTTAGATGTGCATTATTGTTGATATGGTTCATTATTTTTCTGAATGCATTTGATGGCAATGGAATTCCTAGACGATTGCATCAATTGAGATGCTCGGAAACTTCTTTTTGAAGAAATTTGGAAGATTTCACCAATTATAGAGATTCACCGAAACATGTTTGAATTGTCCTAACTTTGGTATAGAAGAAGGTTCATATAAGTTGCCAACACTTGAGATTCACCGAAACCTTTTCATAATTTGATGTATGCTACTTAACTCGAAAGTTTGTCGACCCTATGGATAACATTTTACAAAGTTTGTTCGGGAGATACACACACGATAAAGGTTTCTTTGGCAATGATTCATTTGCTACAAAAATATCTTGCATATATATTATTATTGCGTTTAAATGCATTTTACGTGTTTTGCGGTGGTTTTGGGTTTAATATAAAGTATTAGTATTCTTGGAGAACATTTCAGTCACTCTTAGTGCGAAACTGGATCGTCTTTCTCCCCCATGTTGATGCGGTTTTGGTACCGCTTGGAGTAGATCGGTAGTGGGCTGCAGAGGAAATGAAGAGAAGGCTTTGGTGTTAATAGGTTGTGTCGAAGCAATTAATTCCGCCTTGCAGTCGATTCATTATCTAGGGTAATTTGTATTGATTCACATTATTCATGCCTGAAAATCACTTACAAACTTTCATTAAAACACATCCATCTTTTCTAATTGCGTAAATGAGAACTTTTATAGAGATGATGCCATCAAAGGCTCGATGGCGAACAAAAATGGAATGCATGACACCTATGTTTCTATTTTTATAGAACCCGTAAACGATCCACCATTCATCCATGTTCCCGAAACTATAATAATCTCAGGGAAAATCAGTACACACAGTTCGCGTAACTTTGATGAAAAGAGAGGCAAGTTTGAGGAGTGGGTTTCCGTGATGCATCGTTCACTATATTGCTATCGTAACTTTATGATCACACTGGAAGTCAGTGATGGGATTCTGATAACCAGTCTACCATCATCAAGCTTAAGAATGGCTACCAATGGCAACCCCTTCAGACGTTTGTCTCTATTTCTAAACATTTTACCCTACTTGCTAAAGGTGTTAGATTTCGTGGAACACTACAACAATGCCATGCAAAGAATCGCTATATCAAGTGAGTGAATTCATCTCTCTTTTCACAGAATATTTCAAGTTTCAACCCATTATGGTAAAACTGAATTATTATTATTTGTACAGGGTGAAGGATATGGGGCAGTTTTAACTATAACAGCAAATGACATGGGAAACTATGGATGTTATCCAGATTGTGCTGACAAGATATCAGTACCACTTTTTACCGAGTCCATAGTAAATCTAATTAGGAGACGACCGATGAGTTCAAGATTGGCTCATAGTAAGTCTCCATTCACAACAGGGACATTCTAAAATAGCCAGTTTCTCAGTTTGATCACCAATACTTTCTACTACTTTTTGAGGTCAAGGTGTGTGTTATGCTCAAACATTTTTTTTCCGTTCTACAATTTTATGTAAACTAGAATTAGAATTAGATATTGATTATTGAATTAGATTTATATACTGATTATTGAAGATCGCATCTTAAAAGTGTGAAAGTTTAAATGTTGTACAAGATCAACTGTTAAATAGTATGGCCAATGCAACAGTGATTGCAATAGAACGGGTATTGGATTTTTCTGACCTTAGTATCACCTGGATTTTCTTCATGTGCATGAAGCAGGCATTACACCAGGTAAAAGAAAGTGTAGAAAATTCTCAATACCCTCCAAAGTTGATGGTCCCTTAAGTCTTAAGATATATCTATGCTTACAAAATAGGAGTGATTGGTGTGTCACACAGCGGCTTAGATACATCTATTTTTCTAATTGGAGGCTAGGATCTTCTCTCTCCCTCTCAGTCTCATCTCATATGATATGATCGAACAGTTGTGCTTATTACTTTGCTCACAATTCCATTAAATTCCTAATTTCTCTTCGACTTCCGTTTTCTTCAGGTAATGCCTTTTTAATGAGATCGTGTGCGGGGTTTATTGTTATTCGATTCAATTCATTTGATTGCGATGTTAGGATTTACTCAATGGGTTTTCTCTATGATATTCTGAATTAAACTGTTCCACTTCCCATTAATCTTTACTTATTTCCTGTTCAATATTTTTTGTTGAAACTATGAAGTTCACTATTGATTCAGTCAGGAAACTGCGTTGTTTCCTCTCACCCACAGTCTCCATTTCTGATAAAAAGTAAGAAGAACCTCAATTTTGTTTCCTCTGAGTTTCAGAATTGATCGATTTTGGAGTGATGAAGCAGCAACAAAAGAACATGATTGAAGAAATTCAATATGACACTTTCCCTGTTGGACAATTTAAGGTAATTTTTCTCGGTCTGCTCTTTCTTCTTGGAACCCTATATTGATATTTATACCTCTACCGTCAAATTTTAGGTTCTTATCCTGAACTATCATAACAATACTGGATTTTATTTTGTCCCTTGAATTTGAGGATTTTTTTGAAGTTTCGGAAAATGGATGTAATTTTTGTGCTTAGGCTTGGTTGTATAATGAATGTCACTTTGATGTTGAAAGTTTTAATTATGTAGGGAAAGTGGAAACATATGGTGGGCTCCCAGGTTTTGCTTATTTCTGAACTTCCAATTTTAAAGATAGACAACTGTGGGGAGATTCATAAAGACATGGCTGCAGATGTGTTCTATAGTGAACAAATTGAGACTTAAGAGAGGTCGAATTCGATAACTCTGATCCGAAAATCAGCCTGTGAACAAAGTTCTTTTTTATAAAAATTTCTTATCCTCTACAGTTATCCTTCCCACCTTTTAATAAGCCAAAACAGAAAAGCAATAACTAATCTCCACACGACACGTGCGAGATTATGGTAGGATTCAAATATAAAAGTAATACTCAAGGATAAGACCAGATGAAGGCACCCAAGTTTCAGCTAAGTACAGCCCATAGCCACATGACATTGCCTACCCCTCCAGTTTGTTCTTGTCCTCAAGGACAAAAGTCGGAAAATGAGCTTTAATGTTTGCGAGATCTTCCTGTGTTGCTTCCTCTCGTGTGGCATTAGACCAATGAATAAGAACCTCGTGGCACCCCGTGGTCACCCTTGATAGCTGTTTACGTAAGCCGAGTTGAGATAGGGGTGACAATGATCTCGTCCTTCATGATCTACCACAAGCGGGGGTTGGGGATGGCATGTAGCGGACCCAATCTTGACTTAAGTTGAGATACATGGAAAACGGGGGTGTACCCGTGCCTCAGGAGGAAGCTGCAGCTTATAAGCTAAGGAACCCACCTTGGCTACAATAGGAAAAGGGCCATAATACTTAGCTGAAAGTTTAAAATTCTTCCTCAGAGAGACAGAGGCTTGTCGATAGGGCTGGAGTTTGAGGTATACTAAGTCACCGACTTCAAAGGATCTTTCCGTCCTCTTCTGATCAGCAAAATATTTCATTCTAGCCTCGAGCGGTGATGGGGGAATCTTTAAGAATATCTAACATGGCTGCTCTCTGTTGTAGATAGTCTTCCACTGCAGCTACAGAAGTGGTGAGGGTGGTTGGAAAAGCCAGATGAGGGGCATCATAACCATATAGAGCTCTGAAAGGAGTCATTTTAATACTAGTGTGGTAGCTAGTATTGTACCACCACTCTGCAAGTGCTAACCAAGCGAACCATTTCTTGGGTTGGAAACCTGTCATGCACCTTAAATAATTCTCTAAATGTGCATTCACCCTCTCAGTTTGACCATCAGTCTGAGGGTGATAAGCAGTGCTAAGTTTAAGAGTAGTACCCAAATGATGAAAAAGGTCTTGCCAAAAATTACTGGTGAAGATCTTGTCTCTGTCAGAGATGATGGATGCTGGTAAGCCATGTAATCTGAAGATGTGATGTAGGAAAGCTTTAGCTACGGTGATCTGCAGTGTAGGGGTGTTTGAGGCCAATGAAATGGTCAGTACTTGGTGAGTCTGTCCACAACTACTAATATAACATCCTTGTGCTCACTTTGGGGAAGGCCCTCAATGAAGTCCATGGAGATGTGTTGCCATGCTTGCTCGGGAATGGGCGGTGGTTGTAACAAAGCCGGCGGGGAGAGTGTGTTCATGCTTATTTCTTTGACAGACATCACAAGAAGTCACCATAGTAATAATATCTTGTTGCATTTTGGGCCAGAAGAAATGCAGCTTAGCCCTATTGTAGGTGGCTTGAATACCAGAGTGGCCACCAATGGCTGAGGAGTGTAAGGAAGATAAAATAGTGGACTTAATGTTGTTGCCGCACCTATGTATAATCCTGGATTTATACCGATGACCTCGTCATGGTATGTGAAGTGTGGAGTTGTAGAAGGAGAGAGCAAGAAGTGAGCAATCAATTGTTGGGCCTTTGGGTCATTGACATAGCTTAAAATAACTTCTTGCATCCAGGTGGGTTTGGATAGTGTGATAGCTTGGATGGTAATATCTTCATGAGGTCGCCTAGACAATGCATCAAAGAACTTTGTTTTCAGTCCCCTTCTTGTATTGGATGTCATAATTAAATCCCAATAACTTCATTAGCCACTTTTGCTGGAGGCCAGTGGTGATCTTCTGGTCAAGAAAAAATTTAATACTCTCATGATCAGTTTTGATGGTAAAGTGATGACCTTGAAGATAGTGCCTCCATTTGGTAACTGCAGATCCTACTGCCATGAGTTCCTTCTCATAAGTTGATAATCCCATAGCTTTTGGACCTAATGGTTTACTATGGAAAGCAATGGGTCTGCCTTCTTGCATCAATACAGCTCCAATGCCGTAATCGAAGCATCTGTTTCTAAGACAAATTTCTTTGAAAAGTCCGGGAAGTGCCGACACAGGGGTGGTTGTCATAGCTACTTTAAGTTGGTTGAATGTCTTGCCAGCACTGGGACCAATGAAAAGCATTTTTCTTCAACGGTTCGGTGAGTGGCTTATCGATCCGGCCATACCCTCTCGACAAATTTTCTGTAATAGCCAGTGAGGCCCAAAAACCCCTCAAAGCCTTAATAGTGGTGGGAGATGGCCAAGAAGTCATCTTGGTGATCTTGGCAGAGGTCACCGCAACACCCCGAGCTGTGATGATGTGGCCTAAATACTCCGATTCAGCTTTGGGCAAAACAACATTTGGATAACTTGGCATGTAGCTGGTGTTGTCTCAGACAGAGAGTACTTGGTGAAGGTGAAGCTTGTGTGTTTCCATATCTGGGCTATAAACAAGGATATCATCAAAGAAAACCAAAACAAATTTTCTCAAAAATGGTTTGAAAATGTCATTCATGAGTGCTTGGAAGGTGGCAGGAGCATTGGTGAGGCCAAAAGGCATGACAAGGAACTCATAATGACCCCCGATGAGATCTCGAAAGTTTGTTTTTGGAATGTCGGGAGGAAATAATCGATTTGGTGGTAACTCGATTCGAGGTCGATCCCGGTGAAAACCCCGTAACCATGTAACTCATCCAATAATTCATCAATGATGGGAATTGGAAATTTATCCTTAATGGTGAGGTCATTTAACCTCCTATAATCAACACAAAATCTCCGGCCTATTGTCTTTCTTTTTGACCAATAATATGGGTGAAGCAAAAGGACTGTGGCTAGGTTGGATAATGCCTTGATCTAGCATTTGTTGAATCAAGTCCTCAATGACACCTTTTTGTACATAGGGGCATTTATAAGGTCTTTGGTTGACAGGTTGTGAATTGGGCTTGAGAGGAATAGTGTGATCAAGGCTTCGTGGAGGTGGCAAAGATGTGGGTTCTGCAAAGACATCTTGAAATTCTTGCAATAAGGAGGCAACATGTGGAGGGTGGGAATATGAAGTGGGGGTATCCGAGATGGATAGAAGTTGAGCACAAATACCATGAGTGGTACTTTGGAAGAATTTATGGATACCCTTAGTGCTTATTGGTTTCAAGGAAGGTGTAGTAGAAGTACCCTGGAGAGTAATATCAACCCTTGATGTAAGAAGGAAACACTCAAAGTTTTGAAGTTAAACAATACATTACCAAATTGTCTTAGCCAATCAAAGACTCAAAGACTATGTCACAACCACCCAAAGGGAGCAAACTGAGGTCACCGGAAAATGAGTGATCTTGCATGGTCCATCGTAAAGACTTGCATAACCCCGAACCGACAGTTTGGCACCATTCGCTACGGTGACAACCAACGGAGTAGTAGGAGTGATAAGGCAAGTGTAGTTGCTCGGCTAAAGTTTGAATCTATAAAACTATTGGTGCCGCCAAAGTATCAATAAGTATAGAGATTCCGTGTTTCTTAAGAAGACCGGGAACTCGAATAGTGTCTCCTCTATGAGAACCTGTTAAAGCATTAAGTGAAATTTCCATGTCACTATCAATTGGAGATTCAACACCCTCATGATCTAGTATGTCTTCTGCAGTAATGGTGTCAGCACTCGCTTCATCTGCCATAATCCAAAATAGCTGTTGTGTTTTGCACACATGACCTTGTCGATACACCTCATCACAATTATAGCACAACCCCTGGGCCTTCCGGAGTTTGAGTTGTTCAGGGGTGAGTCTCTTAATGGGAGGGTGGGTGGGAGTTGATTTAGGAAGGAGTGGTGGTGGTGGTGGTGGTGGTGGTAGCTTTGTTGTTGTTGGTGGAAGAACAGGTGGCTTTGGAGACATATTAGACTGATATGATGATTTGCCCAAGGAAAATGAGTTGGAAAAAAAATTTGGTGTGGGTTTTGAAGGTTTTTGTTGATGAAGTAAGGACTGTTCTTGCAACCTTGCTAGAGCAAAAGCTCTCATGAGAGTGATAGGGTGAAACATCAACACATTATGTTGGATTTCTTCCTTAAGAGCCCCAATAAAACTCATTACATAATAACTCTCAGGAAATTCAGGATGAATGCTCATCATTAAGGATCTAGCAACCTCAAATTCATCAAAAAATTCTTCCACTGTAGTTGTATGTGCTAACTTATTAAACATACCCACAATATTATCGTTTGATGGGTTTTCAAAACGAAAACAAGCTTGTTCAGCTAATTCAAACCAACATAAAATAGATCTATAGGTTTGTAAGTTAGAAATCCACCTTTCGCTTTACCATCCATGTGCATAGCTGCCATTTGCACTTTTTGAGTTTCCTCTCGATGTTGTGAAGAAGGAAGAATCTCTCACACTTTTGAATCCACCCTTTAGGATTAGTACCATCGAATCTCGGAAAATCAAGTTTTGGAAATCGATTGTAGTCATGTTGAAACCCCTGTTCTCGGTGGGTTGATTAATGGCTGGTATAGTACTCCCTTCTCTGGGAGCAACAAATGAATCTCCCCGATTACCTTCCTTGTTATTTAGATTTCAGAATCGTATAACAATTTGATTTAATTGTTCTTTCATCTCCAATACATCCTGATTTGTCTTCTCTATCTGGGTTTGTTGTTTCTTCTGAGCCTCCTGCAATTCCTTAGTAGTTTGAGCTCCTTGTCCTCCCATGGTGGTAGAATCGATCGGCTCTTGATACCAATTGTTCTATAGTGAACAAATTGAGACTTAAGAGAGGTCGAATTCGATAACTCTGATCCGAAAATCAGCCTGTGAACAAAGTTCTTTTTTATAAAAATTTCTTATCCTCTACAGTTATCCTTCCCACCTTTTAATAAGCCAAAACAGAAAAGCAATAACTAATCTCCACACGACACGTGCGAGATTATGGTAGGATTCAAATATAAAAGTAATACTCAAGGATAAGACCAGATGAAGGCACCCAAGTTTCAGCTAAGTACAGCCCATAGCCACATGACAAGATGCTGCAGACAAATGACATCATAAGGGTATGATGGACAGCTACAAATTTGATGGGAATTGTCTTTCTCGAATGTCTGCAACGTCGAATCAATCTTCTCGCTGTCCTTGAAAGTGATTGCCTTGAATAGTATAAACTTCGAGGTTTCACAAGATGCTTTGTGTGAGTGTGCCATCCCTGAAGGGTGATGTCTATATCTTTTATTGTCATCCAAAAATTCAGAAGACACCTAAGTCAGATACCCTCGGGGAGTGCTGATATTAATAGCTTTCTACTTATCTTCTCAAAAATGGATGCTAGCATTATAGTCCCCTACAAAATTACTAAAACAATAAGCTTGCGTCCCGGTTGTGTTTTTTTTTTTTTTTTGTACCGTTTAGTATGCTGGCATATATACATTAATGTTACCGGGGAGCATTGGATAGTGGATTTAATATACCACTGAGTGTCTAGAGATACGCTGGTTTCAAAGAAAAATAGATAATTACATATGGACATTAACCGTAAATGCATATTATGCGGAAAGGTTGCTACATACATTAGCGTCGGAACTTAAATTTCAAAGTTTTTCTTCTAAGCAATGAGTAATATATTAAATTGTAGACTCATCTTCCTTTACCTTATGTGCTTATTGGTTTTAATACTCGCAGGCATTAGCCGGATGACCTGAAAGTGCGAAACTAATTTTAGTCAGTTCATCAAAAAAACAAAAAACAAAAAAAGAAATGTGGTGGATGGTGTGGAAGTGGTACTAGAATGTACTTCCAATCACACTGATCCTAAAGCTAAGAAATCGGATAAGGCACATTCGAAGTCACACAAGAGGTAACTGTTGCGCTGTGCGTAAAAGGTTTACTCTTGACATGAAACAAATCTTTGTTGGCTTTTATTGAAATGATCAACTGCAAGCCCAGAAACTACTTTATCATGGTTACTCTTTACTTTAATATGGCTTCACTGCTTTGGATGATTTCTGATTTATAGAGGTATGCTCAATCAGATTATTTTATAGGTACCTGAAGCAAAAATCTGTAGAATAGTGCATGCATCATTCGAGAAAACATCGTAAAGAAGCTATCGTTGTTGCAGGAAATACAAGGAAACATCCCACTAGGGTCTGTTTCCTGTTAACTAAAGCCCTTGCAGCCATGAGTACACACGTGCAAAGTGAATCTTTGAATACTACATTGATTACAAAGGCACTTTCATGAAAAACTAGGTATTACCCTATTTATCATAGTTATATTTTGCAATGTAGGGTACATGGTAATGATATTGTCCAACATGTTATGCCATTATTGCAGGAAAACGTACCTGATCCTCCACAAATGCTACCAAAGAAGCTATCGTTGTTGTAGGAAATGCAAGGAAACATCCCACTAGGGTCTGTTTCCTGTTAACTAGAGCCCTTGCAGCCATGAGTACACACGTGCAAAGTGAATCTTTGAATACTACATTGATTACAAAGGCACTTTCATGAAAAACTAGGTATTACCCTATTTATCATAGTTATATTTTGCAATGTAGGGTACATGGTAATGATATTGTCCAACATGTTATGCCACTATTGCAGGGAAATGCACCTGATCCTCCACAAATGCTACCAAAGTCTACCTCAACATCGACATACCATCTTTCGTAACAATGAAGGAAAGGTGTGTTATCCACTTCTCTTTTCGTTTTCTACGTTTCTCTTCTTTTTCTGTATAGTGTAGTGTAGCAAAATGTTAGTTTAACCCTGTTCATAAATGCATGTGTTGTGTAGTTAAAATTTTTTGGGTCGATATTTTTTCCCCGTCAACTTAGTTTAATACTATACTTTAGTTTTTCCGTCAATTCAATATAATTTTCCATTATTAGCGAGATTGTGGTCCGTCAATTTAGCACATTATTTTTGTTCTTTCCCATTCATACCTCAGTTTGTTCGAGGGTACATTTCCCAGTTAGCAAAATTTCAGTGTAATGCGACACTTTAGTTTGTCCCTCAATTCTGTATAACATTCGATTATTTGGAAGATTGTGGTCCGTCAATTCAGTATATTATTTTTTGTTCTTTCCCAGTACTTCAGTTTTTTCGAATTGTCATGTAGGTATTTAGTTTTGATCCTTAATTGAGATGCTTATCCATGAACCCACCGACACCATGCCTATATCTGCCATGATGTACCCCAACTGAAGTTTTTATTGTTTCCAAGTACATATATGCAAGACCCCCACGACATAATACAGTACCCATTAAGAAAGATAAATCGCCATATCCTATTTTTGATGCTAAAAATTGGAAATCCCATCTCCCAGCTTATTTCTGCCAAATGGGATCCAGCCAACCAGGTCAGGTTTACACCCATCTTTCATATAGGTATATATCCCTTTTATCCCTTTGACTCTTTCCAGATTTCCCCACTAATGTTGAACATTGAACATGCAGACCGCTAACGTGATCATGTGTAATGCCGCCACCACCAAGGTACTGTTTGAAAATGGTTGGAACTTATCTTGCCTATCATGTGTAGCAAGAAAGTTATTGGTGATGCGTAACTCAAGAAAATGGTTGGAACCTCAAAAACTTTTCATCTGGTGCGGTAAATGTGAAATAAAAGTTGAGAAGCCCATGCCCCATATCAGGGCAAACGCCCTTATCTTAGTTTTATGAGAGAGGTTATGACATTCACATACCTACATTCAAGTCTGTGCTTATCTGTATGTAGTCAAAGATTTAGTTTGACTGTACTTGAAGCCTAGAAATATGGCATAGTTTTATTTAGTTTTGACTGTCACATTTAGCTCCGCTGACTTAGAAAATATGGCATTCCTCCTGCTTCACTCAAATGCATCTTCCCTATAAGGCTAAGCAGTTAATTTGGTTATACGCCCTATAAGGCGCTAAGTTGTTTATCTTTTGTTGTACATACCAAACTGATATCAGTTGCTTTTGTCATAAGAGCGTATATCTCTCTATATATTCTTTATTAAGATTTCAAGATTTCAGTTCACTCTTAACACACAACGCACTTTATAATGTGTATACATCCAAACGAACATTGACGTTTTGTTATACTGTTACTCGATGGTGATTGCAATGCATTGTTGATATGGGGAGAGGATTACATGTCGTAATTCCAAAAAATATTATCTTGAAGTTCGATAAGCAGATCCAAGATGGTGGTTTGTCCTCTACCAAAATATTACATTTGACTATAGCTCAAGTTCCACTCCGCCAACAGCGAGATGAGGGCATTCTTTAAGCGGAACAGTACAGTCACTGCTCTTGATGCCTCTTCTATTTTGATTATTCCACATACTTTCTGTTTTGTAAACTGTTTGGAATTCATATCCTTAGTACGCAATCTATACATACATACCTTTGGATACCGGACCAGTGAAAGACCCCCAATCCCACCACCTTCAGAGGTAGCCTGTAGACATGGCATTTTCAAGTTCCTCAATAAACTCATTGAAGACGAAAAACCAATAATCCATATAGAACACCCTTTACTTTATTACTAGCAACCTCCACCACTCTACCACCACCACTACCCCCGACAACTGCTTCCCAAAGTTTCAAAATTTTATTTAAAATTACTTTTTAATTGGACCAGAATCTTCTTTTGAGATCTAATTATACTTAAATCATTGCAGAAAATGTAAAAAGTAAAAGAAATTGGATGCGAGGAACTCAAAAGAAAAAAATTGGTAAAAACTTTGTAAAAGAAGAAACTTTATGGAACCGATATGATAGATATTATTAGTCTCCCTTAAAAACACATAATTTTGGCTTTTTTCACCTAAACAAAAGATTAAAAAAAAGAAAGACGTCAAACTCTTAAAGACTGATTAAAGCCCCAGCCTAGGAAAATGATGGTATATCTAAAGGGTTTTCATGAAAATGTGAAATAGCCCGTGCGTTACGGCACCAACTTCAGAATACCCGGTAAACTAAACTTTTATTAACAAACTCACCCCTAATGGTATAGCTTAAGGGTTTTCATAGACCAAAATGATGAAGATGAATAATAATAAATTAATCGCGAAGTTGACCTATCCATATGGGATGGGTAATCATGGACTAATGGTTAATTTATGACCGTCGTTGTTTGTGCATGAAATTTGTTAGTATAGGAGGTGATTTTCCATGCCTACACTGTTAGACCTAAGGTGCTCAAAGATATTGTAATTGAATGCTTACCAAGGAATTCAGGTTGGTCGGGTTTTGTTTTGGAGATTTCGATATGTTATTCTTTAGAGGTTTTGTTAAAAAAAAAAGTTCCTCTAATTTACCTTATTTGTTTTGTAGGTGTATCACTAACTCGACTATACACACCCATGAATTTTTTGACCACCTAATTGTACATTGATGTGATATCTAGATGACTGAATTAACCAGCCTAAGTTTTCAAGATTCTTGCTAATTTCCCATCCCAGTGTTTAAAATTTTGCCGTTTTTAGACGTGTGGTGTAGTGCATAGTTAAAAGATACTTTGAATTGGTATATGTGGGGGTTATATTGGTTCACGCATGCTAACTTCGGATTGGTGTATTTGCAGTTTATCTTGGTTCAATGATCTTTACAAGTAACATATGATTGTAACTCGAGCAGACAGAGGAGGGTGCAACTATGGTAGAACATATGTCCCCATGATAACACTGATATTTACATCCCACGTTGATATTTGCGTTGGCGTATTGTCATGAGAAGCATCTTAATAGATGAACGATTATAATCAGAGACCGAAGATGTTAAGGTTGTCGTAGCTAAGAAGTTTATCTTCTTGTTCAAATAGTATTTTTTTTTTAACGATGTTAGCATTTTTTCCCCTCACTATGTTCGTGTTTTGGTGGTATATTATCTAAAATTAAAGTATCATGTCAAGAAAACCCAGTTACATCTACTACCAATGTTTTACATTGATGTTGACTATCTGATATGTTGGATTTCCCGTAAACTTAGTATGCTCAAGAGACATGGTTTGACTTTCTCTGGAAGATCTATCTATGCTACAAGTTTACTTGCTGTTTGAGAACATACGAAAATCAATTACAACTGCTGCCAATATTTTACATTGTTGCCGAATATCTGACTGGATTACCCGAAAACTAAGTATATGAAACATGAATTCACTTTCTCTGGCAGTTCTATTTATATTACACTAGCAAGGACACATGTGCGATGCACATGCTTGAATTTTTTACTCATCTAACAATACTAAATTTGTAAGCAATGGATTTTTTTTCCTAAAACAAAAATTTAATATTCTTATTTCGTTACGTAGATAATTGAAAGAGATTTTCAAATATATAAGTTTAAAAAAAAAAATCCGGTATATATTTTGAAAGATATTAAGTTTTTAAAAATTTTGATCTATTTTTTAAAACAATGGTATTTATGTAAATATGTAAAAAAATTGGGACAACTAAGTAATTTAGGGGGTCTCCTACCAAAAAGAGCTCTTTTCTTTATATTAGTATATAAGATAAGATAAGATGTATACTTGCAGTTTGAGAACATACAAACGGTATTAGCCTGTATAGTAACCGATTTTTCTTCTGCTTTTGATTCTCCAGGCAAAAATAAGTGGCGACTTTGCAGCAAAGGCAAACTGAGCATGTAATGCCTTATGAAATTTCTGAATGTCTGCGTCACTGCTGTCTTTCTATGGATTTATGCAGATTTTGATTCGAGCAATAATGCCGTGTTAGTGATTATATTGTTACCATTCAATACGAATTTTGATTATACTACGGTGCAACATGGAAAACATTGCCAATTTATTCTTGAACATGAGCGGAGTAAAGCTATTTAAAAATAAGAGATTTAAACCTGTAAAATGTATATTGGATTACTGAATGCTAACTATCAATAAGATGTGTGGTGCGCATAATTTAACATGAAAAGTTATCATACCAGATATTTGAAGCACCCATCGTCTGGATAATATGAGTCAGAATTATCTTGTGGGCGTTTCTATTGGAAATGCACATGGCATGGGTTGTTAAAATATGATATAACTATTTAATTCTTGCTGAATTCTTCTTCGGTAATTTATACGTTGGTCTTGAATAAGTGGCATTTTTTATTTCTTAACCTTTTGATATATATGTGGATTTGTTATATGCCACTTCTTTTCATTCATCATAAAATCAAGTTTTTTAAAAGCAGTGACTGTTTTCTCTTTTTAATTTGTTAATGATTTATTTTGTTTGATTTTGTAGGTGAAGAGAGACTGATTCCAAGAATGGGTGATTTGGATGGAATTGATATTTACAATCTTTATTTAATTGTTATCCTTTCATATATTTAATTAATTTTGATAGCATTTATCTGTTTGAGGTTAACAAATTGTATTTTCCGTTGAAAAGTAATTCTTCTGTTTCTTGATACCTATGTAATTCATTTTCCTCTCTCCCACACAAACCTTATATCCTTGGTTTTTGTTTGATTTTTTCTCTTTTTAATGTGGAGTATATGTTTATAATTTATTTTTGTTTTGATTTTGTAGGTGAAGAGAGACTAATTTGAAGAACGGGTGGTTTAGGTGAAGAGAGACTAATTCGAAGCATAAATGTATGTATTATTCTTAGTTATACCACTTAAACCCCATGTCACATGGTTGGCCACATAATAGCTCTGATGGGATGACACTGGATCTTTACTGCATTTGTTGAAATACACACTTACTGTTTATGTCTTGAGGTGCATTGTTAAAATACACACTTACTGCTTATGGCTTGAGGTATGTTTCTTGGACACTGGGTGTAAAAGGTTGCTAGGACAATATTATGAGTTTTGTCTTTCTTTAAAAAATTTTAGGTTCTTTTAAAAGTGTCTTAAAGGTATGTGTAAAAAAACACTCCTCATCGCCCCTTCAAAACTGAAGTAACCCTTTGTAGAGCAGTCTTTGTGTTTCTTTTATTTTCTTTGCACTATATATATGCTTTGCAGGCAATGTAAGTATAGGGCTTTGGAGTCCCCCAACATACAACAAACATGAAGATATGGGTTTGTGCTTAAAACAAAAATAAAGAATAAAGATCGGTTCACAGTTATTTGTCAGAAAATATTTTGGGTTTCATTGGTTTATATGCTATTTTAGCTTACAAATCAAAATCTTGTCTGGTTTATGTTTTATATATTAATGTTGTGCTTGAGCAATTTTTTTGTATACTGTGGACTTCATGTTGCTAGGGTTAGAAACAAATCCCTTGCCTATTATATGCTTGAGTTGTTAGATTGACAATGATATACATATCTCTCATAATTATGGTGGGAGTCAAAATTAGACATTTAAAACCTTTAAGATTATAATAATGGCATATCTTGGAAATTTGGTACAACTTTATTCTTCTTTTGTTCATTGTAATCCATATGTCTAAGTTTTTCGTTTTGTTTGCTAAATTGACATTCACAATTCTTAACTTTGTTGTTCCTCCTTTGAATTTTAATCTTGACATGTTTAATTTATTTTAGAACAAAGTTTTGTTGTCTAAAACGGTTCATTAGTGAACATGAGTCTGTGGCACAATGGTAGGGCGTCTGATATCAAGTCAGAAGGTTATGTGTTCGCACACAGAATTGATATGGATGATATAAATACGATAGTTATTTTGTAGATTAGGAGGGAAACATCGTCTAGCTTTGTGATGATTGGGTCACTAACCATAAGATATCATAAATTATTTGATAATATCTACTCCCCTAGCTATTGTGTGTATGCGTACATTTTTTAAACACTCGGGTTTCAAATGAATTGGGTGCTGGGAGACTGCATTTTATCTATACTGTTTGGGATCGGATGCTTGGATGTAGACAGAGAAGAAAAAGTTGTGCAAAAGGAAATTAGAGAAGCTGCTTAGAGAAATGATAATATTTCAGGAAAGGTACTAAATTAGTAGTGGAGTTATTGAAATTCATCATTCGTAATATTCATATTAGTTGTATAGAATGCAGAATAGTAGAGTAATGAAACAATGGATTGCGGAACATGTTGGTAAATTGTGATGCCTACTTCCTAGCACCTCTTTGTCGTAGCTAATTTTTTTGTAACTGAATAGGTAGTGACTTGGTAGTAGCTAATTTTACAATCCACGTGAAATCTAGCTTATTCTACTTTATTAGGTTGAGTGACAATATGATTAAACATGTATCGAAGTGGTATTTAAGTCTCTCTGTAAAGGGAATAGTGGTCGTGAACTTTGTTCTCTTTACATGGTATGATTACGTAGTTTTTTGATATCATAATGCCCACTCATATTTAAGACAATTTCAAATCAGTTAGTCACATAGTTTTATTTTCCATGAAATGTTCAATGTAATTAAGATGCTCTATTATTTTTATGAATGGTCTCACAACTATCTCAGTGCTTTACATGATACCACTGGGAATTGATGATAGCGTAAGGTTTGCTTTCTCACTTATTATATGATTTTGAATTTGATCGACTAATCCCCTAGCTATTGTTTGTGTACATGTGTCTATTTTTTTTGGTACTAGAGATACAAACTATTAGCAGGAACTGATACGGTTATATATTGTAAGTTCGACATTTTTTGCGTGTCACTACATTGTGGTATATGATTACAGAACTATGAATCATCTGGATAACTCCTATGTAGATTCAAAATATGTTTGTGTTGTTTTACTGTGTTTTACGGGAATTATAGGCTGATATGTATGCATTTTTATTTTAACTAAGGTGAAAAATGATAGAAAATTAAGTAAACACCATTATTAATTTTCCCATCTATGAATTTTGGATCATAGTTCCCTATTTTCTATTCTTAAGTGAACAATTCTAGAACCCAGTTCCCTATTTTACACATGCATTGTGGAAAGTCAGCAAGGTAAAATACATACTTGAAAATTTTACTGAAATTTTGTCTTCTTATTTGTAGGTTTCCTTTAATACATGTTTTAATGCAGGTTCTATAATTTATTGAAATCTTAACGTGATGCTCGACTGTTTTAAAGGGGAATTAAGATCTTATCAGCACAACAATGAGGAGCTTACTAAGATATTCAGATACAAAAAATGAGGAGATTATCATTGACATAACACATATTAGAATGTCGCTTTATAGCAATCCATTTGTTGACCTACATATAAGATAGGAGTGCCATTTTCCTCAATTGTTTGACATGCATGTGGTCGTCTTTTAATGACTGTGGTAGAAATATGCTTTGGAAATTTTTTTATAAGAGTTCACCCTTGCACTTGGTCCTTACTATGTAGTACATGGTTCCAGGTTTGGATTTTAAAAAGGTAGAGAAAGTGTTAGACGACTAGCAATCTCAAGCCTTGCGTGTTAGTACTACTTGCCATTTCATGTTTTATGTTTGTGATAAGTCTGTTATAGCCAATTATGAAATCTAATATGGAGATGATAATACGAATACTAAAAAAGAAGATGGGAAGAGGTAAGTATTACGCAACCTAACATACACAGCATTAGTAATTTTCGTTATCCCATTGGTGATTTTATCACATCAGGAGTTATGATCACCTTATCAGTGAAGATAATTAGATATTGTCTTCAAGAAACATGATCACCTTATAAATGAAGATAATTAGACATTTCCTTCAAGAAACCATTTGATATGTTGCAAAAACCAAAAAGGGTTGTGGATACCAAAATTGGGTTTGGATTACTTTAGGTCAAATATATAAAAGGATAGTTAAAGAAGTTTTGTGGACGTTGTAATGCTTTTGCTCTGTATATGAAAATTTATGTGATCTGGATCTTGGCATTACACACTTATTCAACTGACTGTAGAGCAATGCTATTTATATTATTGATTAATAAATATTTGGTTTCAAATATCTAGCCAACTTGCCAATGTCTTTGAAATGTGGGCCATCTAGATTTAAAGCATCCAAAGTAGTTACCGTAGATATGGTTAATGGCGCAAAAATATAAATGCTTCCCTGAAGTGGATATCTTAAAAGTTAAAAAGAATAAGGATTCACTTCGTAGTTAGTACATACCCAGCCCCTAACTTTGTTTGATTGGTTATCCATCTTCCCAGAAAATAAAGGATAATTTGATTGGAATACTGCGTTTATTCTTTTCTGATTATTCAACTTTAATTGGATCATTGATTTTTTAGTCAGACCAATGGTCACTTCTCAGCTATGCCAAAATCAACGCCTACAATGTCATATGATACAAATAAGAGACCAAGATACTCTTAATGTCACCGTGTCGCGCCATATTTAATTAGATACTTATCCAGGAATTATCCCTCAAAAGTTATTTGAATAATTTATTAATTTTTATTTGCTTTTATTTTGATCTGAACTAAAGTGGTTGAACAATAATTTAAAACCCTACATTGTTTTGCTTTTCAATTTTTAGTGTTTGCATATGATTGTATGATATCTTGAGGTATTTTAATGAAAGACATAAAGATAGCATCTCTTGAATACAGAAGACTACATGACACAATGAAAAAACAAGACTAAAGATGAAAATCCAATATATATTTCAAAAATACTTTGTGAGCCGTCCAAACTAAAAATTAGTGTTATCAAGAAGAATGAGTTGCCCACCTACAAAAACCGTGACGCGTGAATGAATTATGAGTCCGTAAATTCACCACTTATAAAACAAATGGTTTCTCAGAAACAAGGTTACTGGAATGATATGGAGTTTTAGAAATGGCCGCATACTCCGTACGACCCTCGAAAAGAGGTGGAGAGGAGGAGATCTCTTCAATTAATAAGTTGATTGGTATTTCAATCGTAACTAGATCTTCCATTTTTTCTTTGTAGAAGGGAAATTGAAGCGAAATAGCTATTAAATGATGACTTTGTTTTACTAGGGCCATCAACATATTGTTTCAGCTCGGTGGAAACACAACTCTTTTCCTCAGGATTCGCACAGTAGAAA
Organism: Papaver armeniacum; assembly: GCA_023531295.1. Taxonomy (NCBI): domain Eukaryota; kingdom Viridiplantae; phylum Streptophyta; class Magnoliopsida; order Ranunculales; family Papaveraceae; genus Papaver; species Papaver armeniacum. The sequence continues at coordinate 951,595 of JAJJWW010017205.1, forward strand.
TAGAGAACGAAATAACTAGAAGTATTTGTTAGAATTACCCCCTTCTAGAGGGATCATCTATAAAGCGAGTTGTTTTGAATGTATTCAGACAAAAAAGCTAACATAGGTGTTATGGGTCGAATTTTTTTTTACAACTTAGATTTGGGAATCTATCCATTTTCCATAAAGGAGCCGAATGAAACCAAAGTTTCATGTTCGGTTTTGAATTAGAGACGTCAAAAAGAAAGGCTGAATCGACGTCGACTATAACCCCTAGCCTTCCAAGCTAACGATGCGGGTTCGATTCCCGCTACCCGCTCCATTTTAATTCTGATATACGCATCATTAATGTAAATATGCATATTTCTTTCCTAAATTATTTCACAAAAGAATCTGGTTCCTTTTTTTCAAACAGTAAGATAGTAAAGGAAAAATAAAAAGATAAAATACGGATTGAAAAGGCGTCCATTGTCTAATAGATAGGACAGAGGTCTTCTAAACCTTTGGTATAGGTTCAAATCCTATTGGACGCAATTTATTTCCATCTATTTTTTTATCTTTTTATGTCAAGACAGATATTTTGAATGATTTAAATAAGAAACGTTTCTCGACGATTTACTAAGAGTAATCAACTTCTTTATGCTTGTTCCTGAAGTAGAAACCGTTCCATTTGTTCCTTAATAGCTTCCTTCAAAAGAACTTCGCTTCCTAGGAAATTTCTTGGTAGAAGATATGATTTCTTGCAATTGAGGTTTATTCTTTTTTAAGTAAGTACGTAATTGAACGAGGAATTTCTTTACCGATCTATTTCTAACGAATCAAGATACCCATTCGTTCAGTATAAATAGTCATTACTGTTCTTCCACGGTGAGAGGAGCCGATTGGGCTTGTTTGAGCAATTCACGTAATCGTTGACCTCTTGCCAATTGATTCTCGAGTTGCTTTATCGAGATCGAAGCAAATTGTGCAAAGGCTTCTAACTCTGCGAATTGAGCCGGCTCAATTTTAATTTGCCACTACTTGTTTCATGGCTTTAATTTGCGCCGCAGATCCTACTGAAACAGAAATCCCCACATTCATAGCAGGTCGGATTCCGACATTGAATAGATCGACGGATAAGAATATTTGTCCATCCGTAATGGAAATTACGTTGGTAGGGATATAAGCCGAAACATCCCCAGATTGAGTCTCTACTTGTAGTTGCAGGAAATCCCACACTACACCCCTCACTAGATTTTACTCAACTAAACCATTTGAATATGAATTGATATAGATTTTATTGATTATTTTCTTGAAATGTTTACAAAGAAAGATATATCTGGGCTGAAGAAATTACAATCACTCTCAATTTACTCTCTCCTAATGACTTGCTTAACAATTCAAAAAGACCTCCCTTACAACAAACTTACTCGACCCTTTATATAGGGTATTACATAGTGGATGACAGCTAAGTTGTCCTTTATTTTCGGGAATCCTTCGCGAAGTGTCGCGAGTGTATAAGTGTTTGTCCTCGCGACACTCCTAAATCTCGCCAAGTCTTCACACTTTTCTCATGTTCTTCTTTGTCGTCATCCAATGCGTCATTTATTTTACTTCCCTGCGACGCCTTCGCAGTACTGTCATTTATTATTCTCGCGAAATATTGACGTCGTGACATTCTGATCCTACATCTTGCCTCTTCTCATGTCTTCTCTGCGAAGAAGAGAATGTCATGAGAACTATCATTATGAAATGCCGCAATCGTTCATCTTCTATGTCGCGATCATTCATATTCTATATCACGATCATTCATCTTCTATGTCGCGATCATTCATCTTTGTCTGTTTCAATTTTGTACTTTTACACAGGATTTATTACAGTTATTTCTTTTCCATTCTATTCTTGACACGTCTCTTTCAACCGTTTATTTTTGACCATTCACGTCCCATCCCTCATTAAATGCATTTATTTTCCCGAAGGTTCTTTCTCCCTATAAATAGTTTCCTCATTCCTCTCTCCTTCTCTTTTACTTTCCTTCTGCAAATTTTCTTTAACTCTCTCTCTCCCTCCACAATTTGCGCTTCTGCTACCATAATCCTTCTACGTCTCTCTCATTCTTTTGATCTTCATTCCCATACTTCTAACAATGGCTTCACTTGGTCGTATATACACTCCTGTTTTTATTGATGTTCAAAATAAGTTACAGGAAAAGGGTTTTACTTTATCAACCATTCCTGATCAAGGATCTTCATCTATACTTTCTGCGAAATTGTTTTCTGATCTTCAATGTGATGATCATAAAATCATAGTCTCTCTAGGTCAACTCCTCGCAGGACTCCCCATTCCTCTATATGATCCCGAGATACCATTATTCTATGAAATCCTTGCAGATGAAAGGTTCTCGCGAGCCGTTTAACAATTGAGTGGCGACTGCATCCGTTTAATGCTTGAATTCGCCAACCGTGGCGCTGGTAAAGGATCTTTATATCCTAATAATGTCAAAGATCCTAAATTCGCAGATTTAGAGATAACTGCTGAGAAATATACTGTGGAAAACTTCTTCGCGAATTATGCAGTAATAAATATGAGAAATGAAAAATCTCGTTGGGGCGCTCGTCTGAAGAAGAATGATAATGTTGATGCTGATAAATTGCTCATGCAAGATATTGACTGGCATTCAGGCAATAATAGTACTCCTCACCATTCAAAAGATGAAAAATGGTGGGTTGTTCCTTTAGTTTTAAACGGACCCTATATCGCAGGTTCGCACGTACTCCCCGCAAATCTCGCAAACTATCATCCTTGGGAGTTTAAATGGCCTGAGAAGGCAAAAGAGGTATATTTCTCATTTCAGGCTTTGCTTTTGTAATATTCCCTTCTTCTTATATTTACTGAACTCGCAAAGTTTATAGGTTGATAAACTGAAGAAAAGTTATGAAAGAAATCCCAAGGCGAGTACCCTGGCGATACTCCGATCGATCACGGATGAAGTAAGAAACACTTTCTTTTGTTATTTTAAACAATATTGTTGCCTCTGTTTCTTATCTTTATTCGTGTTCGAAGGTTGAAATTGAAGGGATTGAATCTACAAATGCCAAAGGCAAGAATAAAATCATTCCTCGCAAGAATAAATCCTCTGGCCCATCCTCTAAAAAACGGAAACTCTAATCTCCTTCACACTCTAATTCCCAGGCTAGCGAGAACTCAGAAGATGAAAATGAGATTGGTACTTCTTCTGCTAAGGAGAATCATTCAGATACTTCTGCTATGGCGCTATTATCTAGTGTCTTCTCCGATTCTATGCAAGGTTTTGGTGATGATAACTTATCTGCTACTTGCGAAGCTCTCGCTAAAATCTGCGATGCCCCGCTGTTAGAGGATAATGAGTCTTTTCGCTGAATTTCCCGAACAATGATGCCTAGCCTTTTAAATGCTCTTAATGCTTTGGTATGTTCATATTTCTTTGTTTCTTTGTGACTTCGATTTTAGGTTTTATCTTAACTATTCTTTTATTTTCTTTTACAGTCTGGGAGAGCTTCTTTTGTTGTTGCCTCAGACCTTGAGAAGAGACGCAACAACCTTGAAAAGAAGAATCTGCAACTTAACAAGAAGATCCGAGAACTAGAAATTGAAGTTGCGTCATCTCGCAGTAAAGATGAGAAAATTTAAAAATTGGAAACCGAGTTTGCTTCTCAGGAGACTAAAATTTCTACACTTCAAAGTGCAAATCAACAACTATATGGTACAGAATTCTTACTCTTCAAATCATCTTCATTTTATCATTTGCTTTTCTTTGCCTGATTTATTATTCTCGCAGACATATATAATCTCTCTGAAGAAGCCATTCTTCTCCATTCATTTCCCGAGCCTATGGACAATGATGTTCTTCTTACTCATCTCAACGAATCCTTAAGTAGTTCATCAAACAAAATCGATTCCCTTCCCTTAAATGAACTTCAAACCAAATATCGTCTTTTGGAGATTGAACATAGATCTTGTTTAGGTTTAGCCAACCGATTTAAACAAATGTATCATGATTCCCATAAGAAAACCAAAACCTTAAGGAAGAAAATTAGTAGTCTCATAGATGACAAAGACCGCATTGCTAATAAAGGTGCACAGGCGTTAGCAAAATTTCAAAAATCTCTTCTCGAAGTACAAATTGAACGAGATGAATCCCTTCATCAGAATGCCCTACTTACTGAGCGAGAAAAGCAAGTTCGTTCGCTTCTTGTTATAAACAATGATGATGAATTCGCTTGGGCTGCGAAGGTTCTAGACAATGCCAGGAATAACTTAGGTGTTGATGTTAGTCTTCATGCCGAGCATACTGTCTTGGTTAAGGATATGGTATCTGACAGAGAAGGTTGTTTATTATGCTTTGTTTGCTCTTTACTTCTATAGTATTGTTATTAAATTGTTAATTCATTGTCATATGTTCTGCAGAATCCGAGAAGATATTTCAAACAAGGGTAGAAGAACTTGAGTCTGAAAAAGAACAACTCGCACAAGACTTTTCTCTTCGCAACAACAAGTATTCCAAGTTGAAGAAACAATTGCAGGCTACAGTAGCGAACTTCAATAACAATGTTGTTCGCTTTCGCAATCAAACTATTGAGACAGTTTGCAATGATCAAAAGATTCCTCTTAGTTCATATCCTTGTCTTCTTGCTAACATTCCTGAAGATATACCTTTCTCTGACGTTTCTGATAGCGAGGCTAGTGAAGAAGAAGAATCTGGCGAGAAGAATGATGAAATCGAGGAATCTGATAAAGAAGAAGAATCTTCCAAGAAATAACTTCTTTTTCTTCTTTCACTTCTTGTAATACTTGTATATATATCTTTTTAATCTTCTATTTCTATAAACCTTCACTGTAAATTTCTTGGATTACTGAATGTGAATTCAACCTTTGTTTTTAACCTTTGCAAATTTATCCTTTATTTTCTTACTTCCTTTAGCATAAATCTATCATATGAAGATAAATAACAAAATTTCATCACATGCATTCCCATACTTGCCTCTGTTATTTATTTGCAAATGATAGATTTATTTTGAAGTTTATCATCGCGACAAGATCGCAAGACATCTTCGCGAATGAAGAAATCTATTGATCTTGCCTTAACATTTCTTGTGTGGTCTTATTTTGCCTTCCTAGTTAAAGGTCTTATTTCGCCACCCCTCATTGCGACAAAGTCGCAGGACGTCTTTACATTTTCATGCAATGACCCATTGACCTTGTCTTATCATTTCGCGAGTATTTTTGCCTCTGCAAGATATTTTTCTTGCGACAATATGACAGGTTTAAATATTCTTGCGAATATAGAATCCCATGACATTGTCGTCTTTGCGACGAAATCGCAGGACGTTTTTACATTTTCATGTAAAAACCCATTGATCTTGCCTTACCCTCATGTTAGTATTTTTGCCTCTTCAGGATCATCGCACAAATATGACAAGCCTAAAGTTTCTTGCGAAAATAGAGTCTCATGACATTTGCGTCTGTTTTGACACTCTCCCTAATGGAGGGTGTCGCCCTTATCATCTCCCTGGTTGCCCCTTCAAGGAGGCGTACATCGGCCATACAAGACTAGCTCCTCCCATCCCGGGTCTTAACAAAGCGGTTGTTTTCGCAGCCTCTTATCCCTTATACCTATAGGGCTTATGGTTACGAGGCCGCACCCTAAGTGGAGTTTTCTTGGCCGAGTGCAGCATGTGCCAAGACTTGTCAAGAGTGGTAAGGAAGTTCCATGCTCCGCACTCTTGACTCAACCGTGTACCTCGGCGCCTTGGTCATACGGCGACTCCTTGGAAGAGACCCTCGGGCGTCCAACAGGGTATAACCTTATGTATATAGTTGGAAATCCAAGGTATCTCTCCCCGGATAGGCTTTCATGGGCCCCAAATCTCCATGACCCAGGCTTCAGGAGCGGTGTAACCTTCCCCCTGGGCCATGTCAAGAGATACCCCCTTATATGACGTATTTTAGGTCTTACATTTGCCTCTTGCGAAGTATCATTCGCGAACTAGGGTGTACGCCATAAAGGTTCGTCCCATTCACTCACTCATTCATTTTTGTTAATTCAATCAATCATTCATTTTTGATAATTTCTTATTATTTTGTTTGCGAAGCTTTCGCACAATTTTGCTTTGTTTGTAATAAGCTCCTTTCAATTCTTTAATCGGATTCTTATATATTCTCCATAGCGAGATTCTCGCGAAACTTTTTCCTTAACTACTATTTCTTCTTTCTATCCTTGTCATATCTTCACTACTAAAACTTTGTCACTTCTCACAACTATTCACTTCTTATACCTTTTACTCCTGTTTCCCTCTACCTCTGCATCATTTGACCCTCTTAATAATTCTTTCTCATCATAACTTTCAACTTTCTTCATACCTTCATCTTGCGATGTATCTTCTCTCCTTACATTTATGTTATCTACCATCAATCTTTCTTTTCTTTGTTCCTCTTTTATATTCTTCTTCCATCCCTTATTTTTTGCAGCTCTCTCTTCGCAGCCTTCCACATCAACCTCGTAACATCTTTGCCCTTCCATCCAGTCTCCCTTTATAATTCCAATGCCGCTAGGGTGGGGGAACTTTATACACTGGTGGTAAGTTGACGCTACACCCAGGATTTCATGCAACCAAGGCCTTCCGATCAATGCATTATAAGGGGACTCCACATCAACCACACAGAACAAAATATTAGTAGATAATCCTTGTAAGGGTATTCTCATATGAACTTCTCCTTTAGGCTTGTTTGTTGTGCCATTGAAACCATAAATTTTGTATGTTGAAGGTATCAATTCTTCATCCTTTCCCCCCATAGTCTTGTAAGTGTGGTAGAAAAGGATGTTTCCGAGCTCTCAGGTATCGGTTAGTATTCTATTAATCGTGACAATTTTCTCGCTTCATCATCTTCGCCACAACGGGTTTTGGATTAATTTCCAGTTTTACGACCAATGGGCTATCGTGTATTTCTCTTCCTTTGGGAATTTCTTCTGCCGAGAAATAAATAATCTGCAACTGCCACTCTTTTAACTGCGATGTATTCGCAATGTTCATGACTTCTTTATCTTCAGCATCCCTCGCAAAAACCCTACTGAGTACATTATCATGAAAATCTTCAATTGTGTGGTATGAATGAACGATAGAGTTACAAAATAAATTTTTTGCTTTCGCACCAACTTCTATTACAAATGTTTCTTTCCCCTTTCTTTGAGAATGTTCGTGCATTTGGTGGTGGTGGTAATCGTTGAACTTTCTCTTCACTCTTCAAAAATGATTAGCCTTTCCTTGGTCAATCATCCTTAAGATGATTCTCTTTATGTTTCGCAATCATTTGTTAAATGTCCATGAAAACGGTGGTATGAACAAAATTCATGACTTCTATCTCTGGTGGTGGTTCACTTCCCATGTTCCATGGTGCGGTATGTTTTCCATTAAAAGTATTGCTTCCCATATTTTTTCTACACTAGTATTCAATGGTGGCATTTTAATTTCTTCCCATGCTACTCTGTGACCTCGCGGCCCTCCGCGATAATTCTGCCTTTGACCTCCGTAAGTTTCCTGCGGGCGATCGAGCCTTTGGATTTTATTATTTCCACCACGGTTGTAGTAGTTCCTTTCTCTTTCAAATTCCTCCTGATCTCGGCTTCCCATTGCTACTAACTTTGGTTGTACATCATCTGTACTTCTTTCTTGTTGCCCTTGCGATGTGCTCGCCACTTTGTGTATGAGTTGCGGCAACAAACTTGCATTCGCAACACTTGAGCTTGTATTCGCAACTGGATACGATTCCAATTCATTTTGTCTTTCTTCCAAAGCAATATATTCCTCTTGCAGTTCCCTCAACTCAGTCATTGTGATTGTATTCCTGACTCTGAAAATTTGAACAAATAACAAGTTGGTCGCGAACATAGCATTTATGAATGACAGGATGAGGTATCTTTCATCCACCCATCCAGCCATTTCACTGCACATTGTCTTCCATCTTACAGTCAAATGTCTCAAACTCTCACCAACTCTTTGCTTTAGCTCAAATACATCTTCAATACCAGGTCGCGAAGAATTGTTACTTATATACGCCCCTAAAAATATAGCTTGTAAATGGTTGAATGACGTGATTGTGTTCCTTGGCAAACCCTCAAACCATTTCAATGCTTCTCCTGTTAAACTTGACGCAAAGTATTTGCACAGTATAGCATCATGGTTTTCCCATTGTAACATACATCTCACATAAGCCTTGATATGTTGTATTGCACAGGTTGTTCCATCAAAAATGCTGGTTAATGCCGGTAAATTGCACTTTGGGGGTATTCCTCCTAGCTGCACTTCTAATGTAAAAGGGTTTTTCGCGGCCTCCGCGATGGCTTCATCTAATTGTCTTCTTCCTCCTTCTCTTCTGCTATTCAATATCCCTCTCATCTCTGCCAATTCTCTTAAGATCTGTTCATTTGCCTCAGAATTCGAATTTATCGGTCTTTTTAATTCTGCTTCTCTCCTCCTGCGTTCGTGTCTACTTATATTTTCTGGTTCATCATTTTCTTCTCTTCTTTCTCTGCGATTTTCTTCTTCACTTCTTTCATGAATTCTCACACCATTATATCTGTCATTTTCTCTTCCTGGTTGTTTATCAGTCCTCCTTTGTACTCTTTCGTATTCCTCATTAATGCTTCTATTGCTGCGATTTTGCTCGCGCCTTCTTTCTCTATTATCGTGGTTGTTCTGCCGTATTGCTTCTTCTACCTCTCGTTCTTCCATTTCTGCTCTTAATCTCTCCCTTTCGCGAGCTAAACGCGCTTGTTCAATATAATGTCTTCCAATGTCATCTTCAATTTCCTTTTGTTTCCTTCGTGTTTCTCTTTCATGCAGTATCCTTCTTCCTTCTTCTTCATTAACTAGATGTTTTTTCCCTTTACGATGCCTATTTTCTTGATTTCCGTTGTTTTGACCATTTTGTAGATCTTCAGGATGTGGAATATGATGATCTCCTACCACTTCTCTTCCATCGCGACCTCCTTCGCCGAGATTCGGCTCTCTTTCCAAATTTTCTTCATTATCGTTTTCTACAGGTAACATTCTTCTCACATCTGATCTTGATTTTGATCTGGTATGACTTCTTGACTTTCTATTTTGCAACCTCCGTATTTTCCATTCTTAATTCATGGTTCTGCCTTGTTATGTTTGCTCGTTCTTCCGTTTCTAACCGCCTTTCTTCGTGTATTGTTTGTCTTAACGCTTCTAACGCTGCGATTTCTTCATTTCCACGGATTGTTTCTCCCATCTCTTCCCGATTTCTCTCCTCTTGTCCACTATTTATCAATTGTTGCATTTCTTCTCTTTCCCCCATGGAATCTGATCTCCATGTATGCACACTCACCCTATCACAATCTATTACTCTATTTGCTACTGGTTAAATTGGTGGTTGAATTTGGCTTTCTTCTCTATCCCTTATGTTTATTCTTGAAGGTTCACCTGTTTCATTTCTCCTTTCTCCAGCTAATCTCCTACTTCTTCTAACAATCGTTGGTTGTTCTGATGTATTCCTTCTTCTAGCCATTTCTTAACTTCTGCAACTTGTTACAAATTGTATGAAACTCTTCTCTTACTACTCCAAATTTGTCCAAATTACAATGTTGATCTTCACAGAACTTGATCTTCACATAATTATGACGTTGATCTTCCAAATTTGTCCAAATTCTCCCTGTTTCTAGCGCATATGTAGTTGCAGGAAATCTCACACTACACCCCTCACTAGATTTTACTCAACTAAACCATTTGAATATGAATTGATATAAATTTTATTGATTATTTTCTTGAAATGTCTACAAAGAAAGATAGATCAGAGCTAAAGAAATTACAATCACTCTAAATTTTCTCTCTCCTAATGACTTGCTTAACAATTCAAAGAGACCTCTCCCTCCAACAGACTTACTCGACCCTTTATATAGGGTATTACATAGTGGATGACAGCTAAGCTTTCCTTTATTTTCGGGAATCCTTCGCGAAGTGTCGCGAGTGTATAAGTGTTTGTCCTCGCGACACTCCTAAATCTCGCCAAGTCTTCACACTTTTCTCATGTTCTTGCTGTCGTCATCCAATGCGTCATTTATTTTACTTCTCTGCGACGCCTTCGCAGTACTGTCATTTATTATTCTCGCGAAATATTGACGTCGCGACATTCTGATCCTACACTACTATTGGTAAAGCAGTCATACTTCCTTCACCTAAAAGAGTACTTAATTTAGCGGCTCTTTCCAAAAGGCGTGAATGCAAATAAAAAACATCTCCTGGATAAGCTTCGCGGCACAGGGGGTCTCCGTAATAGAAGAGACATTTGACGATAAGCTTGTGCTTGTTTGGAGGGATCATCATAAATGATTGAAGTATGTCATTCACGGTACATAAAATATTCAGCCGAGCCGCTCCTGTATAAGGGGCGAGGTATTGTAATGAAAGGTGAGTACGCCATTTCGCTACCACAATAGTATAATCCATTGCCCCGTTCCCGGAAAGTAGTCACTACTCGAGCTACGAGAAGATGCTTTTTGACCAATAGATACATAAACACATGCTACATTTTACCCTTTTTGATTGAGAACAGATGTCGTGGCTCTTTGCATTTCCGGTCTCGCATGTCCCCGATAATTAATTCTCACTGGCCGCGCCCTACAGGGATCATCGAATCAATAGCAATAAGTCCCGTTTGAAGAGGCTCTGGTAGGCCTGGAAAGATGTTTATTTTATGGCCTACTTGTTATACCGCAAGTGCATGGTTTCTGCTATGAAGCATGATAGACACATTTTTTGTGTCTGAGTTGTCCTCAGTGCTGGTATTGTTGGAACTCGATTTTTGTACTAATATTGTGTTTTTATGTATTTTTAGGTATTTTTGGAAATAAATATTTGTTGGAAAATTCGGCTCGAAAAGTTTCTCGGAGCACCTCCGGAGGACACGTGTTATTCGGACTCTCGTCTTTGGATAAGGGGTAACCCAATGGATAAGGGGCACCCCAGGGAGCACCTGCTAGTCGCACCCCGCAGCTGGTTAGGGGGACACCATCTTCCCCATTCAAATATGAAATTTGGCGGGAAAATATTTTTGCTGCTGCATGAATTCTTGGATCGGGTTCTATTGAGTTTAGATGGACTTATTGCTTGGCATTGGACTGGGGAATGGCCTGTTAAGGCAAAACGGAAATGGGTACGTCGGTTAGACTCGAGAAGAAAGGAGATTAACGTGGAATAGAGAGACAAGACAAGGCGCAACTCTGTTTTTCCGTGCTCATTGTGGTGATTATGGTGGTTGGCGTGTGGACTGATTGATTATTTCCTTAAGTAAAACTCATCTCAGCCCATTGGGAGTGTGTCGACATCATCAGACGGTTCAAGAAGGAAATAAAATCTCTGCAAGGAAGGAAAGAAGATAAAAAATATCAAGACTTTAAAACAAAATATTTGGGCATTAACTCGAGGATTTTTGGGGTCTTGTAACTATAAAAAGGCCTGTTGGATATCATAGAGGGAGGACGGAGAGATTGGGAGAGTTACAGAGTACCGAAAAGTCAAGAAATCAAGCTTGGAGAAACCAAGACTGCATTTCGGCCGCGCTTCAAGAACGTGAAGAACGACTTTTGCCAAGGCAAGCGTTCTTTTCAACAAAGGACAACGACATCAAACCGTGGGTCTCAAAGTTACAAGAATGAAAGCAGCTTTTCATTATCGTTTTGTAACGGTTTTTGTAACAGTTATAAGCGTTGCAAAGCTGGTTTTCATTATAATTCTCCCTTATTCATCATTTGTAACCCTTTGAGCATAAATGAAATCAAATTTTGAGCGTGTTTCCAACATGATGAGCGGCTAATTCTCCCACAACCAAGGCAATGAGGAAGCTATTTACGCATGAATAAGCGGTAACCATTTTATTTTCTCTAATTTATAATTTATAATTCACTCAATCACTGCTTTTGCAGAGTTTTAAATTGTTCGCAAAATTCTTTTCATTAGTTGTGATTCAATTAGATAGGTTATGCTTTGTATTAAGATAATCTATGCTTAGGGATACAATTAATTTTTGAGAATTTGTCTGATTATTCGTGAATTAAGAAACAAGGGATTTAAAAGATAATTAGAGTTTTGGGTTATTTACCGTATTTCATTCATGTGTTATAGTGGAATCAGTGTCTTGGTTATTCTCTCATATCTTAAAACAATTTTGTGTTAATTTTTCTCTATTATTAATTTTTATAAGTCTAAAATCTTTTGCTTTCACAAGTCTCAACGAACCTTATTACTACAACATTATTGAGTCACATCAATTTTTTGGCGCCGCCGACGCGGACCTGTCTTTAGGCTAGAGTTTTTAGAATTTTTTTTTTAGGTTTTTATTTGTTTTTATTTTTATTTGTTCTTCTTTACGTTTTGGGTTTTTGTCTTTTCCTTTCAGATTTTGGGATTTGGAGCGAAAGAAATATTTGCCAAAGCTTTTGGTGGATACTTAAAGATTTGGAGTTAAAGACAAAGCGAAAGGAGCAAAAGAAGAAGATTTTTTTAATATTTTATAAAAGAGAGAGAAAAAAAAGAGAGGCATTTTTTTTTATTTTTTTAGACATTTTTTTTTATTTTTTTAGACTTTCCTTTCCTTTTCTTTTTACTTTTGACTTGGACATTTGGACATTCTGGACATTCCTTATTTTTTTTAAACCCTACGGAAGGGTAGTATTAAATATCAAACTGTTTGCAGAGAAGGACGGTGATTACGATATCACCTCGGCCCCGGGTTCGTACATGACATAGGAGTCGTGGCCCGAGTCGACTACAACGGTTCATCCCCCGTCTAGTACGGGAGGTAAGTTTGTCGAAACACTCGCGAATCCCTCGCTAGCGAGTTATCGATTCCTTCGTTGAATATATGTCGAGGACCTAAAAACAGCCGTTTTTAATTTCCTAGTAAAGGGCAAGGACTGGCCATATAAGATAAGGGTTCGGATTTCATCACCGTTCTCTTCTTGCCCGCCTTAGGAAAACAATACTTAACGCGAACCTAAGCTTTAAAATTTGGAATAGAACGAGACCGATAGGGTAACGAGCTTAGTAGGAAAGTCGCCGAAAAATATTGGTTACTCTTTTAGCATACTTTGAAGTTCATGATGGTCTCGTGAAGTTGAATGCGTGATCGCGCCGCCTTGTAATAGCGGTAAGGCCTTGGGTATCAAAGCTCCACCGAGCTTCCTCGCCTTGATTCAACTTACTTTGACTCGGATTGATCCAGAGGGGTTTGCTTAAATTGTAACGAATTCCCTTTCGAACGATTAGAAGTCTGGTCTAGAAAACAATCTAAGTGGAGCCATCATGCTTTTTGTTTGCTAGATATCATTAGGTTTGCTGTAGTGGAGTCAGCCTTGTTTTGTGCTTGCATAGAACTTCCCTTCCTTTTAGGATTTTTTCTTTTTTTTATATTTTTTAGTGTATGCCCGAGGTCTTTAAAGAACGGGCTTGGAAAAGAAACACTCTAGGTCGTTTGATTAGTGACAAACCTAGTAGTTCTTCTTTGCGAAGGAGGGGAATCGAAGACTCTTCTTTTGAGAGCCCCGTTTTTGGAAACTTCAGTTTTGAAAATCTTGTCTCTTAGTGAGGAAAGTACCCCTAGTACTTGGGCTTGTGCCAACGATGGCAACTTTAAAAGATTACATGTTCCCAATCTGGGACCAACCGAGCTTCATGTATTAAATTGCCACCAATACGGCTAACTTCGAGATAAAAGCTAGTATTCTTCGATGATCCCTATATTCTTAGGAAAAGATGATGAGAACCCTTATTTTCATATTAGGGACTTTGAGGAAATTTGTGGGACAGCTTAGAATAAAAGACCTTACCGATGAAGTTTTGAAACTTAAGATATTCCCATTTTCCTTAAAAGATAAAGCCAAGACTGCTAAACAACCTACCATCTGGATCCATTGAAACATGGCAGGAACTTATTGTCGCTTTCTATATGAAATTCTACCCTAAGCATAAAACTCGCATTCGTTAGGCGTAAAATTAGTGCTAGTGTGCAACAAGAGGGAGAGTCACTTTATAGGTTTTTAGAGAGATTCAATGATCTCCTATCTCGTTGTCCTCACCATGGATTTGATAAGATGAAACTTGTAGGGATTATTTATGATGGTTTAGACTATTCGACCAAAGCCATGGTCGAGTCTATGTGTGCCGGTGAGTTTACTAGTAAAGTGCCGAGGATGCCTTTACCTTCTTAGGAGTTGTTGCCGAGAAATCCCAACAAAGTGGGAGTCTTGTGTTGAACCCCTAAAAGACTCTTGGTTAATAGAAGTAGCACCAATATGGTAGATACAAGCTTCGGGTCCGATGCTAAGTTTCCGCTTTGTCCGAAGGTTAGAAGCTTTGGAAATGGGTCGGCTTCTAAAAATAGGTCCCTTGGTGAACCTAATAGAACCTCTCAAGTTTCTAGTTGTGGAATAGAGGCCGATAACTCATTTTGGGAAGGTCAGGTTAGTGAAGAGCAAGCTCATCTTTGTCTATAACAATGCTAGGTTTGAGAACCGTCAAAGTATGACCCATACTGTGAGACCTACAACCCCGGTTGGAGAAACCATCCTAATTTCTCTTGGTCTAAGGGCCAGAATCAAAGTCAGCCTAGTAATTCTTAGCCTCCCCTGTGTTTTGGTTATGCTAAGAACCCTTCAGTCAAACCCTGGGCCTTAACCCTTCGGATAAAAAGATCACAAGTTTAGAGGATACTCGCCTCATTTATTAAAAGCTCAAAAGATCAACCAAATGGTTGCGCAAGGGATAGAAGAAAGTAAGAGTATAGGTTATGCTAACTCTCAGGCTATTTCCGAATTGAAAATTAGGTGTTAGTCGATAAACGCTAAGTCTTTGAGGGAAAAAGGTAAGTTTCCTAGTCAAACTCATCCCAATCCTAGAGGAGTTCATCAAGTAGGTGAAGGACCATCCCATCATGTGAATGCTATTAAAACCCTTAGGAGTGGTAGAGTGGTAGACAACAAGGTAACCATGCCTGATAGTGAACATGTTTGTAGTTCACCCTTCCTGAGCCGGAAAATGATAAGGAGACTGATAGAGTCTCTAATGAGACCAATGAGGGTCATATTGAACTAGGCTTTGTCCCTAGAGCCCCATTCCCACACTGCTAGTTCCAACTAAGAGAGAGTCCAACTTTAATGATATATTGGAGGTTTTTAAGCAGGTTACTATCAACCTCCCATTGTTGGATGCGATTGCTGCATTCCCGCTATGCCAAGTTTCTTAAGGACTTGTGTACACGAAAGCGTAAGCTTAGTGTTCAAAAGAAAGCCTTCTTAGCTAGTCACGTGAGTTCCATTATTCGTAATACCACTACTCCTAAGTATAAGGACCTGTGGTCCCCTACTATTTCTTGCACAATAGGTGAATACCGTGTTGAGAAAGCTTTGCTTGACTTAGGAGCCAAGTGTGAACTTACTCCCATACCATGTGTACCTTAAGCTAGGACTTGGTGAGATGAAACCTACCCAGCATGACTCTTCGCTAGTCGATAGGTCCGTTAAAATTCCTCGGGGTGTGATCGAGGATGTTCTCATAGAGGTCGACAAGTTTATTTATCCGGTGGATTTTGTTATCCTAGATACCCAACCTCGTCCCCGACCTGTGAGAACCAGATACCTGTAATTTTAGGTCGCCTGCTTTTTAGCTACATCCAATGCGATCATTAACTGTCGAACCGGTATTATGAATTTGTCTTTTGGTAATATGACTATTGAGCTGAACGTTTTCCATATTAGTAAGCTACCCTCCGAACTAGATGACTCGAGCATAGAAGAGGTGAACATGATAGAACATTAGTCGAGGAGTCATTACCAAACACTTTGTTAGAAGATCCATTAGAGAAATGCCTAGCTCACTTTGGGATTGATTTTGATGATGATGATGTGATTAATGAGGTGAATGCCTTGTTAGATTCAACCCTTTGATAGACACTAGTAATGGCTGGAAACCCAAGTTCGAACCTCTACCCGTTTCTAAGTCTACCCTAGTTCCTTCGTTAGAAGAGCCTCCTAAGTTGGACCTAAAACCATTACCAGATACCCTAAAGTATGTGTTTTTAGGCCCTTCTGAGACTTTACCTGTGATTATTGCTTCCAACTTGGATAGTGATCAGGAAAGTAGGCTAGTAACCGTCCTTCAAAACAACAAGGAAGCGTTAGGGTGGACCATAGCAGACATTAAGGGTATAAGTCCTACTGTTTGTATGCATCAGATTTATTTAGAGGAAGATACCAAACCTTCTAGGGAGATGCAACGTCGACTAAACCCCAATATGAAAGAAGTAGTTCGAACCGAGGTTCTTAAGTCGTTAGATGGTGCATTATCTACCCTATTTCGCATAAAGAAGTGGGTCAGCCCTGCTCGTGTTGTTCCCAAGAAATCCTAGATATCGTAGTCCGTAATGATAACAATGAGTTAATCCCTACCCGAGTGACCACGGTTGGCGTGTTTGTATTGACTATAGGAAATTGAACAAGGTCACTAGGAAGGACCACTTTCCCCTTCCCTTCATCGACCGTGATGCTAGAGAGATTATTGGACATAGTTATTACCGCTTTTTAGATGGCTACTCCGGGCTATAATCGATCGTTATTGCCCTGTACAGACCAAGAGAAAACCACTTTTACCCGTCCCTTTGGTACCTTTGCGTATAGACGCATGCCTTTCGGCTATGTAACGCCCTCGCGACTTTTCGGCGTTGCATGATGAGCATATTTTCGGATATGGTAGAGCGGTTCTTGGAGGTCTTTATGGATGATTTTTCAGTGTTTGTTTGGTTCGTCTTTCGATGAGTGCTTGCATCATTTGTCATTAGTGTTGACTAGATGTAAGGAAAAGAATCTAGTGCTTAATTGGGAGAAATGTCATTTCATGGTTCAATCAGGAATTGTTTTAGGGCATATCGTATCTTCAAAGGGTATAGAGGTAGATAAAGCCAAAGTTGACCTTATTAAGACTTTACAGTGTCCCAAAACCGTAAAAGATATTAGGTCATTCTTAGGGCATGCGTGTTTTTATCGTCGATTCATTAAGGATTTTAGCTTGATTTCTAGACCTCTTTGCAATTTGCTTGCAAAAGATGTTAAGTTTGTCTTTGATGATGCTTGTTTAGAGGCTTTTGAGAAGCTTAAGACTTTACTTACTACCGCCCCCATAGTCCGTGCACCTAATCGGAACCTACCCTTTGAAATCATGTGCGATGCTTCAGATTATGCTATTGGTGTTGTGCTAGGTCAGCGAGAAAACAAATTACTTCATGTGATTTACTATGCTAGCAAAACTCGAATGATGCCCAGTTGAACTATACCACTACTGAGAAGGAATTGTTGTCCATTGTGTTTGCCTTAGACAAGTTTAGACCCTATCTCTTAGGTTCTAAGATCGTAATCTATACCGATCATGCCGCTTTGAAATACCTTTTTGTCTAAGAAGGATACCAAACCTAGATTGATTAGATGGATCCTTTTATTACAAGAATTTTGTCCAGGACATTAGAGACAAAAAGGGTGCAGTAAAATGTAGTAGTGCATCACTTGTCTAGGCTAGTTGTTAGTTCCCCGATGATTCCATTCATATAAGGGACAGCTTTCCTGATGAACAATTGTTCTCTGCTTCCCAATCACCTTGGTATGCAAATATAGTAAATTATCTTGTTACTGGTCGAATGCCTGAACATTGGGGTAAACAAGATCGTTTTAGGTTTTTAGCCGAGGTTAAGCACTTCTTTTGGGATGATCCTTATTTATTTAAGTATTGTCCGCACTGCATTATTAGGAGATGTATACCGAGAGAGTGACCAATCCAAAGATTATTTCCTTTTGTCATGATCATGCTTGTGGGGGTCACTTTAGTGCTAAGAAGACTCGCCGCTAAGATATTGCAAAGTGTGGATTCTATCGGCCGTCGTTGTTTAAAGACTCCCACGCTATCGTGTTACTTGTGAACGTTGCCGTAAATTAGGAACCATTTCCGTAGGAACATGATGCCCTTGAACCCTATTTTAATCGTTGAGGTCTTTGATGTGTGGGGTATTGACTTTATGGGTCCGTTTCCTAATTCCTTTGGTAACCTATACATCCTTGTCGCCGTAGACTATGTCTCTAAGTGGATTGAGGCGGTTGCGTGTAAAACCAATGACCATAGGGTTGTGATTGAGTTCTTGAAAATAATATACTTACACGTTTTGGTACACCGCGAGCTATAATTAGTGATGGAGGGTCGCACTTTTGCAATGGACCTTTTAGGCTTTTGATGAAGAAATATGGTATTACACATAAGGTAGCTACCCCGTATCATCCACAGACTAGTGGTCAAGTAGAGGTTTCTAATAGGGAGATAAAACGTATATTAGAGAAAACAGTTAATCCTAATCGGAAAGACTGGTCGTCTAGGCTTACTGATGCCTTATGGGCTTACCGCATCGCGTTTAAAACCCCTATTGGAATGTCGCCTTATCGGCTTGTTTATGGAAAGGCATGTCATTTACCTCGTTGAGTTAGAACATAGAGCTTATTGGGCTGTTAAGCAGCCTAAATTTTTCACTTGACAAGGCAGAGCCCATAGGAAACTCCAACTCAATGAGTTGGACGAGATTCGTATAGATGCTTACGATAGTGCGAAGGAGTATAAGAACAAAATGAAACTTGTGCATGATAGAAATATTTTATGGAAGTCATTTTCTCCGTGTCAAAAAGTTCTTCGTATGATACCCGCTTGCATCTTTTCCCCGGGAAGTTACGTTCTCGTGGGACGGGTCCTTTTATTGTTCGTGACCGTATTTCCTCATGGAGTCGTTGAGATCGAGACACCTGGATGGTAGTAGTTCTTCAAGGTTAACGGTCGAGATTGAAACCCTTTTTAGAGCCCTTTCCTACATGTGTGATGTTGAGGAGGTCCCTCCTGAGGACCCCGTTTACCCTTGATTGACCATCAAGGCTATTGTATGTTGTATATTAGTTTTTGATTTCTCTCTTCACCTGTACTATATCTTTCCGACTTCTTTCTTTACCGATTCCTCATGTTACTTTACTTTTTGGTATTGCTCTTTCATTAGAAACATTGAGGACAATGTTAGATTTAAGTTTGGGGTGGGAAGAAACTTGTTAGTTTTTAGTTGCAATAAATAAACTCAAGAGCCTAGAAATTTATGTTTATTAAGGTCGGCACTAACCAATCTAAGTGGATGGAAGCATTTTGGTTGTAGGAGTTGAGGAACCAACTGATTAGATGGCAACATCTAAAGAGTCTATTCATAAAAGCACGAGCTCGGGTGTTAGAAATAACATGATAGTTTCACCATATCTCGTTGAGTCCTTTTCACTTCGTTTTTATTTTGTTCTTTGTAAACTATGTTTCTCTAAGTGATTAGGTGGGGCCCACGAATCAAGTTGTTACCAATGCTAGAGTGAATTAGAGTGATTGAGATACAAAAAAAAAAAAAAAAAGTGAAAAAAAAAAAAAAAAAAAAAAAAAAAAAAAAAAAAAACCGAGACCAGACCATCGACCAACCTAATAAATTCAATAAAGTCGACCACCGGAACCCTTGTATATGCCGCTTGTGTTGACCTAGAGTTAGGATTATCGACCACTGGTTCCCTTGTATATGCCAGTGTGTTGATATTAGTCAGACTAGTATCTCAATCCATTAAGATAGGTTCATTTTGGCGGAGGCCTTCAGACAGATATGGGAAACACCTGTCACTTAGTAAACATCAAAACCATCTATGTTTTTCTCTATATCCATCTTCTTGATCTATCCATGTGATTAGTTTTGACTCCGGGTATTGATGTCCATAGTGCAACTATCTGAGTAGAGCTCTGTCACTTTATATGAATTTTAGTATGCTTGAGTGCAAACTCGTGTACAAAGAATTGGAATTTCGCATCGTGGTACTTCCTCCCGTAATCAATAAGTATGCCAACCAAGGAGATTCTTTAGTGCCTTCCAAGGTTTTGCGTAGATAGCTAGGGTCCGGAGTAAAGGTTTTGTGGGTACACACCTCTGTAAACCCTCCGAGACAACACTCCGCCTCTAGGGCCACCTAGGGGTTCAAATGATTTTTTTTTATTTTCTAGAATAAATTTGCTCGAGGACTAGCAAATAATAAGTTTGGGGGTATTTGATAGACACATTTTTTGTGTCTGAGTTGTCCTCAGTGCTGGTATTGTTGGAACTCGATTTTTGTACTAATATTGTGTTTTTATGTATTTTTAGGTATTTTTGGAAATAAATATTTGTTGGAAAATTCGGCTTGAAAAGTTGCTCGGAGCACCTCCGTGAGGACACGTGTTATTCGGACTCTCGTCTTTGGATAAGGGGTAACCCAATGGATAAGGGGCACCCTGTGGAGCACCTCCGCTAGTCGCGCCCGCAGCCTGGTTAGGGGGACACCATCTTCCCCATTCAAATATGAAATTTGGCGGAAAATATTTTTTGTCGCTGCATGAATTCTTGGATCGGGTTCTATTGAGTTTAGATGGACTTATTGCTTGGCATTGATCGGGAATGGCCCGTTAAGGCAAACGGAGCCGGTACATCGCTAGACTCGAGAAGAAAGGAGATTAACGTGGAATAGGAGAAACAAGAGTGTCGGGGGCGCAACTCTGTTTTTCCCGTGCTCATTGTGGTGATTATGGTGGTTGGCGTGTGGACTGATTGATTATTTCCTTAAGTAAAACTCATCTCAGCCCATTGGGAGTGTGTCGACATCATCAGACGGTTCAAGAAGGAAATAAAATCTCTCGCAAGGAAGGAAAGAAGATAAAAAATATCGAGACTTTAAAACAAAATATTTGGGCATTAACTCGAGGATTTTTGGGGTCTTGTAACTATAAAAAGGCCTGTTGGATATCATAGAGGGAGGACGGAGAGATTGGGAGAGTTACAGAGTACCGAAAAGTCAAGAAATCAAGCTTGGAGAAATTCTGCTGCTGCTGCTGCGCTTCTGAAGAACGTGAAGAACAGACTTGCCAAGGCAGTCGTTCTTTTCAACAGTGACAACGACATCAAACCGTGGGTCTCAAAGTTACTGAGAACCGCAATAGTTTCTCATTATCGTTTTGTAACGCTTTTTTGTAACAACTTATAAGCGTTGCAAACCCGGTTTTCATTATAATTCTCCCTTATTCATCATTTGTAACCCTTTGAGCATAAATGAAATCAAATTTTGAGCGTGTTTCCAACATGATGAGCGGCTAATTCTCCCACAACCAAGGCAATGAGGAAGCTATTTACGCATGAATAAGCGGTAACCATTTTATTTTCTCTAATTTATAATTTATAATTCACTCAATCACCGCTTTTGCAGTAGTTTTAAATTGTTCGCAAAATTCTTTTCATTAGTTGTGATTCAATTAGATAGGTTATGCTTTGTATTAAGATAATCTATGCTTAGGGATACAATTAATTTTTGAGAATTTGTCTGATTATTCGTGAATTAAGAAACAAGGGATTTAAAAGATAATTAGAGTTTTGGGTTATTTACCGTATTTCATTCATGTGTTATAGTGGAATCAGTGTCTTGGTTATTCTCTCATATCTTAAAACAATTTTGTGTTAATTTTTCTCTATTATTAATTTTTATAAGTCTAAAATCTTTTGCTTTCACAAGTCTCAACGAACCTTATTACTACAACATTATTGAGTCACATCAAAGCACAGGGCAAATACGAGTCGAACCACAGAGACTTGTGGTGCTACGTATTGATCTATGGCTATGCTAGACTGAAATCAAGGAAGTAAGTGACACAATTCAGGGTTGTCGAAACGACTGAGTTTTGTTGTTGTGATAGTGAACTAAGGAAATGACAGTGAGGAAAGCACCAGGATGATCAATCCACCCCTAATCTTATGCCCAGGCTATATATCTTAAGCTATGTTCTTGTGCCTTCTTATGAAGGTCTACACTGGATGTTCATTAACCAATTTTAGCCAACTATTCCCTAGTATGAGCTATCTTATTACAGTATAGCTCATCACAGACTAATAAGCTTCATCAACTAATTAGTAATCCTAATCATCTTATACTCAGCAAAGACACAACTAAAAATAGATATGCTATGACATGAAGAACAGGGGTTTCATCAACAACCTGGAAAATTTAATTAGAACATTACAAAGCAATAAAAACACAAATTAACACTAAGTGGTGCTCTGGCTAGCCCAGGCATCCCCTCCAACAAAAACAGTTCAACCTATTTATACATCCAAACTTCAAAACCCTAATTTAATTCAAAAATCGAAATAAAAAAATAAAATCTCTCACCCACGTCGCTCAATCCGCTCTCTCTTTCACAATTCAACTTCGGCTACTCCATGCATCCATAGTCGGTGAAACCTAGCTCTTATTTTCTCTAAGTTAGCTTCTAGGGTTGGAGAAGCTAAGAGAGGGAAAACAAGAGCTAGAGAGGTGGTGCTATTTGTTGCAGTTCTGTCAGGGTATGGAGGTATGGGAAAGGAGATGGAAGGTAAGGTGGTGTTGTCTGCTCTGAGAGCACGGTCGGGAGAAGAGAAGAAGAGCAGAGCTCTGAGAGTGTCGGGTGAAGAGAAGAAAATAGGGTTAGGTTTTGGCTGATGGGGTTATATAGGTACTGTGTTGTGAAGCGGGCACATCAAGTGCTGATGGAACGGGCCGAGCGAGCGTAGGATGTAGCTAAGGGAGATGCGAACGGGCCGAGAGAGACTCGGAGTGATTTGGTGTTGAGCGGGAGCAACAATATTCGATGCGCGTGGAAGCAGCGACCGTAGGATGCAACTGGGGAAGATATGAATGGCTGGTGATGGACGGGCTCGGATCCGGGTCGCGGGTCACGGATCTAGCTCAAGCCCATGTCTTGTAGATGGGTTGCTCCTTGTTGGGTTGCAACTGATGCGCGTGCGGGTTTTGGCTTTCTGCTCCATAGACGCTCGTCTCCAATTCTTTGCTCTTTTGGCTCCTCAGTTTCTCCGAGCTTTATTTATTACCTAAAAACACAAAATTAATTAATACAAATATTTATTCTTGAAAACAAAGAAAACACAGAATTTGGGATAATATCTGATTTATGAACACAAAAGATGAGTTAAATGCCAATAAATAGGTGTATAAATATGCAATATTTGGCACTCATCAAATACCCCCAAACCCGAATTTTACTTGTCCTCAAGTGAAACGTAAATGAAGAAATCCTAACTATACTGTCGCAGGTCTCGAATGCATTTAGCGTATGCACTAAGCCTTTAAACCCCTAGGTGTCCCTAGTGGACGAGTTGTAGTCTCGTGAGGGTTTACCGAGGTGTACCCACAAAACCTTCTCCAACTTGAGTGTAAAAGAGTCTCAAGCCTCCAAGAAGCTATGAGGACATAGAATTTCGCATGCTAGTAACAGGAAGTTAGAACTACCAAAGAACGCATTCTCATCCTTAAGTCTTTGAGCGAGAAGTAACCATACCATATGAAAGAATTTCGGATTCGATTGTGATCATAAGCCTCGACTTCGCCTCACCATTAGGGTTTTATGATAATTGCACTCAAAAAGATCGCTTTTTAGTCTCTCCTCATGTGTGCAGGCAGAATAAAGAGATAAATCCCGCACACGTTGTAGGTAAGAAGGATAACCTTCCGAAATAATTTTTGGAGACTCCTGAGAGGTGTGGACAAAAAGAATCTTTTCTGATGATCTCTAAGAAAGGAAATCCACCATTAGCAAGGGGTGGGAGTACTCACTCACTTCTCACCCGATCGGCAATTAACATCAATCTCTCATAGGAACCATAGAAACGTCTTCAATCTTCGGTCTTCAATTGTTGATGACGAACTTCTAAACTTCACAAAACTTGAAAATTTATAACTTTTCTACTGAATTTCCTTGTTGTTTGGATTTTTCTTCTTGAACTCTTCTTTACCATGGTGGTATCAAAAATAAAAACAAACTACAATATTTTTTTTTGATTTTTGATTTTTGATTTTTTTTTTTTTTTTTTTTTTTATGAACATAAATAAAAATAACAAAACAACTAACTCCATGGACAAAGGACTTTATCACTCAATTTTTCCACAACTTATATTGTCTTGATTTCGTAAATTTCATTAATTCTCATCCTATTTTTCTTTGTTGTATGTAACCTTGGACTATCTCAACTTTTCTTCAAATATTCTGATGTTGCTCCGCTTGCTGACGATGATGTGTTTCTATTGGTTCTGTTGATTGAGAGAGAGAGAGTGATGCTAACTGCAAATCGGTATTTAGAAGAAGTTTTCATCTTTGGACGTCACCCTCATGATTGACAAAAACTAGCACTCAAGAGATCAAAAGTAGTGTTGAAATTGGTGCGAAGTTGGGTAGCTCACCATTCCTACCCGGAATTTACGTACGGTGACACACACTCTAACAGCTTTTCTAGAAAGTTGCAAAAAAATTGAAGGTTGGTGCCTCACTTGATGTAAATTGGGTAGTCTCCACTATGGGTGATCACAAATCTACTACCGAATATCTAAACAGCACCTAATTCGCGCTCCGGTATGGTTAAATCCAACTTTAACGCTCTAATCAACTAAGAAACCCGATTGTGTTCTCCGGTACTTCTAACTTCTGTTATTTTGGTCAGACTCTCTATGTAAACATAGCTATAAGCATGCTAGTGACTCTAAAATCTCTAAAAGTTGGAGGTTTTTATTTGCAAAGAGTTTTGATTTTTTTTTTTTTTTTTTTTTTTTTAATAAGAAGGAAAACAAAAACACTAAAAACTCTACATGCAAATCACACCCCCAAACCTAAATCAAACATTGTCCTCAATGTGTCAAAAGATATAAAGAATTTAAACAGTCACATACCATGAGAACTATGTTGAATAGAGAAAAAGGGAAGAGATTAAGGGTGCACAGGAACCGAGCCGGACCGACGGACCGTCCCGGAACCGGTGGAACCGTACCTGTTTTTGTACCGAACCGAGGAAGGGGGTACAGGTACCGGTTCTAAATCTGAGAACCGAGCCTAGGGAGGTACAGGTACACTGGCCCTATTCAAGTCTCGCACCGTCCCGTCCCGATTGTACCGATTAATAATAACCATTAGATTTTAGGGATTAATCGAATATCCGATGGTGCTGGTATAATATCCGAGTAAAATCAAGGTACATGAGATTGGAGGAATGAGAAATGAACCCATTCTCTGTTCTTGATTATCCTGTCCCGAAGAATCGATGGCAATTTTCTGATAGTTCGTTCCAAAAGCCATCGAATTCTTATTCGAATCACACCCAAAAATCTTATTCGTTTGAATTCATCCCACTACGGTAACCACCTCAATTTTTTCTGACGGCACCACCCTTCTCCTTCAGTTTTGGGTATTGCAGTGTTTATTCGTTTGAATATCAACTGAAGGTAAAGCATGTCAAGAGATGAAGTACCAAGTCCCCACAAAACATAAAAAGACATGGAAGAAATCAGAACAAATATGAGACAAACGGAGGTACAGGTTGGTTGAAATTTGCATTTTTGAATGGGATTACCTTCATGAAATGAATTTGTAAATGGTTTGAATGGGTTATCATCAGTTTCCATTAGTAAGCTGAATTAAACCATTAATTAGATAGATTGTCGATTAATAGAAGAATCATCATAATTTGTGAACTTCAGGTGTTTGCTCATTTTCCTAAGAGATTCAATTTCAAGTTCTCCTATGTATTTATAGTTATCTACTGAGCTTTTGTAATATACCGAAGTTGAAATTTGGCTGCTGTGGTAAGTAGTTCATCTTCCTAACATGAACAGATTTTAGCATTTCAAAATCTTACAAAGAATTTGAAGTGTGTATAGAAAAAGTCGTAAATTAGTTGGTCTTTATAAGTTAATGAAGTTGAGCGAGCCCAGATTAACAGAATGAGAACGTTTGAAGTCTTTGTGATCATTGATCCATCGTAGAAAGAACGAGGTACCGACTGGTACCGGAACCGTGTCTGGTACCGTACTTGTCCCGAATAGTACCGGAACCGAGGACACAGGTAAAGGTACCGGTCCAAAATTTAAGAACCGAGGTTAGGGAGGTACAGGTACTCGGCCTCGGCAAGAACCGAGCCGAACCGTACCGTGTGCACCCTTAGAAGAGATTACCGGATGTCGGCGGAAGCAAGGTTGGAGCTTCACTAGTCAAGGCTAGAATCCAACATTCTCAATGGAGATCATATCGGATTAGCACAAAATATGTACAAGAAGACTCAACCGATTCAAGAAAGAAAAATTAACAAGTCCTACTGGATTATATACAATGAAAATTCACCATATACCAACAATCTAAAGAGTTGAGGATCAACCCAATAGAAAATATTTACAAACATCAACAGCCTTACACAAATATAACATGAAAGTGCAAGTAAGGCTGCATATGAAAAGGATTTTCCCCCAAACCTAAACTTGTCGACAGGTGTGTTTGAGAGCACAAAATCTTGCAATTTTAAAGGTACATCATGCAAAAGGTCCAACTCAAAATGAGTTTTGCTAATAACAGGCAGACATACACATTCCAACTGTGGCTCCTTAAGAGTGTTATACTTTGATGCAAAATAGTCCAAGAGGACTTGGGAAGCACAAAGCTCTAGGCCTAAGTTAGGCATTTTCAAAAGTTGGTTTTGCAATTTTGTTACAAACTACACCTAGGTTTGGTGGAGGAGTTTCAATTTGCGACTTAGAGAGAAAGTAGGTACATCTAAGTTGTTTTCATTTATAAAATCATTTGCACCATCACACACTTTCCTAAAGTCAGAAGAGGGTAAATCATGTTCACCTGCATAGAACAATTCATCAATCTCCATATCATATTCATCATTATTCTCATGCTCAAAATAACCAGGAGAGATATCATGTCAGTAACCTAGGCATGGAATTAGGCACATGCATTGAATCATCCGTGTCAACTTGAACAATTCAGCTATTCCTAGGTCACAAACAGTGGTATAGCATGCTCACTTTCACTGAAGAATTTCACAAACCCAAGCTCAAAGTTAATATCACATGTATGAATGTTAGAAGAAGTATCATTCATAGGGTTCACAGAAGAGACGCCTAACGTCTCTGAACCAAAAGATTCCATCATATTTTCTGTATACATGCTATTCTAACATATCATATTCATCATCATCATTATAGCAAAAATTCATCTCTCCATTCAAAATTGTAGCATTTTCAGTGTACTCCTCTACCTCCAGATTAGGTTCATATTCAGTGTTAGTTGCATGAGTAGGACTAGAAACACTATTTCCGTAATTGTCAAGAATAACAAACATCCTATCATAATATTCCTTCCAATCTTCATTTTGTAACTCAATCAGGTTCCTTTGAAGAATCATAGTGAGTTGTTCTATTGAAGGAGAGTCTTCACTAGTGGGTATGCATTCCTCATATGGATAATCATTGCATGGTTGTGCATGAGGTTCACTAGAGAAGGGAAATTCTGACATGTTGCTATATGGATGATTATGCATTGCATTCAATTCAAACCTAGCATTGTTTTGCTCTATGAGGTTTTCTTCCACTGAGTGCATACATGGGTTCATTGGAGGATAGAATTGCTCATCCTCCCATGGTGGTTGATGATACATGTGCTCATAATGATTAGGGTATGGATATTCAAGGTCAGGGCCTTGAGAAGGTGCATAATATTCCCTAAAATCACTATGGTATGTGGAGGGTTCATACTGTGAAATATGCCCGTAAGCAAGCTCTCTAATGGATTTGTTTGTATCCCCAGTTGCAGACCAAAATCCTGACATGATTTAACAACTCAAATTGAACTCAGAATCTAGTTTGGTTTATGTGGGCTTTTGGTTTGTATGGGATTTGGTTTGTTTGGGCTTTGGTTTGTTGGGAATGTACAGCCTAGTTGTAGTGGGCTCAGTTTGGTTTATTGGGTTTCAATTTGGTTTTTGTAGAGCCCATGTGGTTGTGGGTTTCAGTTATGTACAGCCCAGCAGTTTGCAAAGCCTAGTGATTGAATGGCCCAGTATGTGGGCTTTAGTCTACCAGTTGGCAGCTCAGGCTGTAGGTGATTCAGTGGTTAAACACAGCCCAGTTTTGGTGCAGGGCTCAGTGTGTGTAGAGCCCAGTCTGGGTTAGTCTAAGTGCAAATGCACAGTCCAGTTTGTATGCAAGCCCAATTTAGATGATGCAAGCCCAGGTTATATAAAGATCGATTCTTGCTGCACAAAGACGGTTTATGTGCGAGACGATAACTCGAGAGAGACACAAACTCTCAAAATTGACACAGCACAGGCCTAAGCTGACCTTCACAGCACAGGCCTAAGTGCAGTGCAGCTTATGCACTGGCCAGGCTAAGCACAGGTTGTGTGCAACTAAGCTTAGCTT
Organism: Papaver armeniacum; assembly: GCA_023531295.1. Lineage (NCBI taxonomy): Eukaryota > Viridiplantae > Streptophyta > Magnoliopsida > Ranunculales > Papaveraceae > Papaver > Papaver armeniacum. The sequence goes on from JAJJWW010017205.1 coordinate 979,961, forward strand.
ATGCACAGCCCAGTGAGACACGACTCACTCAACAAAATTGACACCTGATTCCAAGGCTGTCAGGATAGCTCATTCACAGCAAGAAGAGGGTCTCTCAGGTGAGCATGGGATGTTATTCAAAGCATCAAGGGTTCATCATGTCAGCCACAAGTTAAATACACACTTTCGTATTTTCTGACCTACCACTGAGAATGTGTCAATCGGTGCTTAGGATATCTGGTTTATCCGGGTTGTTGCTCAAAGCTCACCGGTAAATGAACACAACAGAGGGCAACAAAACTCACACAATATGCCACCTAATTGGCAGGGCTAAACACACGGTGGCTTGGTAGTCGCTAGGTAGGGATTACACAAAGACAAATTGTGTCATGCACAGATTTATGCAGCACAAGGTCAAGGTTGAAAGCAGCCACAGGGTATGCAAGGTTCACTGGGTCATACAATATATGCAGATAACACAAGGTACATGTTGATCACCACTGACAATCAGCCAAGGCAAGGCAGCATCAGGGGCTGAGTTATGCTCAGGATGTTATGCTCAGAGGTATGCTCAGGGTTCACACAATTTCTCAGGAAGGGCTTAGCATGCTTAGCATTCTACAAGTGAAAATGACAGCTTATAGTTCACAGAGAGACTCCCGGATGTTGTTAGCGAGTACGGTATGCATTGGCTCGGGGCATGTTGTGTCAACAAGCTCGGTTGAAATCAACTCGGGTTTGCGGCTCAGCTACTTGGCCTTCCAAATTGTAACTCAAAACCCTGCACTTCGGGGCTAGCAAGGCAAAGACAGATGAGATGAGCTGGCAACAACCTAGCTCAATAGAGTCTGCAGCTTAAGCTCAGGGCAGATGATAACTAGGTTTTAAAGCGCAGGCCTTGAGTTTGCGGCTGCAGTTAACCTAGGCTAACCAGGCTGCACTCAAGCTCAACAGCTACAGGGGCTGGAGCTGGTGCTTGTGAAGGCAAAGAATTTAATGCACAAATCACAAATCACAGATGCAAAAGATCAACAGCAAATGAACAAGGTCAGTTTGGTTTCTACAGGCTATGCTCCTACAACTCAGGTATAGATGGTTCACAGGTCATGCTCATAATGCACAGATGATCAGATAATGTCAACAGGGTTCTTGGGATGATCACACAAGGTCTCACAGGGAAGTAGTTGGCTCAGGTCACACATGCACTGTCTGATCAAAGACAAGTCAACGATCCGAGTTGATGTCAACTTGTGCGATTGACTTCAATCGGGATTTTTAACTAACTTGGTTAACCAAGTTGCAACAAACCTCACGGCCAAAAATGGAGGGTTATAGCACAACTCACAGCTCAACTACAACTCAAGGGTTCACAGAACATACGAGCTCATACAACCTGCAACTCAAGGGTTCGCAGAGCAAACTTGTTCATACTCATACAACTCAGGTATAGATGCTAGCCTAACATGGTTTACAGGTCATGCTCATATAACTCAGGTGTATTCACTTATCATGGAGCCACTTACCTGATTTGCAGTTTGCTCAGAGCTTTGTGAACTCAGGTTCTGCGCCTTTTTCTTGTCTTCCTTGGGTTGGCTTGCACAGCAGCACAGCAGGTACCTGCTAGCTCAACAAAGAAGTTCAGTTCTCAGATTTGCACAGTTATACTAACAGGATTATGCAACTGAGAATTACTTGGACTGAAAGGGATGAAGAGTTACAAGTGACACTAAGATACAGGGCTACTTAGTCTCCTTGTAAACTAGTGACAAAGCTCCAGCTGAGCTACAAGTTACAGGGCTAGAATGCAAGTGCAGATAAGCAATTGAGATGAGATGACTACAATGCAAAAGATGGCAGATATGAAAATAAAGATAAGTTTAACTACGGATGCAATGAGAAGATGCAAAAAAATGTAAAAGATGCGAAAAAGCCAAACTTGATTGATTTACACTAATCTGAGGTTAGAAGCAAGTAATTCAAAGTGACTATGTACGGGGGTTGAATGAACTCGGAAAGGCAAGCTAATGATCAACGGGGCACTCGCCAAGTCCCCGACAACGGCGCCAAAAACTTGGTAGGCCTGGAAAGATGTTTATTTTATGGCCTACTTGTTATACCGCAAGTGCACGGTGTCTTCTATGAAGCACAGGGCAAATACGAGTCGAACCACAGAGACTTGTGGTGCTACGTATTGATCTATGGCTATGCTAGACTGAATTCAAGGAAGTAAGTGACACAATTCAGGGTTGTCGAAACGACTGAGTTTTGTTGTTGTGATAGTGAACTAAGGAAATGACAGTGAGGAAAGCACCAGGATGATCAATCCACCCCTAATCTCATGCCCAGGCTATATATCTTAAGCTATGTTCTTGTGCCTTCTTATGAAGGTCTACACTTTGGATGTTCATTAACCAATTTTAGCCAACTAATCCCTAGTATGAGCTATTTTCTTACAGTATAGCTCATCACAGACTAATAAGCTTCATCAACTAATTAGTAATCCTAATCATCTTATACTCAGCAAAAACACAACTAAAAATAGATATGCTATGACATGAAGAACAGGGGTTTCATCAACACCCTGGAAAATTTAATTAGAACATTACAAAGCAATAAAAACACAAATTAACACTAAGTGGTGCTCTGGCTAGCCCAGGCATCCCCTCCAACAAAAACAGTTCAACCTATTTATACATCCAAACTTCAAAACCCTAATTTAATTCAAAAATCGAAATAAAAAAATAAAATCTCTCACCCACGTTGCTCAATCCGCTCTCTCTTCTGTCAATTCAACTTCAGCTACTCCATGCGTCCATAGTCGGTGAAACCCTAGCTCTTATTTTCTCTAAGTTAGCTTCTAGGGTTGGAGAAGCTAAGAGAGAGAAAACAAGAGCTAGAGAGGTGGTGCGGCTGTTGCAGTTCTGTCAGGGTATGGAGGTATGGGAAAGGAGATGGAAGGTAAGGTGGTTTTATGCTGCTCACGAGAGCACGGTCGGGAGAAAGAAGAAGAGCGAGCTACGAGAGTGTCGGGTGAAGAGAAGAAAATAGGGTTAGGTTTTGGTGATGGGGTTATATAGGTCTTGTGTTGTGAAGCGGGCACATCAAGTCTTGATGGAGCAGATTTTGGCGAGCGTAGGATGTAGCTAAGGGAGATGCGAGCAGTGAGAGAGACTCGAGTGATTTGGTGTTGGCGGGAGCAACAGTCTTCGATGCGCGTGGAAGCGACGGCCGTAGGATGCAGCCCAGGGAAGATACGAGCGGCTGGGGATGGGCCGGGCTCGGATCGGGTCACGGGTCTAGCTCAAGCCCATGTCTTGTAGATGGGTTGCTCCTTGTTGGGTTGCAAGCCCGATGCGCGCGGGTTTTGGCTTTACGCTCCATAGACGCTCGTCTCAATTCTTTGCTCTTTTGGCTCCTCGGTTCTCGAGCTTTATTTATTACCTAAAAACACAAAATTAATTAATACAAATATTTATTCTTGAAAACAAAGAAAACTTTAGAATTTGGGATAATATCGATTTCTATACACAAAAGATGAGTTAAATGCCAATAAATAGGTGTATAAATATGCAATATTTGGCACTCATGGGGAGCTCATATCTGAACGTCTTGAAATAATACCTAGAGCGGGAGATTCAATTAGCGGGATTCATAAGATGAAATTTCACCCCTACCATCAATAGGTTTAGCCAGAGCATTTACAACACGACCCAAATAAGCTTCGCTCATAGGGATCTGAGCAATTCGTCTCGTTGCTTTTACAGAACTTCCCTCTTATATCATTAAACCGTCACCCATTAATACAACACCAACATTATTTGATTCCAAATTAAGAGCAATGCCTATTGTACCTTCTTCAAATTCTACTAATTCTCCTGCCATTACTTCATCAAGACCATGAATACGAGCTATACCGTCGCCTACTTGAAGTACGGTGCCGGTATTCACAACCTTTACTTCTCTATTATATTGTTCAATACGTTCACGGATAATAGTACTAATTTCGTCGGCTCTAATAGTTGCCATGAGTCTTTCTTAATTCTATTTTAGAAGCAAAGGAAAAAATAATGCCTGCAGTACAAAGGACTAATCGGTTATTTCTTTCATCGCCCCAAACATGCCAATATTAGCATTGATGGTGCGTAAATGTAACTCGCTGTTCAAACAACTATTCAGAGTTCCTAGAGCTCCTTGTAAGGCTTGTTGGAAAACTCGTTGTCGGACTTGATTAATCGCTTTTTGTTGTTCAAACTGAATGGTTTCGTTTTTGTAATTTTCTAATTGTACCAAATTCTTATAAGTTGAATTAATCAAATTTTATTTTTCTCGTTCTATCTCAGAATATCCATTCACTCGAAATTGATCGGCTTCCATTTCCACTTTTCGTAAGCGGGCCCTGGCTTTTTCCAGCTGCTCAATGGCCCCTTCACGTAATTCTTCTGAATTTCGAATAGTACTCAAGATCCTCTGTTTTCGATTATCTAATAAATCACTTAATGAAAGTAGATTATCTTCCCATTCATTTCAAAACTTCCACGATCTCTTCTCGAACCAAACATGAATCTTTCGATTCATTTGGCTCTCACGCTCAGTTACTTATAAGGGATTCCTTTTTTTTTTTATGTAATGAGCCTATCCTCTCTTCTCTGTTCGTATTCCAAAATATCAAAACGGATCATTGATCCACGACCATAATATTTGGAATACGAACAGAGAAGAGAGGATAGGCTCATTACATAAAAAAAAAAGGAATCCCTTATAAGTAACTGAGCGTGAGAGCCAAATGAATCGAAAGATTCATGTTTGGTTCGGGAAGAGATCGTGAAGTTTTGAAATGAATGGGAAGATAATCTACTTTCATTAAGTGATTTATTAGATAACTAAAAGCAGAAGGATCTTGAGTACTATTCAAATTCAAGAAAATGAAGGGCGTGAAACCGAAAATTTGGCTTTCGAGGCCTTCTAAAAGTGGAAATATCAATGTATTTTCGGTTTATTGACCTTTACGGGCTACTCAATTATAATAAGTAGTTAATTTTACTTTTATTTATGATTTTTTAATATTTTGCTTTTAAGAAAAAATTTATGTCAATTAACGTTCGTTGTTATATTAAGTATATTTTATCTTTTAAATTTTATTATAAAAGATAAATGATCCAAAATCATGGAAGGCTCAAACATATATGATATTAGTTTTTAAAATTCAAGGTGTTCTTACAAATTATAAACACAATACATTTATGTCAATTACCTTTGATAACAAAAACATACACAACAGAAACACAAAAAAAAAGGTGGAAATACAGACCAAATTAGAAACTCATGCCAAATTCTTAAGTTTTCAATTTTAACCAAGGGATTCCAACTATCAGATCTATTTCTGACAATTGGGTGCACAATCGTTTTTAGTTGTAATAGCACGAGGTGGTAAAGTTTCAATTGGATGTACAAAATGGCTTTGTACACCATCTGATCTTGAAGGACATTTAAGGTGCAAGTCATAGTTTTTCTCATGTAGATCCTTTTATTACACCAACTTAACATTATGGAGATGAATATTGGTTTGGGGGTATGGTCTGTTAATGCACTTGAATGGGGGTTCGTTAATAATAATTCCTCTGAGAAATTATTATGCACTTGACATACTGCAAATTCTCATATTCCGAGTGATGATAACAATACAAAAGCCACTTAATTCGATTATAGTTTTTCATTTTTTTTTGTTTTATTTTAATGTGAGCATGTGATGTTAAAGGCGGTATAAAAATACTCCCAAATACAAAGGTAATAATTGTACCATGGATAAATGACGGATTTTACGTTTATTTTACAGTCAAAGTTGCGGTCTAGGCCTAAAGTATATATATTAAAAAGGAGAGGTTGAGCCGGGGCCTTACGGCCCCGGTGATATCTAGTTAGTATATAGTTAATCTCTTCATTTCAGTGGCTAATTATCTTCACCTAGATATTAAGCTTACATAATATGGCACGTGGCATGCAAGCCACGTTCAACTGACCATACGATGTACGTAAAGCTCTCGTGCATGAATACCTTAAACTTCCGTTGGACTTAAAGTTCAACTCACTTTACTTGGCTCCCAATGAAGTAAATAAAAATTATTTGAAATGAACACTTTTCCACCCCAAAATTTTCTGTGTTAGCAAAGAGTTTACTTTGGTTAAAAGTGATTAGAGTAAGATGAGATAACCTGTTAATACTACGCAAAGTGGTAAAAATAGCCTATGTAATTCTGTTAGCTTATTTTATACTACATTTCCTTTAGCCATTTATGTTCACACATTTTGTGTAGTTTGAATATTCAGCTTCAAAAAGAGACAATTCGAGAAACCTTCATATCATATTGTACAAAGTGCCACACAACACTGATGAATAACCTTTAGGAAAAGTACAAAAGGGGTAATCTGACCTAGAAATTAAATAATTAAGACATAGACTAGCTTAGCTTCAAATTTCAAACCTATGTCTTACTAGTCCGGCCTCAATGTGTACTCCTCCCAACTTTATGTCAGGAAATATAAAAGTCTTTTTTTTTTCGAAAAGAAGGATCAGATCCTCATTCATTCATTGAAATAGAACCCTGCTGTAAATCATGGCTGGGATATCGATTACATTGGTAGTTCCAAAATTGGAATTGTAAATTGTTCATTAGGGTTCTAAAGTTTTCCCCTGACCAATACTTCTTGAGACCATGACGGTTACAAAAATTGGATAAATGAACTGCCTCAATTATATGGTATCTACTTTTTAAAATAAAACCTTGCGCTTTAAAATTTATGCAAGTTCTTGGATCTACGTTGTAATCTTCACCGATAGTGTATCTCTTTTCCCTAGCCTTAGCATACATTTCCATTAGCAACATGAGAGTCGGTTCGAATCGCTTTGGAAGATAATATTTTGTCCTCTACATTTTGTCGCTAATTGGAAAGCTTCTTTGGCTCCAATTCTCTCAGTTCTTCTGGGTAAAGCAGTTTGCATGGCTACCACTTCCTTCATTAATGTGACCTGCATAATCGTAAATAGTTAGTCCCACTGCGAGTTTGCCTTGAAATTTGACATTGACAAAGCAATGTTAATTTTCATGATCATAAAACTGTCACTTCTATTTGGTTCCTCTGTTGTGATTTTGAGATTTTCATCATTCATAGGATTGTAGTAAAGGTTTTGCATAATATCATATTCCATTTTGTTCATGTTCATGCAACTATTTATGAACCTAACTATTGTTTTGGCTGTTTCCATGCTATTCAACTTAATTTTTCTGAACACTACATCACATCTTGCCTTCCAAACATGCCAGCTCACTATACTGACACAATTGCAGCTTGTTGACACAATTACAAACCAATTGCAGCTTTCAATACTTGTAAGGCGTGGGACTACAGTTTAAGAAGTAAATTATTTTCTTGTGTTTCTTGATAACCCGGCTAATTCGGGGCCTAGGCCCAATTATTTGAACCTCGATAAACGAATGTTCGATAAATGAATAATTTCGCCAAATGAATAATTTTCTCTGGTCCCGATTAAAGCCAAAGTGATAAATGAATAACCTCGTTTAATGCATTAATGAATAAAAAAAAATTGAATCCTTAAAAGCCCTATAAAAATATAAATGAATAATAACTAAATTTCCATATAAAAATAAAATAAAATACATAACCAGTAAATTTTAAATAAAAATACATTTAGAAATAAACCTAAAAAAAATCATATATGGTTAAATGACTTTTTTTTCAATCTAACCAAAATGAATCCCATCCTTAATGCAATGCTTGCACAATTTCTGGAATATTTTGCTCGTGATGTATCAAGTAATTTTTAAAGAACGCAAAATTGGGGGATATAAAAAAGGAATTGGGGATATTGATTACTTCTCCCAACCCATGGTGTCTGCTAAGGGGTGACTTTTGGGTATGAAAATACAAAAATACCCTTCCCTCAAATAAAAATTAAAAAACTTAAAATCAAAAAACAAAATCATATCCCCCATTTCCATCTCCACTTCTTATTAATCACTTTCAGGGTTAGAGCTTTGAAACCCAAATATTCCCCATTCCCTTTCAAATTATAAACTCTCCCCACTCTCTTTCAAATTCTCTTCTCCTTCTCTGCCGGCTCCTCACTTTGGAAACAATTTTTTTTTTTAATTCGGAAGTGATGAAGATCATGCTGCAAGTGATGAAGTCCATGCCTAAATTGATGAAGACCATGCCGGAAACTGGTGTCGGCATGCTTGGTAACTAACATTCAATGCCGTAACTAAGTACCGGCATGCTCAATAGAAATCTATCAATGCCGGTAGTCGAGTGAAAATAAAATTGAAGTTTCCTGGATACTTTTCATCATGTGCCGGCATAGAAATTTAAGCAACATACTATGCCGGAAACCGGTGTCGGCATGCTCGAGAATTAACTACTTGTCATAGGAAGTGGGTGATTAAAACCGAGAAAAAGCTCAAAACGGAATATTTTTTACATCGCCGGAAGTGATGAAGACCATGCCGGAATTGGTGAAGAATCATGCCGGAAAATGGTGCCGGCATGCTCGATAGAAATCTATCAATGCCAGTAGTCAAGTGAAAAAAAAATTGAAGTTTCTTGGATACTTTTCATCATGTTCCGGCATAGAAATTTAAGCAAAAACCATCTTAGGAAAATAGTTCCGGCAAAAAAATCAGATAAGCTGTGCGGGAAGTAGGCGATTACAACCAGAAAAATAGGTTTTGAAGATCAAAACCTGAACAATTTTGTAACGAGACAAAGTCTCGTTGGGGCTACGTCGAACCCCCCGGATAGTGGCAAACAATTTATGAAAATTTCCAGCAAATGCCGGCATGGTTGTTTGGTTGAATACAATGCCGGCACCGAGATATTTCAGCTGCAACAATGGTGGATTCAAGGAAAAAAAAAATCAAATTTTCAACCTCTTAGCAGCAATTCTCTCTTCACAATCATCCTCCACTTTCACCAAAAAAAGTTCCCTCTCAAAAAAAAATTCCATCTTTCTACTCTCACCTCATTCACCCAAATACAAATACACACTAATCATTTAACAAATACTTAAGATGTTTACTAATTATTATTGACCACTAAACCTGATTAGTGAGGGGTAGATTAGGATTTAAAAAATACTTAGATAAGGGGTGATCCCAAATTGATATCTGGATCCAGTTTTTGTCCTTTTCTTATATCCCCCAATTCCTTTTTATATCCCCCAATTTCGCGTTCTTTTTAAAAGTAACCATCACTTGAAAGGCATCTTGAGATGAAATATTTGGTACAACGCTACTATCATCTGGTTCAGTATCATTCTCGTCATTCATTACTGACTCAATAATTTCTCCGTATGTTGGATATTCCATCACTACATCATTCTCGTTAGGATGGTTTAAAACATGTCCAACGTCCATCAGATTTCTATAAAGTAAATAAAAAATGACACCAGTTAATCCTTGGATATCTTCTTCTACTTGACCATTTTCTAGTTCTGGAACATCTATATCTTTGAACCAAATCTTACAATGACGGAAACAGTTTGCAATTGTTTTTTCCCTCTAGCTACATTTGTACATCTTCTCTTATACAATTTAACTTCTTAATTAAGAAAATATTGTTTAAATGAATAAATATTCATTTATCGATAAATAATAACCCCGCTAAGCGAATATTTTTTCTTGGTCCCGAGGTCATTCATTTACCGAGGCTTGACTGTATCAAATTTTTCTCCCAACTCTACTAATAATATGGGGTGCCAAACTTCACAAAATGTCTAATTTATCCCCAAATTAGTTCCTAAAACTAACTAATACAAATACTAATCTTTACCGTTTTCAGTAAACTCTAAAACATAAAAAACCTAAATCAAAAAAAATTAATATTTTCGTCCTAATTTTTCCAAAATCTCAAAACCCTAAGCAAAAACAAGAAAAATTGTTCCTTTTCTCCAACGATTTGCGATTCGACCCAAAGGTAAATCCCCGTTAACCCGTTCTAGTATTCGCATTTCTTTAGTGATTTATATGTTCAAATATTTGATTTCTGAAAAATCAAAATCTCTGATCTCCAGAATCGATTTATGTTGACATATCGTATAAACTGATTCCGGGTTTTGTTCTTCAGACATGAAGAGCATGCAGAGTAATCAGTTTGTATGATGATTAACATAGACTTCAGGGTCCCAAATCGGAATATGGAAAGACATCACCAGAATCGGTTTATAAGTGCATTAGCATAAGCGGATTCTGGGTACTAATCTCTCTAACTATGGGTTTCCACATTTGGATTTTATTTGCTTGTTAATGTACCGATTGTCAATTGTCTCTTCAGATTCCATTTTACAATCAGTTTTTATGTATTTACCACATAAACCGATTCTTAATATTTGAAATTCCTGTGTGTTTTTGTGTTTGGAATCAGATTACATATGCTTTCCTATGTATCGATTGTTAACTAGATTTTTTTTTTTTTTTTGTAGATATGGACTTCGGCCACCTAGCATTTTACTCTCGAGAGCTCACCCAGGAGGATATTCACCGGGTACCACAAGTGTGCCACACAGAAGCATCTACAAGTTCGCCTATGGCGGTGAGACCCGTTTGGAGGAAGCCATCGCACTGGCAGAGCTCGTTGAGGTCATCAGGTTTGCGAGGAGAAAGAGGGATTTGATTTCAGCTGAGAGGCTTCGCGACAGGACATTTCGAAGGTATGTTTGAAGAAAAGGATGAAGTTCAAGCCCTTCTTTGGCCGGAGTTATTCTTCTTTGCAAATGCTTCGGTGTTGTTGCTCCACGATCTTTGGTGCTCCATAATTTATAAGTTTACGTTTTTAAGTTTATGTTTTAGATATTAAAAGTTTAAGTTTATAGGACTTGGTTGTTTAAGTTTTAAGTTTTGACACTCTTTTGGGATGGTTAGGGTTTATATTTTGGATGATCTTGGTGTTGAACTCAATGCACTTAAAGTTTTAATTATAATTATGTGTATCGTAAAACAAGTTTGTGCATGCTCAATAATATTTTTTTTCCAAACACAGTCAAAAAATCGGGCTACTTGATATGTCAACATACCCCCTGATTGTCGAGGGTCCATAATGAAATCGGTTTATGTGTGGGGTCATTATAATCCGATTATTATTGGTTTATGCGATTTTTTCGGTATCTTTTTCTATCTAGAATCGGATCACATGTGAAATTATATAAATCGATTATTGTCGGTGAAAATTCAATTTTTTTACTTGTCTTTAATCGGTTTATTTTGGCTAATATAAAGACTGATTTTTGAAATGCCTAAATGCATCCATGATTCCTTTATATATGAAATGCCTCAGATAATTAGAGCTAGCCCAACTGAATGAGGTGCCCCCCCCCCCACACACACACACACAAATCCTCAAAATATTAGTCGCAGCAGACTTTAGCCAGTGAATCACCTGCATTAGGTAGTTTTCACGTGGTTATATAGATAAATCACACAGAGTAGAAAAAATAATATATAAGAAAATTGCTAGCTATCCTTCTGTTATTTTTAAGTTTTAATTTTTAATACCAAAAATTGTACCATCCCACACCTCTCTAATCATGCGGATAACTTGAACACGATATGGAATGGGAGTACCATATTTTAATTACTTAGTATTAGTATCTTTCAAAATCTCCACCGTAAGAGCAGAAGCCTAATCACCTATATCTAGGGGTGGGATTTGGGTTGGTTTAACCCACCTAACTCGTGCCCAACACGAATATTGGGCAGATATGGACAACGTATTTGAAATTTTGCTAAATTTGGGCACAAATTTCATAAAACGAATTAAACTTGAGCATGCATGAACACGAATATCTGTAATCCGAGTAACCCACCCAACCTGAGAAATTATAATATAATTACATAAATTATCTTTATAATTAAGATTATTGCCAATTAGAGTACTTTTAGTTATTATCTTCAAATCTAACAATGAAAATACAAATTATATTTATTTTAGTAATAGTTCAATATGAAGAAAAGAAATATATTATTGTAAATAATCTGAAGTGATTTAGAAGTTTAAGATAAATATTGTAATTAAATCTTACTATTATTATAGTTTGTTATTTTTTATTATCATATTAAAAAAATAAAATAAATTTTAAGACTTATATTGAGAAATTAGGGTTTAAAGTTCAAGCTTGGGCCAACCAGGGGAATATAACTTGGGTGGACTTGGGCAGCGCCTCCACGGGTTCCACAAATACGATGGCAATGTGGGAAAAAGAATTTTAGCTCTGGTCTGGCTCATCTGATCCTTCTAACCCGACCAACCAACCCAAATCCCACCCCTACCGTCCACAAAGCAAAGCAAAGCAAACAAAAATGAAAATGAATCCTCGAGCAATTGGAATTGGAAAATATAAATTGTCTAATAATACAAGTACAACCACCAAATATCTGACCAATTCATTACTCGAAAGAAATGACACTCGGTTATAACATTTGCTCACTGGCCAGGGGCGGAAGCAGTATGAAGCAATGGTGTGTAACGGAAATGATAGATAAGCCGAGAAAATCTATCAAGATTTACTACCGACAAAAACAAAGAATGGGATCCACTCTGGCCCATTCCTAATCTAAATGGTAGAGAACTTTCATCTCGTCATTCATTTCTCTGTCGGGAGATTTATCAGGAGAAAGCCCGATTGGTATAGTATCTCCCAATGTGTCTTGAATCTTGAATTTTTATACAGGGTATTGATTTTGAAAGCCCGGATCGTCTGCAAATTGAATTTTGCACCCTCTTAGAAATGTGGAATTGAAATCCCCAGAGTGCAAAACCTGACTCCTAGTCTTAATTCTCACTTCTCATTCACGTACTGGTAATATTTTCTCACAACAAGGGAATCAGAGACACGAGAATTACAGTCATTAAAGAGAACTTAACAATAATAACAAGGAGTAGGTGAACACTTCGATTCTTTGACGTGCAATGGCAACCAAAAAAAATACTGCTGAACTTTTTATTATGTTGTGTATATTTATTCTTGTATCCCTCTCTTAAATTCCTGGCTCCGCCCTGTCACTGACTAACGCATTAAGTTCTAGCACAAATATCTCAACACCACATAAAGAGTTTTTTTTTTTTTTTTTTTGGCTAGTAAAACATTGTGCATATATCACTACTACTAAAAATAGGTTCCTAATTTATTTATTCAAATAACTTCCTCCCCACCCAATTAGACCGGATTGATAATTTGACTTAATCATTGTCACCAAATGAATAGGGTCATGTTAAGTGTAATTACGTAATATAATACCAAATTTAATGCCATATAATTAACAAATAATCACAATTTAATTAAAAAAACCCATCATAAAGGACTAGATGCACCTTTCCCGGATACTTGCAAGAGTATCAACACACCATTTCTTCTTCTACTTAAACACTTTTTTTCATTTCTTCTTCAACCAAAACTCATCTCTCTTTTTCTCAAAATAACAAACATGGGTTCTGAATTGTTCTACAGAGGTCATGATGAAGAAGATGAAACTCAACAACAAACATCAGATGTTGTTTACACACCAAAACCAAACAAACCATTGTTACTCATAACGCGTCCAATCCGTTACATTCTTCGCGAACAGAGATTAATCTTCGTGTTCATCGGTATCGCCATCGCCACTTTGATCTTCGCTTTGTTACCTTCTTCTTCGTCTCCATCGCCTTATACCAAATTCGAAAATGATAACGCATTGATTGCCAACACTTATTTCCCGAGTTCGGAATCCAACCGGATACTGTCACAAAAGAGCAACGTTTATCATGAAAACCGTGGTGGTATGGGTCTGATCAGTGCAGGAGGTAAAATCCCATTAGGATTGAAAAGAAAAGGATTGAGAATTGTTGTGACCGGTGGTGCTGGATTTGTTGGTAGCCATTTAGTTGATCGGTTGATAAACCGCGGTGATAGCGTCATCGTCGTCGACAATTTCTTTACAGGGAGGAAAGAAAATGTGATGCATCATTTGGGGAACCCGAGATTTGAATTGATAAGACATGATGTGGTTGAACCTTTGTTGTTAGAAGTTGATCAGATTTATCATCTTGCTTGTCCTGCTTCTCCTGTTCATTACAAGTTCAATCCTGTCAAGACAATCAAAACAAATGTGGTGGGTACTCTGAATATGCTTGGATTAGCTAAAAGAATTGGTGCTAGATTCTTGCTAACCAGTACTAGTGAAGTTTATGGTGATCCTCTTCAACACCCACAGGTTGAAACCTACTGGGGTAACGTTAATCCTATCGGTAAGTCTCTATTAATCAGGATTTTTTTTTTACCAGTAAATTAGGATGCAGACGAATTTCGATTTTTATTTTATTTTTCTATTTCATATATATTCATGGTTGTAACTTGTGAAACGTGACACCCGTGATTTGCAACACTTGGTGGTTTGTAGGTGTGAGGAGTTGTTATGATGAAGGAAAACGTACTGCTGAAACTTTGACAATGGATTACCATAGAGGTGCTGGTGTTGAGGTAAAATTCTCGTTTTTAGGCAAAAAATTTCTACATAAATTGTGCAATGTGCGTGCATTTATTCTTGTGGGTTAATCATACAGGTTAGGATTGCTAGGATCTTCAACACATACGGACCTCGTATGGGTATCGACGATGGCCGTGTCGTCAGTAATTTCGTCGCTCAGGCATTGAGGAAGGAACCAATGACAGTGTATGGAGATGGAAAACAGACCAGAAGTTTTCAATATGTTTCGGATCTGGTAATAATAATTAACATTAATCTTTGCATTTATTATTAATTGTGGATTAATTACTAATTAAAGTTGATAATTATAGTGTTTGATTTTGGGAAAAGTTCTCAAAAAAAATTGACAGTAATGGACCCCCTTTGAATCTTTCAAGATTGACGGAAATGAGGGGTTTTCATGACTTGGTGTCTTGGTCCATCCATGGGGATTAGGATTCTATTTTGGAACTTTGACTCATGGAGAAAACAAGAGGCAGGTTACGGTCTAAGACAAATAAAACAAGTGGGAATGGGTCAACGGCGAGGGTTCCGATAATCTTCTCGTACCGGATTATTTTTGAAATAACATGTATTGCTAGATTATTGAAGATTTGATAGTCATCCGTAGGGTGTGAGATATGTAAAGAGGTGGCTGCTATGAAGCAATAAGTACATGCTAAATGAATGGGACACGCGTTGGGTCGTGCTTGGAGTCTAAATATTATATTATTTTTGTCTGTTTCTTTTATTTTTTTGACATTTCAATGATAATGAAACAGGTTGAGGGTCTGATGAGGTTGATGGAAGGAGAACATGTAGGTCCATTCAATCTTGGTAACCCTGGTGAATTCACTATGATGGAACTCGCCCAGGTAAAATATGGAGCAAATTAACTGGATGCCGATTAATTTGAATAATAATGATGGCCGACTGATACTTTTGAAATTTGTAGGTGGTGCAAGAAACAATTGATCCAAATGCAAAGATTGAGTACAGGCCAAACACAGAAGATGACCCACACAAGAGAAAACCAGACATCTCCAAAGCTAAAGAACTACTTGGATGGGAGCCAGCCGTGTCTCTTCGCAAGGGTCTTCCTCTTATGGTCTCCGACTTCCGTCAGAGGATCTTTGGCGATCACAAGGATAGTGCTGACTTATCCATGGCTACAACTACCAACTGAAGAAACCAAAAACAGAGAAATAACAAGAATAGAAAAGAGAGAGACATAAGGAGGTGGTAGATAGGTAGTACAATGAAAGCATAAAGCAGCATTTTCCCCTCACTGTGGATTTGGTTTCATCTTTCATTTCAAGAGTTGGATTTTACATTCATATTTTGTAATTTTTTTTACTTTCTGGCTGATGTTTTCTTTTCGTTTAATATCATAACATAGAAAAGCAAGATTGTCCAATTTTGCTAATCATCATAATATACATTGGACTCTGTCCAAGTTTTTACAAACAGTTTTTCAATCGAATAACTTGTTGCAAATGAAATGCAACGAAGTATATAAAGAGATCAAGAAACAGCCGACAGTTTCATTACTAGCCACCCGAACAGGATGGTGAGCATTCACCTGAATATTAGTCAGACAACTTTAAAGTCTGCAGGAGCCAGGTGAAATGTTACACCATGGCTAGCGCTGCAAGTTTCTAGAGAGAAATAACTAGTGATAACTCGGAGCAAAATGATGTAGATAAGTTGTACAGGTGATGATATTCAGTTACATATTTCCCTCTAATTACTCAAAGCAAAATAAGATGCTTAAAATCCAGTATTTCCTCGTTCAAGTTCGCAAAACAAGTGATTGACAAGCCTCTTATACGCCTACAGTTCTTTTCAAGTTTGCAAAACAAGTGATTGACAAGCCTCTTATAAGCCTACAGTTCTTTTCTCCCCACAGCTAATTATAAGCAGCAACATCACTTAGGATTCCTGAGAACAATAATAACAGAGTCTCCTCGAAGGAACATCTTGCTGATGAACCTATCCTTGTTCACAGGAAGGGCTTTTTTCTTGCCTTTCCCTGTCTTAGGTACCTGTATGCAAAAACGAAAGCATTTAGTAGATGTATAAGGTTACTGTATGCAAAAACGAAAGCATTTAGTAGAGGTATATGGTTACTTATGACAATACAGACCTCTGTCCACATCTCACGGACATTTTCAAGAACCATGTTGCAATGACGATCAAATGCTCTCACGCGTCCAAGAAGTTTTCGGTTGTTGCGGCAATTTATGAGCACCTGAGGAATGGCAAAAGATGTGAAAACATGGAAAATAAAACAAAAAAAAAGCAATGTTTACAAAACTAGACACACCCCTTGGTTATAATCTTTTCATATACTTATAATCTTTTCATATACTTAGCCGGTAAACAGCAATCGGCCAAGGCTTGACAAAGTTGGGATATACTACATATAGGAAGGAGTATTTTGCTCAGGGATATGGCAAGGAATAATCGTGCATGTACATGGACAAACTCGTCAGCGAGTATTCTTTGAAGTGCAATTCATATCGATAATCTTTCAACCAAAAAAGTTTTAGGCTAATTTTCTGTTCAACCAAATTTGCCTAAACAAATCTTACCTGAGTGTTGTTTTTCACACTCATCATCAAAACAGAAAGGGGTCCGGTGTTGAATTCCTCTTCCTCAGTCTTGCCACCCTGCCAACAGAGATTGGTTAGTCAAATGCATAAAAATGTTCCTCAAAGCAAAAGGCAGCATGACATGAAGATTAATCGACTGATTAAGAAAGTTAAACTACTCGGCAAAAAGACAGACATTCTCATATAAGTAGATGCGCAATCATAAGCGGTAAGCTCATAGAAGATGCTAAGTTCAAAAATGGTTAAAGAAAACACATCATGATGACCTAATTCTGCTATATATATTTATATCCATTTAAGCATGCACAGGGGCGAAACCAATTTTTGTAAGTTTCAACTACATCGATTAATATTTTAGATGTGAGACTCCATGTTGTTTTTTGGTGCAGTCAAATGCCCCACACATAAATGCACTCGTTTAGTAAGTCCTGCCAATGCCTTCACTATTGCATAAAATTTCATCATCCAACCTACTTCAAACCTTTACGGTCTCGTGACATAATAGCTTGGACCAAAATCAATAGAGCTAAACATTTTCAATTAGATAGTGATTATACAAACCTAGACATAACAGCTGCATCAGTAAAATTGGTACTCAATTGAGGCGTGAGCACACTAATACAGATTATTGCCACAAAATACAGTACATAGCATAGACATCAGAAGCAAAGACAATTTTAACGACAAGAAAACAATTGATCCTAGAATAAAAATTCTAGTTATAAGAAATCCCAACCATCTTAATGTCCACGCTTGGGTTACAAGCTCACACTACAGAGCTAGACTTTTACTTTCATGGTTCTAGGCACCATCCAGTTATCACATCTTTATAATGTGCATTATCGCTTACGGTCTAAAACTGGAAAAAATAAATAAAAGAACTTTAAACTTTTGTCTCCATCATATCTCGGAACTTTTTTCAATCATCTAAGCAAATGGAAATGATGAGCTGTATGCCTTTCAGGAATTTCATCCTCAGTAGACTAAGCCCAAAGTTTTCAAATAAAAATGCCAACCATGAACCATGGAAAATTTTAGAACATAAGCCATCGATTCTTAAATTGTCATGAACCCAGCCGTCAATTTAATTACAATACGTCCATCAAAATTTTAACAAAGGTCATGTAACGGCAGCTAGACATACTCCAAAAAGACAGAACACAAACACATAGCATAAAACCATCAAGAGTAAGTTTCATCAAAAGTATTGAAATTCATAGAGAGGTACAAAAAGATAACTCACATTAGTATCCTCTTCCATAGGCCGACTGCAAAGAAGAAAAACAAAACCAACATTAGCAACCAAACAACAAAGGAAACTGAAATTTCTAACTTGTAACCACTACAGAGAGAGACCTAAAACTCTTGACAACCAAAACCCATAACAAAACCAACGAACCGCGCTCCATAAAATAATATCTAATGAAAACCTAGCTTTAAGTTTTGACCAAACGATACTGATAAAAAATCAAGTTAGCCCCAAATCAAAATCTCACATGAACTACAGAGAAGAAATAATCATTGTGAATGAACAGTGTATAGAAATAGTTACAAACATACCTCATGTTGAAAGTAAGATGAGATGAACTGTAACCTAAAAACAAAAACATTGAAAAAGAATCAGTGGTTAGAAGAAGTAATTACACCAAATAAACCACGAATCTAGTTAAAGTATAGAAAATAATCAGATCATTAGATAGACGGAAGAAAGAAACCTGACGGAGTGTGTTGAGGTTTTAGGGTTTTTGCTTCTCTCCCGAATCCAACTTTTGTTTCGCTTCTTCGGACTGGAAAGAAAGAGAGGAAAAACGAGTGAGACTTTTTAAATATAGAACTTCATGGGCCTCCTAATGGGCTTAATTTTGTTTTACAACCGACCTAAGAGGCCCCTGAGGTCCTCCTGAATCATTTTTTCTTTTCGTAGAGTTTCCTTTTTCAGCTTATTGATTTCTGATTTCAGTCAGTACCATAGATGCATTAGGATGTCTGTCACTTCCAAAACCGATACCCTATACTGGCGCAAACCATTATTCGAATTCAGACGAAGACATAATATATGAGATTCATCTCGTATTAAGGAGACTGGTTCGCCTGAATTTGGCTTTCTGGCTCAATGCGACTCCTGCTGTTATTGACTGACACAGAACTGCATTGTTAGCTTTTCCATGCTTACTTGCAAGTTTTAGGATGAGCTTCATTATAACAAATGTCGTTTTCCAAACGTGTATATTCCCAATGAAATATAGGCCTTACCAACCAACCAAAATTGCCAGACCTGGCAATGATGGTTCATGAACAGAGCAAATGAGATTTTCAAGACTCTTCAGTACATTATGTTCTGGAAAACCTATTAACAAAGCCAAGTATTCCTGCTGCAGTTACCAAAATCAGTCAATGAATTTCTAATACAGAAAACTAAAGTTTCACTTATACAATCTTACATTAGGATAAACACGAAAATCTAGTCTACGGTTCAAAGGTTGGAACTTGATCTACGCGACCTTACATGGCCTTGTAGGTAGTTCTCTGAAGCATACCCCTCTATAGGTCTTTTTCTCTCTTTTTTGCCAAATATGACACTAACCTCTGATTTTATTTTCAGAGTATGTTACATTTGCATTGTCTGTCTTTCAATTCTTCTTTCATCCCTTTTGGCAGAATCCTTCTGAGTATTGATAACATGTGACAGATTCAGGTTACTCACATGAAAACTCGCAGACATGTCTTTCAACTCTGGTGAACTAGTGGGAATGAAATCTTAGTGTAATAATGCCTTGTAGAATGATGATACATGCGAGCAAATTTAGTCCACCCTCCTGCAGGATATCACGTAAGTAATGTTTCAGAGTGAATATTAGAACTTGTTTGTAAACTTACTACAGTATCACAAAAAAGGAGGCATACCAACAAAAAAAATTGAGATACAAAGCATACCAATAAAAGGATGTGATTGTTGTCCTTAAAATGTCGGACCTTGAAGTTTGGTAATGAAGCCCGAAGCCGTCGAGCCTCATCTACACTTGGTAATCCTTTCCACTAAAATACAAGTATATAACAGGTTTCAAAGATGTGAAATTGATAACTTACAGATATACATTGTAACAAAGTAGTCAGGTTTCTCAACATTTTTCCAAGTCTTTGTGACACCTGGTAATCCTTTCTTCATATTGACTATTGCCACCTTGGTAATCCTTTCTTAATATTGACTATTGCCACCTTCATCGTGACACCTGAAATGACAATTCAGAGTTACACACAAACAATTAAACAATGTTGTGGTTCAGAGGTTTCAACAGAGAATTCATGAAATTCTAAAGAAAACATAAAAAGCGATAACGCTGTTGTAAGGATTCAAGGAGAAGAACACGTACCTGCAATAACGCTAAGAAGGTATATAAAGATAATACGGAAACTATTAACAATTCAGGACGCTAACAAAAGAAAAATATTTGTTGAAGTATGGAAGTGCTAACATCCTCCAATGGAATCCCCAACTAAATAAATTGGTTTATTTGGAGATGAAGCATGTTCAACCCTTGCAGCATTTTCGATGATTTCCAGCAGCATAGGGAAAACATGCAATTAGAAAGCATTGATGGGGTTATGGAAAAAAAATTAGTCTAACATTAGCAGAGATGATCTGTAATCATCACTATCTAACCTCTTTCTTCTAGTGATAAAGTATACGAATTCAACAAGGTAGCTACAGATACTGTATAGTACTCAGCAAACATTTTGCGGAAAACACGTAATCAGCAAGTATCAATAGATTCAATACCTTCAAGTGGTATATATGCAAACACCTAACTTCAAAAACCCTGCATGCATAGCATGAAATGGAAGTCTAAAGTTGCATATGTTGTACGGTAAAACTGCTTAACTATTACCTGATGGACGACCCGCAAAAGCGCAAAATTGACCTCCAACCCGACATCCAGATTCAAAAGTTCCATGTAAAGGTGAGTTGGAAATAGAAGAAGCAAAGAATGTTATAGTTGGGGCCATGACTTTGCTGCGTGCAAACTGACTAGTACAGAAAGCTTAAATATTTGTTCTTTGCAATCAAATCTTCTCTATATAGGAAACTGAACTAGGGAGCGAATCAGGTTTCTATTCGAAGTATAAAGAACCTATAGAAACTGGAAAAGATATAAAAACCTATAGAAGCTTAAAATGTTATAGAATCTATAAGAAAGTAATCACTTAAAGATCCCTAACAGCAAACCAGTAAAGAACAATTGTGAATGAACAAGTTCCGAATATAACAATAGCAACAACTGATATATAATCAAACTAAGATCCCTACAATATAAGTGCAGCAGGTACAATAGCGTAACAAGTAGTTAAAAATAGTGGCATCGAATCCCCGACACAGTCACGTGGTACCTTATGGATCACAGCTTTTTATTTTATTTTAAATTTTGAGTACAGATATGTTACAGTTGAGGCAACAGACTTTGCTGCAAGCAAACTAACTTGCAAAAAGGCTGGAATCTTTATAGGTCCAACTTCAAAGATACTGCCCAACAATACCATACACTGGAATCGGATAAAACTTCCCTACACAATTTAGTACTAAATTACCAGAACCTAAGATTTAATGAACATGTTCAAATTACAAAGTAACTGAAATAAGATCACATATAGATCCCTGCAGTATAATGTAACATAGCAGATAATACGGCAACAGACGAATGACACACAAAGAGAACACTAATTAGAAGAGTGCTAGAGACAGAGTTGGAACACCAAAATAATCTACTTGAATAAAGGGGTAATCAGGTAAAGTATAAAATGGTGGCATTTAGCACATGTTCCCTTATCCTTCTGCAAGGACTCTAGTATTGATGGAATAATATGAAATCTATTTCATCATCTGAAGAAAAATATGCCATCCTTCCACAGAGAAACCAAACAATCAAAGAAAAAAATTTCAATAGTGAACACCCACATATATACAGTTCAACTAAAATCAGGCACACACCCACATATGACAAGTGACGGTCTAGTGTGTGTCTACCCAGGAAAGAATTGGACGAAAAGAAACCAAATGTGCAACTAATACAGCTAAATAGTGTAGAGTTGATTGTGACCAATTTTTCTACCTGGATAGTTAAAGAGTGTTATCATCTTTTACGCTTGATGTCCAACTAAAGCCTGATAAGGCTTATACTTTCCCTGCCACGAGGATATTCGTCTCTTCAACAACTTGAGTGCCTCCAACTCCTCCTTCCCAAAGTTTCTAGTAGGAGAATCAAACTTCAACTCAATTGGGCACAGATCATCAAATATTTCTGAATCAGATTTGTTCGCTTTCATGATGAATGTCGCAGAGGTATCCTCTGGAACAGGTTGTTCCACAGAGTGGCGGTTCTCACTAGTGAATGATGTCGGTTTATAAAAGACCAATGACTTTACCTCTTGGAAAACACTAAAGCTTTCGTCCATGTCATCATCAAGAGAAACAGCATGGGAGTCAAGTATATCAGCAGAAGAGCCTGGCAAACCCATAGTGTTGGCCACTCTCATGATCTCATTGCATTGGTGAGTTAATGAGAATTCATTTTCTTCATTTTTGTCTGCAGCTGATGCGCCCATCTCCTTTTCTACCTTATGAAGATTGACTAGAACCGGAAGAGGAAGCACTGGTCCCAAAAGATCATCACCAGGCTGCACTTTTTGGGACTTCTTATTTCTTCTCAAAGGCTTCCTGAATAAAAATGGTGGCAGCTGGGGAGACTTCGGAATATGTAAGAAGTCCATGGACACTACCTTAAAGTCCAATTTAATTTGCGGGAGTTCCGGATACGAAGAAAACCCTAGCTGTAAAGCACCAATGGATAGGCCAGTCCACATTCTACTTACAGCGATCTCATTTATGCTCATTGGAACACTAACAGAAGTCAAAACCTTAACAATATCAGGCAGTGACCCAATTTGATCAACACTAGCAGCCTTCAAATGCTCGTGCAAATATTTGTACTTTTCTTGAGTATATGAATGCGTACCACCAGAACCCTCCTTCAAGACTTTTGCAAGAAGATCGCCATTTAAATAAGAAAGGAGATAATCTAGCTCCCAATACTTCGTTTTCTTACAAATACCATCTCTCTGAAACAAATCCATACGAAAGTCTTCATCCGATGATACAGCTGGTTTCAAATGCTCTATTGCAGATGGTCTGTCAAATTCCCAAGAAGCACTGTACATCTCTGACTCGATCTTCCCAGAGGGCAACAACCTAATGAGTCCAAAACTGCCGCCAAGACCAGGTTCAAGATGGGTGTCTAAGAGATCTTCAGTGATGATGCAGAAGCCCATGATTTTTCTCTTAGGACACCTTGTATCTGATAATTCCTCTTGTATGAGGCAGTCACCACAATAGCATCGGGGACCGGACAAAGATAGATACGAAGGATGCCCCCATGCATATAAGGTGTGGCATAAGTCTGCAACTATAGAAGCCACTGATTTAGGTGGAGCTGGCAAAGGAGGCCCATAGAAGAATACACTGAAGTCATCATCCAAAAATGACCCCAGCAAAATGGCAAAACCTGATTGAGTGGCCCATTTATATTTGTCTCGGTCTACCTTGGACCTTAATTCGGAAAGTTCCAACACCTGCATATAAGTTGGTTTGTAATCAAGATTGTGAAACCATTGTAACACAGGAGATAGTGGCTTTCTGGTGTCTATGAGATATAGGCCACATTTGCTTGCTATACTGAAATTGAAACCTCCAGAACCCGCTCTACAAAACGTAATGAATTCGTCAGGCTCGTGCGTGCCAGCTAACAACTCCTCAGGCCCAGCTAATTGCAAGTCAGCAAACAACTCGATCTTTGCTAGAATGCTTGCAATATACTTGTCATGAAACCTCCCATCGACTTGGTAAACAACATCTGAACAAGCAATGACAAAAATCCGAGGATGCGAACCAAATTCACAACTCAACCATCTCGTATCTGAAGTTAATGTACCCAAATCTGAATCCTTCCATTCAACATCTAAACGAGTTCTGTCAGGAAAGCGACCCCAATCAAATAAGATGAGTTCACCACTATCTAACAAAACAAGACTTTCATAATTCACATGTGGACTCCAACAAGCATGAAGAACAGAAGCAGAGAACTGCTCGGAACCCAAGTTAACCAATACATGTTGATGTTCTTTACGATCCCAGCCAATCTTAAACCAATGGACAGAGTAGGTTGTACAAGCTGACAAATAACCTATAGTAACATCAGGAGGTGGTGGTGGAAAACCCTTACGAGTAACAAAATTAGCAGGCTTCCAAACTGAACTAACCATAATCTTAACAATCACACCGCAGTCACAGTCTGATGGATCATATATTTCTGGTATTTCATCTACTTTTAGGGATAGTTTAGCGCGCCCAAGTTTATGGAGATTATCCCCAGTAGGGAAGAAAACCAATATATCATTGTCAGGGCATTTGATAAAAGAGAGATTGTTGTTAGAAGAGAAATCATCAGACTTAACTTGCGTATTACATGGAGATGAAGATACTGTCCTTCGGGTTCCAGGAGAAGGGCTAAATAGAAGCGGACCGACTGTAGATTTTACTGCAGATTCAGGTAAAAGAAGTGGCGGACAAGGGACAAAGCCGATAGGGAAGTACGCTTTCCAGTCTTCGGAGTAATCCATGACTCAGAAAGATTAATTCTGAGTTGTATGTATCAACCTGAACAAACAATTCAAACCAATTGTGAGTGGTAGATTTTGAATTTGAACATCTATACATGAAAAAAAAAAAATATCTCAAAATAAAACAATCATCTTTATCATTAAAATCATCAGAAAAAAGAACCCAAAATTTTAGACAATGGAGAAGAGAAAAAATAAATGAAACTAACCTGATAGGATGATGTTGATGATAATAATAGTACTGATTCAAGAGAGAAAAATGACAAAGAATACTGAAAATGGTAATCTCAACGTAATAGATAGGGAGGAATGAGTTAGATTTTGATTCAGAGTTTAATCTAGCAAGAAGAGAACTGCCGCTTTTTTTTTCTAGGGTTTTTGTGAAAGTAAAAGAGGAGGAGAAGTGCGAGGGGTATGCGCTTTTCTTGACTTAGTTGACTACTTGATTGACCATAGCACTTAGTTGACTACTTAGGCTTAGTTTGGTATTTTCAGATTTTAGAAAAGACTTTTCATTGTGCGTTCTTTGTCTTTGTGATGTGAGAAAAAAGTTAGTTAGACGTTTGGTAAAATATTAATTAAAGTTGAAGCTTATTAAAAAAGCAATCAAAATGTGTTTGGTAAAATTTCAGATTCAACCATTGTTATTGTAACAAATGACAGAAACAGACATATCACTCATGGTAGTTTTATTCAATTTTATTGGGTTTAAAAATAATTAATTTTTTTACTGTATAATATTAATGTTCATACTAATTACCACTATCATTATGATTGTTAAGAAATTATTTTACTTAAAAATTAAGTAATTATTTAATATTTGTTTTTATTTTTATTTTTACTGTTGACAAATTAAGTAATTATTCAAGCAAAAAATGAAACTAAAATTAAGTAATTATTTAATATTTGTTTTTATTTCTACTGTTGACAAATTAAATAAATGGTATACAAAATAGTTCGAAATAATAAAAAATAATAATATTTAAAGAATGCAATATAAGAAATAGTAAAAAATTGATTATATATAAATTTAAGGGTAACTTTTGTCATTTATAAAATAAAGTAGGGATAAAAAAGATAAATCAAACATTAAATTTATGTGGGACCACATCTTATGTTTTTGTAGCTTTTAAAAGCTCCTCCTCCCCAGCTTTTAAAAATTGAGGAATTTGGGAAGTGCTTTGGATAAAAAGCACTTTAGTTTTTTTTTACCAAACACCAACTTCAAAATTTATTGACATATATAGGTTTTAAAAGTGCTTTTGAAAAAAATAAGCATTACCAAACTCAATTTTTAAAGTAACACCTTGTTCGGTTGGGATAACGGAAACTTAAGCATTCAATTATCCCTAATTCCAAGAATTAGATGCTAAGGAATTCCATTCAAATCCTAAAAATTAATGTTCCATTACCTTTGTTTTTACCCCGGCGTCAATTTCATTACATTGTTGGATCAATGTAACGAAAATCTAATAGTTTTAAGGGAATTGGGTTCCTATGAATTAAATTTCCTGATTACTTAGAGTTTATTTGCCTCGTTCAGTTCCAGAAATGGGTTCATTCCATAAGAATTAGGTAACCTAGCCTCCAATTCCTTGAAACAAACATGTTATAAAGGAAAATTGGTTTCAATAAAAAAAGAGTTGAAATAGAACCCACAATAAGAACAAGTGTTACGGAAGGAGAACACTCATTGCATTTAATGCTGGCAGTTGGTTCAATCCACGCGTAGACAGTTGGTCATTAGAGTCTTGTCAATGTCAGCTGGACCATTCTAGGTCGTTCATTTTGAATTTGTGTTGGGATATGTTAGAATAGAATTTGTCTTGGGTCGTTCATTCAGGACTTTGGCTTTCAGATAGAGATCAAATCAACTCACTTCTGGTCAATCATTTTCAACAAATAGGTTCGTCCCAGAATAGTAACTTCGACTTTGATCTTTCTAGTATCATAAATCCTTGCATCTCTCTTGAAGAGAATAATTCTCTGACTCTTATTCCCTCTAAAGAAGAAATCTGGCACACCCTATCTAACTTGAATCAATGGGGAGCCCCAAGGCCTGATGGATTCCAGCCGGGTTTCTTTAAAGCCAACTGGGACATTCTGGGAAAAGATATCATATGCACAGTCCAAGAATTTTTTCGGTCGGGTATCCTTGACAAAGATTCTAATCATTCCTTCATAACTCTCATCCCAAAAATTTCTACCCCTCAAACGCCGGGAGATTTCAGTCATATTAGCTTGAGTAATACTATTTATAAAATCATTTCCAAAATATTAGCTAATAGGCTAAAACCCATTCTAGGCAAATTAATCTCCCCCAATCAATCGGCCTTTTTACCTGGCCGACAAATCACTGATAACATCATAATTGCACATGAACTTATCCACTCAATGAAAACCTCCAAGAAGAAAAAGGGGTTTGTGGCATTGAAATTAGATCTATCAAAAGCTTTTGATAGGGTTGAATGGACTTTTATTGAGAAAGTTCTCCTATCCTTTGGGTTCTCAGAAGTCTAGACAAAACTCATCCTACAATGCATATCAACTACCTCCTTCTCAATCCTTCTAAATGGTTCCCCGGGTCCCATTTTCAATACTTCGAGAGGTTTAAGACAAGGAGATCCTTTATCTCCGTACCTTTTCCTAATTTGCATGGAAATTCTATCTAGACTCCTAGAAAAATCCATTGCAGACAAGCGAATTTATGGATTTCAAATCAACAATAAATCTCCCAATATATCCCACGTTTTCTTCTCCGACGACTGTTTTTTATTTACAAAAGCGGACCTAGGTGAAGCGAAAAGCCTGATAGAAATCTTATAACTTTTTGGGAACATCACTGGCTGAATGGTTAATCTTCAAAAATCTAGTGTCTACTTCAACCCAAAAATACATCCGAAACATGGGAAGATTTTAGCTAAAATCCTAAGAGTTCCGCTGATGACCAAAAATGATAGATACCTGGGAACCCCACTGTTCTTTGATAAGAATCGAAAAGCCAACTTTGAACCTCTCCTACAAGGATATTATGCTACTCTTCAAGGTTGGAAATCTAAACTCTTGTCTCAAGCGGGTAGGACTGTATTGATAAAATTTATCCTTCAATCTTATCCAACCTATCAAATGCAAGTTCTGGCTCTGCCAAAAGAAACCCTTGATCAACTCGACAGAATTCAGAGAAACTTTTGGTGGAAAAAAATGGACAAAAAAGAAAATGAGGATTTATAAAAGCTTGGAAGGGTATTTGCAAGCCCATTTCCCAAGGTGGGCTAGGAATTAAAAAAAACCTCATCATTTTAACTCGACTCTCCTCACTAAAGCGGCAAGTAGACTCGGTTACCGAACACGGCCAATTATGGGTCAAACCGTTAAAATCAAAATATTTTCCAAACTCGCACCCTCTAGAAAAATCCAGAACTTCGAATTTGTCTTGGATTTGGACCAGTATACAAAAAGGTTTAGAGCTAATAAAAAGTAACTACGTTTGGAAAGTCAAAAATGGAGCTTCGGTGAAAATTTGGGAAGACAAATGGGTTCCGAACACAGATATAATCCAAATAGTCCAAAGCGCAAAAGAACGGGCGCCAACAAGAGTTCAAGAATTAATAACGGACCAAAATAAGTGGGATCGGAAAAGCTAAATCAATTCTTTCTCCCGATAAGATAAGATTAAAATTCAAGCTCCATATCCAAGGAATCAAGAACAAGACACCATCGGATGGCACCATCATCACTCGGGCAAATTCTCGGCCAAAAAAATTTATAAATTTCTAGCCAATCGGATCAAGACATTAATAATCACGAGATTTCCCATGGAATAAGATTTGGAAAATACAAAGTTATTCCTATAATAAGGCTTTTCATCCTGAAATTGTCTCAAAAAGTTCTACCACATCCGCTAGACTAGGAGCACATAACAAGGACATTGACCCGATTTGCGGGTTATGTAATAATCAAGCGCAAGAAATAGAATCCCATCTTTTCTCGTGAGCGCTTGATTGCCGTAGTAGTCTAGTCCTGACTATTCCTAAATAATATCCTCTCCAATTTCACTCCCAATTCATTTATTTCCGGGTTAAATGGTGGATATCGGAGGCTAATATGAACCAATTTCACTCCCAATTCATTTCTTCGATCGTAAAGCTTTGGCTGGACAACTTAAATAAGGTAAGTACAGACGTTTCGTGGCCAGCGGAGAATACATTGCAAGAAATTAGGAAAATAGTTGGCGACCTTCCTCAAGCAAAAGTGAAATATATCAAGAGTAAGAATAACTCAGCAACGGACTATATTGCGAAGAAGACAAGGATTAAAAGCTTCAACACATGTCATATAACATGCATCAAAAAGTTCTCACAACTAGCATAGATTCTAATACTTTCCATAAAAATGATATTGTAAATCTCACGTACTATATTTGCTAGTTTATAAATTTTATTTTTCTATCAAAAAAAAAAAAAAAAAACGTGTACACATTTTCTTGATGGGCTTCGATTGTTGATCTTCACGCGTTCATCAGGTTAACAAATGTAGGGTGGTGAATTGTTCATCATGGTGTTTAATTATCAGCTGAATTGTTCATCGACACTTTCGGGATGAAAAAAAATGAGAAGTTCGGTTGAGAATTTGATTTTATTATTAGCCGAACTTTGCTCTGTAATTGTCGTAAGAAAAAAATTCATGCAATAAAAAAAATTGAAAAAAAATTGAAAAAAATAATAAAAATTGAAAATAATAATAATTAAAACTAATATTAATCTTTTGAATTGATTGTGTACACAGTGAAATGAGATGCTAATACAAAAAGGTAAGTACATTATATTTTATTGAACAAAATATTGTTAAGTCCTATAACTCTTGCCTAAAAAATCACTGCATAGTTACAACAAGTTTCCAGATTCAATTAAAATTTTAAATCTTTTATCATCTACAACTGAACAAGATACAAGATTCTTGCATATGCTCGGAACATGAAAACTTCATTCAATGTGAGAATATTATAAATATGAGCTTCTGCTCGACCTTTTCCTTTTATGCAACCTCTGTCGCAAATGAGTTACTCATAAAGAGTTTCTCGACATCCCTTATCCTCTCATAAGAGGTGAACAGGTCTCTGTTTCAACAAACATGCTTAGTGGCTTCAGAGTCCACCCCAGTCTCTCACATTGGTTATTAAAATAACTTCCTACATCACTGAACTCGTTCTAGTTTGTTTCGACTAAATTAGCATTAACTTCCTACTTATTAAGGTTTTTATGTTGTCTACACTTTACTGCCGTGTGGCCAAGAATTTTACAAACATAACAATCACCCTTAATTAAAGTAATGCCGGATTGATTTCTGAAACATACCTTTCTTACGAAGACTACGCTTAGAGTTGTGTTTGATGTTCTTTCCTTTGTCATCTTTTGAAGACTTGTATTCATCCACATGCGCCCGGTAGCCATGTCCCTTTTTAATTTCATGTCACAATCTTCGTTTATACTACGACCACATACACGGTAATTTCCCAATCACCTAATACACCACATCTCACAAACCTTAGTTCTGAATCGGAAAATAAAATATGAGTTTTGAAGATAACATCTAGATCTACAAACTTCGTTTGAATCACCATTTCAAAAAAACTCATGGTTACCCTATAAAAACTAATTTAGTCAAGAACAAATTTCTGCTTTCGTCAGAATTTTTCAGAACATTTCTCTCTGTTTTGTAAAATATCAAAAATACTTTTACAACTCCAAAATTCTTAAACTTGGTGTTGGTAACTATCGGGATGTCTACTACATTAGGTCTACCGGGTTCATTGAAATACCTTCTAGGTTAAGAGATAAATTCGAAACTAAACAAATTGACCAAAAGTTCGTTTTTTGTTTTTCACTTCACAATTAATATCCATGATTATTACGAATTCTAATGTCTTAAGATTGTTGGGTGCAATAATCAAAATAAGGAAAAAATCAAATAAGCAAAAGTTATTGATACTTGCTCCTTTATAATGGAAGTGATCGATTCGATAAAACGGACGAGCTCCCCAAATCTCTGCAACAGCAACAAGGCAAAACTTTGGAAAAACAGAGTGAGTCACGTGTTCAACACGCTATCCTTAAGACATTAACGCCCGGCTACACTCAAGAGTGATGATATAGCCCTCACATGACGGATATCTCCAGGATAAAACACCCTACTACATCCACTACTAGCATATGTAGTAGATGCTCAACTTGAGCTTGGCAACTCCGAAAAACCCTTAAGGAAAATCGAACGCATAAGAAAACAATATAAAATATTTTCTCTTGGGGTCTCTCTAAAAATAGAGAATCCCTTCCCCATAGATTATACAAAAGTAGTGCATTTCTTTATATAATGGAATAATACAACTTAAAAGGATGAACTCATATATGTATGCCATCCTATATATTAAGAATTATCTTACACCAATGAATGCTCATGTTCCATTTTACGTGCTGTTAGATTGGGTATTTGGTAGGGGTTGATGTGCATTCAGTTCCTACAAATTCATAGTGCATGATGGATTTTGATGGATGTAAGTGGTGAATTTCATTTTGGGAAATGTGGATTGTTTTTGGGGTACCTATAATAATGTGTTTGTTAAAGTGTCTATATGACCATTAGGATGTCAGGCTAATGAAATGGCAATGTCCGCCCATTTTAGCTAGGGTCCAGACTAGCTTCAGATTAATAAACACTAAATTATAATTTCGTAATGGTATCATTTGTTGTTCATCTCCTAGTGGATAAGAGTTCTTGTTTTATCGTCTTTTATTTAGACATAAGACTTTTATCGGCTTGAATTTGGCCGCGGTGTTTTGACCTCTTGGTGAAAACATCTTGAACTCACCATTCTGGTGATTCTTATTCTCAATAGTACTTCAGTTGATTCTTCCTTTTCATCTTCCGATGATGCATAACACTCATCCTTGGTGATGATTCTGGTTTCTCAGATCTCATTCATCTCATCCATTTGATTCCTCTTAAGTTTAAGTCTCTTATTTTTCAACCACTACTGTCCTTCTCCTCTTTAGTGTACCTTCCTTATCAGTGTGTACTATCAATACCCATCACAATAATGGCGTCAAATTCTTCTGAGACTCATGAATTTGATGACATAATAAACAGGATGTCCAACTTGTTGGATACCAATACTGAACTGGAGTACGAAGATGATGACCCTCAAGAAGATGCTACGCCTGAGTGGAAAAAATGTTTGGTATTTAAATTGGTAACGGGGAGAGGGTATGCTTTCTTTATCCTAAAAGAAATGTTATCAAAAGCTTGGAGAACGACAGGAGTTTCTTGGAGGTAATGTTTACAAAACAAAATTTGAGAACTTATGTGATCTTGGGGCTCTAAATAATGAATGTTTATTTGCTTCCCGAAGAAAACAAAATTTGAGAACTTATGTGATTTAGAAGCTATATACAGGACAACTCCATAGGCTCTAAATAATGACCTCATGGTAATGAGAGAAAGATGTGATGGAGATTTGATACCCCTTATCCACTTCACTTAAGAATATGAATTCAAGTATGTATGGTTTTGGGTTCTAGAGATTCATGGACTTCCAATTAGTATGTGGAAGCCAAGGCGCTCAAGCAAATTCTAATAAAATAACAAAGATGGCTATGATGCTTTACATAAGGCATAAAGGTTGGTGGCAATGACATCGAAATCAGTTGGAATTGAGGCTATGGTCGGGTTCTCACTTGGAATGGCCTGATTTTGTGGAATGGAGTCAGGCTGGTCAGACGATGAAGGTACTGAGCATTGGTATTCTCGTGGAGAATAGGGTGACGGAAATAGAGAATTGACTGGAAGTGATGGCAACAGATAAAGGTGTATAAGAAACCATATGTGTAATATGAGCTTTTATGACCGGGTTGACCGGTGAATGGTGGCTCGGAGGCGCAAGGCAAGGTCAGGTGGAGCTAGTAGTGCCATTGGCCTTATGGTGGCCGAGAGATTGCCTGTGCAAATGGCATTGCAAGATGGAGGTATAGCGGTGGTTAAGAAGCCGTGACTACGCCGCAGAGTGCGGGGGTCCGTGCAGTAAGCATTGAGCCGAGGTGGTGCCATGCCATGGAAGGGTCAAGGAGCCGAGTGATGATTTTCGGCATGGGTTCACAAATACAAGGTCATGGAATTACAAGTGATGTTTTGGTCCGGCAATGAAGATGGTGTCATCCGCAACTGCCTGCAAAATTCTACATGGTAGCTTTTCTCTTCAACTCGACTTGAGGCTTGGTGGTTTCGACCGATCCTAACATCTGAACGGACTTTGAAGACAAAAACGTTTTTTGGGTCATATTTTCTAGTTTTGAAGGAAAGGAGAAAAAGGCTATAAAAAGAGGAATTCTACAACTTTGGAATATTATCTCATATCTTTTCCTTGGAACTTTGGAGAGCGTTTTTGGTTACACAACTAGGGTTTGCTTTTTGTTCATCTTCTTCTTTATTCCTTTGATATTTTTGTGATTTAACTCCATAGCTATGAGAGTAGCTAAATTCTCTATTATTGGTTAAGGATGTAGTCCGATTTCTAAAACTTGTGTTTGCTTTATGTATTAGTTTTCTCTCTTGTTGATCGTTCAATTTCTCTGCGGTGTTTATGATCACATGATTGAAGTATTGTGATAGGATTATGGTGTTTGATTAGTTAAGTGGCCAATTAATTGAACTTGCATCTTAGTCCATAGCTATTTTAGGGTTTCATCAAGCGATAACCTTGAATACATGTAGCATGATATGTTTACGGTTTGTAGTGATACACTCTAGTAATCATATGTAGAGTTTGACCATTGTCCGAATTGTTTTGCGCAACGCATGACAATTGCATTGATTAGCCTATTTCGAAACTTAATGCTCCTAGGAATTGAACTTGATTAGCGCAAGGCGTTAGGTTATTCTTTAGGTAGAATTCACATACGTGACCCTAATGTGTGTGTTGATGAACTTGAGAAATTAATAGATTATCTTGCTTTCTTGATTCTCTAGGCTTTGATAACACAAGAGATTAAATCGTAATTCTATTCATATATGCAAGCACATGTCTAAGATTGAAGATGAATTCCTTGACCAATATCTCTCCATTGATTATTCTCTACAATTTACTTTGCTTTTAATTTACTTTTATTTGCTTAAATACAACAAACATACCTTGGGTTATTCTAGAAACTTGAAAGTTTATAACAACCAACGCCTCTCTGTGGATACGAACTCTTTCTTTATCGAATACTATATTTATATCTAGTGGATTGAGAAAGTGAAATTATATTTGTGTCGGCTGACAACCGATCAATGGCTATGAAGATGAGAACACCCCAACCAATTTCAGAAGAAGATGTTAAAAATTGTGGGAAATACGCCAAAGTTAGAGTCAGAATTGATATTATTAATCATTACTGAGAGAGATGAAAGTAATTTTAACTTCAAAAAAGGAGCGTATGGCTAAGTTCGGGTATGAGAAACTACCTAGATTGTGTTACTACGGGTGGTCCTGTTTGGACATCTCAAGAAACAATGTCAAGTTCTATCAAAAACCTTGAGAAGTATAATCTCCCACCCATAGAATTTGTAGAAAAGATGGAAGACCCAAAGACTAGCCATCTACACCGATGAGATTAGAGCTGATTACAAAGGTAAAAATAAAGAAGTGATTTCTCCGATTATAAATCCGGTGAAAATGTGCGGTCCAAGCAAGGAAAGACCTTCAAACCCTAATGCCAAGTCGACAAGAAACTGAGACAAGAGACAAAACCGACAGAGGGTCAAGGGATCAGTCTGATCCAGAGGTGCAGGTTACCAGCGATGCTACAAAACAAAATACTGTAATTTCTGTACATACAGAAAATATTATGTCTCGATGCTGGAAGCGAGACTATTTTACCTTTCAACAAACAGAATATCCAAAGGCATATCCCTCCAGTCTCAAGCACGTGGAAAAAGCAACAGATGCCAAATGGTGGAGAAGGAGTGGCGAACCTGGTGACCACTCGGGCTGAGGTGAAAGGTGACGTGGCTGCGATCAATCATAAGCTACAACAAATCTCTAAAGCCCAGACACACATTGAGGAAAGAGTAATCCCAAAAGCCCAAGAACTTATAATTGGGAGTACTAACGTATGTATCGGCAACAACCTCTGAATCCCTAACTAGTTTTTATTCCACAATCTGTACCAGAGAACAATGTTTCTGAAAGTGAAGAAAGCCAATACAACACAGGTTCTCTCGAGACTCAAAATACAAGGAAAAAGAAGCAACAAGGACAGTGGAAAAGAAAAGCAAGAAATAACAAGGAGAGATCGAAACAATGGGAGGGTGGAGAAGAGGATTATCGGTTAGGAAGGAAACGTTCATCATCACCTATGGAGATTGACCAGATAATTCACAAATCAAAGTTTAAAATCTCTGGTAATAGTAAAGAAGAAATGGGTGTGGTGGCTGCCTTAAATCAGCCACAAGGTCAATGTTAATCTACTCTTGGAATTGTCAAGGGTTGGGAATCCCTCGACAATTCGTCACCTAAAATCCTTCCTTAAAGCTTGTAACCCTAGAATTGTTTTTCTTAATGAGACTAAATTAGATCACAATAAAGCCTCTAGGCTCATAAATCAATTGAATTTTAGTAATCATTTTGTTGTTCCCTCTGTGGGAAGTAAAGGTGGGCTTATGTTACTTTGGCATGAAAATGTCACCGTGAACATTATCACGAGTAATATTAATCTTATTCATTGTGTTGTTTCTTAATTACTGGCGCATGAATGGGAGCTACTCTGCATATACGGACCACCGGTCAGAAGCGAAAGAAACACTTTTTGGGCTGGTATATCCAATTACATAGACAGCATCAACAATTCTTACTGCATAATCGGGGATCTCAACTCCATCAAATCTCAAAGTGAGAAAAGAGGAGGCAGACTCGGCCCAATAATCACAACAAATAATTCAATAATCGATAAATGAGAAAGCTCTTGTTGATTTGGGATAATGCGGACCCGCATTCACTTGGTCTAATAATGCCTTTGAAGCCTCACCAATATACGCCAAACTTGATAGAGTGATATGTTTTCCAAATTGGTAGTTACGCTTTCCGGATGCAAATGTTTTTCATCTTCCTAGAATTGGTAGCGACCACTCCCCTATTTACCTCAACTCGAATAGAATATGCAAGAAGAGGACACTGGTTATAGATTTGAATACCACTGGACTGGTCATAAAGATTTTCAAACTGGAGTTCAAAAAAGCCTGGGACAATGCTAGTGGTGGAGCTATGGAGAAGATTGAAGAAGCTAGCAATAGCCTTGCTGTGTGGGGGAAAAAAGACCAGAGCTGTGGAATAAGCCAAGAAAGACCTAATCGAGCTGCAGAAAATGGCTCATCTCAAAGACATTAGAGGTGAAGAAGCCGATCTCATTGCTAGAATTGAAAAACTAATGGAAGTTGAGAGAAAGTTCTGGCAGCAAAGAAACAAGAGTAACTGGGTCCCAAATGCTGATAGAAACACTCAAGTATTTCATATGGCAGTTAAGCAAAGAAGGAAAAAGAATGCAATTGAAGCTCTTCAAAACAACAACAACATTTGGATCTCGGACCAAAAGAGCATTGCCAACCTCCTAATTCAAAGACTTCTCCGTATTTTTCAAAAGACCCACAAGAACACCCGTTAGTCCAATTCAACTCTAACATTCAGATATCTCAGACGAAAAAAATGCCATGGTGCAACTCCAACTAAGGAAGAAATATGGAATGTTCTAAAGCATATGGGATCTCTCAAATCCCCGGGACTGACGGGATGCCTCATATTTTCTTCAAGAAATGTGGGATAAAGTCGGAACTTAGGTAACAACTCTAATTAAATCTTGCTTTATAACGTCGAGTATCCCCCAAGGTTTAAATCACACGAACCCGGGTCATAATTCCTAAAGTGAAGCACCCATTGCTCTTTGTAATATCATGTACAAAATTGTGGTAAAGATAATAGCGCAAAGACTTAAACCTTTACTTGATCAACTAGTGGACAAAGCCCAATCGGCTTTTGTACCGGGGAGACTCATCTTAGACAATATGATCACTGCCAAAGAACTGATTCACTCAATGGGTCAATCTAAATCTGTTTGAGGGGCTTTTGCATTGAAAATAGATATTAGTAAAGCATATGATAGAGTTTCGTGGAGTTTTTTGAGTCAATGTCTTAGGGCTTACGGTATTGTTGGTCACACGCACAATCTTATTATGAATTGTGTATCAACGGAGTCCTTTTCTATTATTGTCAATGGTACACCGGAAGGAAATTTCAAGAGTGGAAGAGGATTAAGGCAGGGTTGCCCCCTCTCTTCATACCTATTCATTTTATGTGCTCAGGGTCTATCTTGGATGATCAGAAAAATGGAAGCGTCATCTCTTTATAACGGTTACAGAGTCAACAGATGGGCTCCAACTGTTTCACACCTTATGTTCGCTGACGACCTGTTCTTGTTCGGGACTCTAGATGATGGTACTCTTCAAAGCTTACAAGATATTCTCTTCATCTACGCAAGATGGTCGGGACAACAAGCCAACCTAGACAAGTCAACAATATTATTCAGCAAAGGAGTGAGTGAAGATAGAAGAAGACAAGTTGCTGCTAAACTCGGAGTTAAACAAATGGAGAATAACGATAGATACCTGGGATTTCAACTTCTCAAGCCATCTTATAGGGTAAACTCTTATGACTTCCTGATTGAGAAGTTTGAGAACAAGCTTGCTGGTTGGAAAAGGATTTTTCTTAATCATGCAGGAAGAATGATATTAATTAAGCATGTCTTAGGACTTATACCTCCGTACTATATGTCCACTACTCTTCTCCCGAAAGCCGTAATCAGGAAGCTTGACAGAATTATCAGGAATTTCTGGTGGGTCCACAATCAAAGTACTAAGAAGCTCCATTTCATTAACTGGACTAAGTTCATGGATGATAAAGACGACGGAGGACTAGGCATCCGATTGCTCACTCATCTGAACAGATCTCAAATTGTTAAACTAGGCTGGAAATTCATTGAAGATAAAGAGTGTTTATGGGTTGCTATCATGGAAGCTAAATACTGCGAGATCAATCCTTTTGGGATGTCAAAGTCAACTCAAGAAGCTCTTCTACTTGGAAATAAATCTTAAATTGCAGGGAAGACTTAACGTTAAGGTTGTATATGGAGGTGGGAAATGGTGAAAAGATTAACATATCGAAAGATCCTTGGTTAATCAATCACCACAACAACAGACCGGATTTTAAAGACAATCCTCCTTTGGGTACCACCAGTAAAGTCTCAGACCTCATTCAACAAGATCCTACGAGATGGAACAGTGAGCTGATTCACAAAAGTTTCACAGATCATCGTGCCGCACGATTCCGAACACCTACTTACCGGATGTTCTTTGAAAACATGAAGATAAAATGGTATGGAAACCTCACCCTAATGGTATTTTCTCTTGTAAATCCTACATCAAAACGCTCAAGAACGTACACAACCTTGCTCTTGGTAGTAATAATGATGCCTTCCCATGGAAATACTTCTGAAAAATCAAAGACCTTGCGCCTAAAATTCACATATTCATTTGGAGGGTGTTGCATGAAGGTCTAGCTGTGTTCAAGAACATTGGTAAGTTCATCAAAGGAATTGATCAAGAATGCGATTATGTAATGGTGGTGTTGTAGATTTAGAACACGTGTTTTTCCACCGGCCCTATAGTCGCTACCACTTTCTTCGGTTCCCCAATGGGTTGCGCAGGATCGAAAATACGCGGGTTTTGAAGACTAGACAAATCATTGCTAGTTGGCTATTGGAGAAAGGAAATTTTGAAGCTTTCGAATGGGCGGTTATTTGCTCGGGGCTTTATGGAATAATAGAAATGACAAAGTTTTCAACAACAAGAATCACTCTATACAAGCTATTATTAAGGAAGCGAATTTCTCGGGTTTTCCTACAACATCCCTGTTCTACCCGAAGAAGAGACACATAATCTGAATGTTCCTCCTTAGAAAGAGGTTGCTAAATGAAGACCACCTGACGTTAATTGGACTAAACTAAATGTGGACGATGCTTACGAAGACTTTGAAGTCGGCTTGGGTGTTGTAGCCAAATTCTCAAACCAATTTTTCGAGTAGCGGTCAACGGCTTCCAGAAAGTGCAGAGCCCTCTTGAAGCCGAAACAAGGGCTGTTCTGTTAGCTACAGAGTTTGCAGTCTTAATGGGATGGCAAAGAGTCATCATTGTGAGTGATGCAGAAAAGGTAATAAACATATTGGTTAATGAGGCTGACATACCTTGGAAACTAAACCACCTCTTCCTCCAAATCAGAGTCTTGGTTAAGAAACTGACAGAAGTCAAGTTCACTTTTATCAAAAGAGATGGGAACAATGTTGCCCATGCTCGCTAAGTTTGCTTTTATTCACCACTCTAATATGTGGTGGCTTTCTTCCAAACCTCCTTCATGTATCTCGATGCTTGTTGAAGCCGAGAATTGTTTCTTAGTTTCTTTTTCAGTTGTCTTGTAGCAAAAAAAAAAAAAAAAAAAAAAATGTTCTTGTTTTATCTAACTAGTATACCGCACGTGCGTCCCCTTGTATCCACATTACATGTAAACGATTCAAAATCAACATTGCGTTATTGGGACCTCTCTATTCCTAGTCATTTTACCGTTTTAGCCCCATTTAATTTGTAAAGCATTATGATTGAAGCTATAAATTTGAGGGCAAAGTTGGATTTTAATATTTTACAGCTTCATCCATTATTCATCTACAGTGGCTAAAGGGTGTTGGCTTATATATAGTAAAGTAATAGATATGAAATTAGATTGATGGCTTTGAATCAATATGTTCTGTATTATGGGATTATTCCCTTCATTCTCGCATACTGCTACCAAATTTAAAGTTAAGATTTTGCATGGATTCATTATTGGTCAGATTCACTTGGATGTTATTAATCCTTAGAGACAGTGAGGTTGTAAATCATATCTTTGCAATGCTTATTCTTGAGTTGAAATGCTTTAGTTTAACATCCGAAGTTTCATTGCGGCAAAACCAGATGCAATTCGTAGGGTGCGCTATGCGAGAATAATTGGTATTATTTGTTTACTTTTCTCTCCATTTCAATCCTCGGATTACATTAATGGTCTTAGAAATGAATTACGCTTACATGTTCTCATTTTAAATTAAGTGGGTAAAGGAGTAGATTTTTTGAATTGGTTGTGTACACAAGTGAAATGAGATGCTAATACGTAAAGGTAAATACATTATATTTTATTGAATATAATATTGTAAAGTCCTATAACTCTTGCCTAAAAAATCACTGCCTAGTTACAACAAGTTTTCCAGATTCAATTAAAATTTTAAATCTTTTATCATCTACAACTGAACAAGATACAAGATTCTTGCATATGCTCAGAACATGAAAACTTCATTCAATGTGAGAATATTACAAATATGAGCTTCTGCTCGACCTTTCCCTTTTATGCAACCTTTGTCGCAGATGAGTTACTCATAAAGAGTTTCTCGACATCCCTTATACTCTGATAAGAGGTGAACAGGTCTATGTTTCAACAAACATGCTTAGTGGCTCCGCAGTCCACCCCAGTCTCTCACATTGGTTATTAAAATAACTTCCGACATCATCGAACTCGTTCAGCTTTGTTTCCACTAAATTAGCATTAACTTCCTACTTATTAAGCTTTTTATGTTGTCTACACTTTACTGCCGTGTGGCCATGAATTTTACAAACATAACAATCACCCATAATTAAAGTAATGCCGGATTCAGTTTTACGAAACATACCTTTCTTATGAAGACTACACTTAGAGTTGTGTTTGATGTTCTTTCCTTTATAATCTTTTGAAGACTTGTGTTCATCCACATGCGCCTGGTAGTCATGTCCCTTTTCAATTTCATGTCACAATCTTCGTTTATACTCTGACCACAAACACGGTAATTTCCCAATCACCTAATACACCACATCTCACAAACCTTAGTTCTGAATCGGAAACTAAAATATGAGTTTTGAAGATAACATCTAGATCTACAAACTTCGTTTGAATCACCATTTCAAAAAACTCATGGTTACCCCATAAAAACTAATTTAGTCAACAACAAATTTCTCGTCGTTAATTTTTCAGAACATTTGTCTGCTTTTGTAAAATATCAAAAATACTTTTACAACTCCAAAATTCTGAAATTTGGTGTGGGTAACTATCAGGATGTCTACTACATTAGGTCAAAAGGGTTCATCGAAATACCTTCTAGGTTATGAGATAAATTCGAAACTCTACAAATGACCAAAAGTTCGTTTTTGTTTTTCACTTCACAATTAATATCCATGATTATTACGAATTCTAATGTCTTAAGATTGTTGGGTGCAATAATCAAAATAAGGAAAAAAATCAAATAAGCAAAAGTTATTGATACTTAGCTCCTTTATAATGGAAGTGATCGATTCGATAAAACGGAAGAGCTCCCCAAATCTCTGCAACAACAACAAGGCAAAACTTTGGAAAATTAGAGTGAGTCACGTGTTCAACACGCTGTCCTTAAGACATTAGCGCCCGACTACACTCAAGAGTGATGCTATAGCCCTCACAGGACGGATATCTCCAGGATAAAACACCCTACTACATCCACTACTAGCATATGTAGTAGATGCTCAACTTGAGCTTGGCAACTCCGAAAAACCCTTAAGGAAAATCGCGAACGCATAAGAAAACAAAACCGCATCTTTATTTCATGCATTATACAACACCACCATTATAGCTCCAGCGCTATCAATTCACAACTGAAATCCCGTCATCAGGTAGAGATATTATTGCTTATCACCAGTCCTTGTATGTGTCATGTACACTCTTCAAAAAGAAATGATCGTGTTGTTTTAAGAAATGCTATTTCTTTTTGGCTTTCTATTTTAATACTTCTTGCCGGTCCTTGTCTATGATTGTTGATTGATGCACGAAAGATTGCTCATTGAGCTCGATTAATTGCAATGCTAGTTTGGGGCCTAGGACCATTATGCTAGTTTGAGAAATCATACTCGATTCAGGAATGAAAATAGTTTTATACCCGAATTGGAAATGCGTATGATTTTATACCCAATTTGAAAACGAGTATGACTTCTCAAACGATCTTAACTCGGGTACATATATATGGAGTAGAATAAATTATAGTTTTATTTGATGTTTAACAACACACAATTTACCGCTAAAAAAAGAAAAAAAATTATCCAGAATCGGTTTATGTTCATGTCCATATAAACGGATTCTGGATAATCGGTTGATTTTCATGTCCATATAAACCGATTCTGGGTAAAAGCAAATTTTAAAAAATTATTGTTTTTGAAGTTACAATCGGTTGATACCAGGGTCAACATAAACCGATTCTCGGGTTGGTGCTCTTCAAAAAAGTTCATTTTTTTTTAATAATGTTTTGATGATTCATTAACACAAGTTAATTTCACATCTAACACGATATTATAACTACTAATCACCCGAATTAACATTAATTACTTAGGGGTTAATTAGCCATTAAGATAAATAGTTGGATAAGGGATTTTTCATTTCACTTCAACATATCTTATTTTTTCACGTAGTTATTGGCCCCGAATAAATGTTAAAGGCTCCAAACTAGCCGGGAGCAATTGAGCCTAGTTACATTTGAAGTGTGTTTGTTCTTTTTATTTTATTTCAGCATTTTATTTTTATCACAGCTCTAAAACTCCAAATGGATTAGTACTAGAGCCCACTTGAGAGTTCTACTTTTTTTTTTATCGTTTATGATCTTCATTTTTGTGTGCGCTTTTCCTTCCTGATTATCTTGCGGATAAAATAAAATCTCATCAATCTTTCTCTAAACAATGAAATCTTTTTGGAAATAATAAAGAGTGATCCGTCTATCAAACATGATGTGAACCTGGGTTGCACGGATGCTCCGTTTTTGGAGTCGTGTTCGCGTCCGACTCGCGTCAGACACAGGACGCGCGTTAGACGCTGACACGACACGTGTCCGACGCACCAATATGCGTGTCCCGCGTGCGTCTTATTTGGACGCACCGATGACTCGTGTTCGAAACATTTTGTTTTTCATTTTCATTTAAACTTCTTCCTTTATTTTTACTATCTTTTAGAGACGGAAGGAGTATTAAATAAATGAAGAAAGACAAACATTTAGATCAATCATTTAAGACTTTATTAGGATTTTGTAATTGGAAATGACATCACATATATTCTTGATTGGGCATGTGTTGTTTTAAGAACGCATTTTGATTGTGTTATGTGTTTAATAATGATAATTGCTTGACCTTCGAC
Source organism: Papaver armeniacum (assembly GCA_023531295.1). Classification (NCBI taxonomy): domain Eukaryota; kingdom Viridiplantae; phylum Streptophyta; class Magnoliopsida; order Ranunculales; family Papaveraceae; genus Papaver; species Papaver armeniacum. Next base: position 1,023,072 of record JAJJWW010017205.1, read on the forward strand.
GTGTATAAACAAACGATCTCTCATTTTCTTTTGAAATTTATACACATGTAACATTATTTTCTAATTTATAGGATCGAAACACTTGACTTTGTTGTATAAATACATAATTATATATATAAATAAAATGTGGAAATTTCTGAGGAACCCATGTTTGGTTCCTCTCTTCTAGAAACCCGTCATTAAAATACTATATATTTGTACCCCAAAACACTAGATGTACGGTTGAGATTACTAGTTTTAGATTGAATTTAGGTTTTCATATTTCATGTAAGACTAAATTAACCTTGATCCCTTATATATCACTAATAATTTCTTTTTAAGAATTTCATTGATTCACGGTCAATTAGGCTTGGGAGATATTTTTGGTAGCGAAAGAAAATATTTACCAAATTTTACGGTGAGTTAATTTGACTAAGAAATACTATATTGAAAAAAATATTTCCCAATTTTACGTGCATTAATTGCTTTCACTATCTTCGCCGGTAATGGATTGATTTATCAGATGTAAATTCCACTTTGACTTTTAAAAAATCTTTCTCCATCATCGTTCTTTCTCCATTTCCACGTTTGCACTATCATCATCCTTTTTTCTCCATCTCCCCGTAGAAAACCCACAGCGAGACTTATTGGAAAAAAAAACTCTGCATCTCCGAGTGTTAAAAAAGACGGATGGATCAAGAGAACCGAGATGGTGTCTTTTTGGATTAGATGAGATTGTAAAACCAATAAAAAGAGAACCTAATAAGAATAAAATCTTATTTTGCTTCTCTGCATATGAAGTAAAGTAGTTTTGTCATCGCTATGAAGTCCGAGTATCCCAATCTTAATTTGCTTCTTTCAGAGCCGATCCTGTGTCTAGGAGGGCCATGTGCGAAATTTTTCATAGGGCCTTTTACAATGCCGAATATTTTGTAACAATAAAAAACAAAAAAAAAATCAATAATTTTTATTTAATTTGTAAGATTATCGACGATACCAAATAAAAATTTACGACTAAATAATGGTGTTAATGCGTATTTTATATATAGATAAAATGAGGGTATTAAATAAGAACTTTTTTTCTGTATGTCAATAAGAATACGCAAGGATAACACAAAATTTATATAGATAAAATGAGAGTATTAAATAAGAACTTTTTTTCTGTATGTCAATAAGAATACGCAAGGATAACACAAAAGATAGGAAGCTTACTCTTGGGAGGTAATGGTATTAGGTTAAATACGCTCAAATTTAAATTTAAATCAACAACGAATTGATTGCTCAGTGGATGGATTGTTTAAGTATTGCCCCCATAGGTTGTGTGTTCGAGTTCGGCCACGGTTATTTTTATTTTTATTTTTTTGTTAGTGTATGAATTTTAATGGAAAAAAGGCCCTTGGCAGAGCTGGGCCCTGTGCGGTCGCACACCTTGCACACCCTCAGGCCCGGCTCTGGCTTCTTTATGCTTTGCAAGAATTTTATAGGACCAATCCACAACATGGTTGAGTTTGAATAGGGTATGTACAATAGTATAAGCGCTACCTAGTGAGATGCTATTGACTGGATACGTGATAATTAAAGTTATCTCTACTACCTTCTTTCCTGTTTTTAACCCAAAGTATTAATCTCCAATTCCTTTTTTTTTCTTTTGCTAGGATTTATCTTGATGGCATACTGGAATATGTGATAATTAAAGTTATCTCGACTCGTGATAACTTCGATTTTCACAGGGGATAACTATATTTTTCACTAACTGAAAAAAAAAAAAAAAAAAAAAAACATCGATTTTTCACATCAATAAACTGTGATAATGATATCTATCACATTACTGTGATAACTATAATTATGATCTCAGTTTTCATCTCGTGAACAACGAAAAATATAACTGACATAACACGGTATTGAGACGTGATAACCAAGATTTTCCCAAAATTACAACTTGTGAAAATTGCAATTGCAATTTTCATTAAATATGGAAACTAAAATTTCCATAGTCAAAAGTCATAAAAGATGAATTATTTCAAGAGAATTTTCCGGATTAATATTTATCTTAATTTAGGATTATCACAATTTAAGAAATGTGTAACTAATTAGGGAGTTATTTTTGGGAGATTTGAAGGAGTTATTTTAGGGAGATTTTATGGATTTATTAACCGTTTTTTAAGTAAAAAAATGGATAAAAGGTTACTCTTGTAATTGATTCACGTTTTTAATTAATTATGGGTTGTTAATGTAGATAATTTAAATGGTGGGTTTCTCAGATAGGAAAAAGAAGAATTGGGCTAGAAATAATTTCCCCCTAAATAAAATATGTACATACGTGTCGCGTCCTAGTTTTTGGGAATTTTGTAGTGTGTTCCCATGCGTCCGCTGTCGTGTCGTGTCCGCGCTACGCGTCCGTGTATGCAACTTTGTGAACCATGCCTAACAGTATTTAGTTGTCCAACCAAATCCACGACCACTTGAACTGGTAAATAATACTGTCTACTAGTAATTTTGATAACAAAAATTACCATGGTCTAGTAAAAGGAAACTGTGGACGAGTGGATAAAAATGAGTAGGTGTTGATGGTGGATTTTCGTTTAAGGTTAAATTTGTAAGTAACCAGAAAATCATGCGCTGACATCTTGTAAAGATAAAGCCGTTTATAAGTGACGGATACTCCTCACTTAATTCACCAAGAATGGAGCATGTAGCAACAATCCCATTTCGTGAATACATGAAATTCCTCCGTGTTGGAGCATGTAGCAACAATCCCTTCCCCGTGAATTTCATATCGCCTTGTATTTCGTACTCATTATCGTTGTGGCATGACGATCGAGTGTTACTTCTTACAGAGTAACACGAACCTCCAAGCACCTATAATGAATCCATGTGGCATGAAATACCCGTGTTACTCTTGTGCCGATTCCAAACACTTATGAAACTAGCCCGAGCCCTCTCGGTGTGTTATACTAGCCCGATTGAGTTATACTAGCTGTGTTATACTAGCTCGATTGAGCATCCAAGACTTGACCATATCGGTCCGGATATGATTCGATCGCAATCATCCAACTCCACAAGCATGATTGATGACCACGCATCAATTCCATCACCCCCAAGGTGTATGGAATACACACGGCCTTAGCTTCAATTCCATCATCCAACCCACAAGCATGATGGATGACCACATCAATTCCATCACCCCGCATGGAATACACACGGCCTTACCATTGATCGCCTCATCCAACTCCACAAGCATGATTGGATGAGAGGATCAATTCCAACCCCAAGTAGGTATGGAATACACCATACTAAGCATTATGGACTTTGCTTGCCAAGAAACCGTCCATACCAAATTATGGTTTGCCTAAATTAGGTTTGCATGGATATTACATGTGCCGCAAAACGGTCTCAACCATCCATCTTCGCAGTATAGATGGAGGGTGTAGATGTAGACTCAAAGGGCCCTGAGCATGTCGACACAATCACCATGTGACCGCCACACACTTGACCACCTGGTCAAAACCAACCATGGTTGGTTACAACACATTCGTCCGCCTGAAAAAAGCATGGTCGCGCGGCTTTGAAAGCCAAAATTAGGGTTCAAGCCATCACGCGCGTCCATCTTCTCCGGCACGAATGGAGGGTCACAGATTAGATTGAGCAAGGTCCGGCCACACCAACATGACCACCGTGAGCCCATCTACCTCTTCATGCGGTCGGCCAAGGCATATCATGCCCGGCCAATCCAAAACGCCCGCTCAAACATGCGTGGTTACACTTCCCAAATTGCAAATCGATCTCGACCACACAACTTCACCGGACGAATTGGGTGGCTTAGATCACGTTTTCATGGGACGGTGAGACATGGGCGTGAACATCAGCCTACCATCTTCACGCCAAACCAACCGGCCAAGACCGACCAAGTCAGTCATCTTGGAAAACACGCCGGAAAAGGGTATGGTGCGCGACTCCTTGCGGCATCAAACTCCTATCGCAAATCGATCTCAACCACTCAACTTTACCGGTCAAATTGAGTGGCTTATATCGCGCCTTCTTGGGAAAGTGAAGTATGGACGTGCACACCGGCGTGTTGTCTACACACATGCCCGGCCGGTCCTCTTCAAAACCCTTCCCATGCTTGGTTTCGACTAAGTCAAGAGTGATGCTTGCGCACCTCTTTTAAAAACCCTAATTTCATCAACGGTCCGCAGATGAGTGTCTCAAACATCATCTCATCCGTCCGACCTCACCAGCCTTGGTTATACAACCCCGGTCGAGTTATTTGGTTAGTGAGGAGTCATTACCCATCACTTTACCACACCGTAATGCAAGACTGGTGCATAAAATACACACGATACTTCACAAGTATCGACTCAATAACGCTTATTCAATTCAAAGATTACATGCTACCTTTCGTGGATCCACGATCCACATTCCAGACATCAATCATGTCACAAACCGGGGGATACATACCGGGGTATTGGTCTCCGGCGGTTTACGGCGTGCAGCGTGCAACGCGCCATCACAAGAACGTGTTAGGAAGTCATGGACGGTTAGAGATGAACAGGAAAAGTGGGCAAGACTGGTCGTGTGTTACCAACACACAACTCCACTACTCCATCATTCCACTACCTCCACTTCCCACGAGAAACGTGAATGAGGCTCAATGACTTGTATAAATAGGTTCTCCGCCCTATTTTCCAACAACAAGGAATAACGGAGAACAACACAAGTTCGCATTTACGTAAAACCAAGTGTTAATACAAAAAACCGTATTCAAACACTCGAGCCGCTTGCATCAACCGTAAGCTTGCTCATCTTTCTCGTTACAAGTCATAAGCAAGCCAACACCTTCACAATCTCAACACCTTCTTCGCTTCCTCCCTAAGATCAACCCCATCTCCTTCACTTTGTGACCGAAACAAGTCCGGAACGGCCATTTCTTGGTTTAGGCCGGACTTGCACATGCATTGATCTCTCGAATCTACAAGCACTCACCGCGCAAAGGCATTTGTTGAAGGTTTAGATTCATTCCTCATCCACACCCCAAATTACCAAATTCTCGCAGAGTAGTTTTCACCCATCAACAATTGGCGACCACAAAGTGGGAGATTAATCTCTGGTCGTAAAATCAATTTCTTTGAAATCCGATTCAATTTCATCAATTTCAAAAGGGTAGATCTTAGAACCAATTCAATCAAGCAATTCATTCCAAGATGGTGGAACCGAGGTCCGGATCACGCAATCAACTCGATGGAGCCAAAGATGGATGACACTTCCGGTGTTGATGTACCCGTCAAGTGGAGCTACAATGGTCAATACATCTCGTGGAGCTGTCACTTCTATCACCAACACTAGCGGAGCAGAGACATCCCAAGAGGTGTAACACCTCCCATCACTGTGAGCGAGCAGCCGCAAATCCCCGGCATCTCTTCGAGCGTAACGCTCCGGTGGTTACCGTGAGCAACAACTTTCACTCCTCCATCGTGACGAGGAGCCGGAGACACAAGAGGAAGGCCGCCGTCTAGTACCATTGCAAGACTTGATGGAGAAACAGAAATTCTTGCTAAAACTCAAAATGATATGGCCGCAACTCGTAAAGAGGTACTCACTTTCCTTAAAACTTTGATCGAACGATTGCCGCAAGATTCACGGCAACCCTTGAGTCGGCGAGAGATGCATTCAATACACCCGAGCAGGTGTTTCCACTGACTCACATGAATGAAGAAACTCGTGTTGCTCCCGAGCGCCAAGGGGAGAGAGGCCAGTCTTCCAACTTCATTACGCGTGAAGATCTAGAGCGACTTCTCCAAAATCGAGGAAAAGGGGACCGAACGGACGTACACCAACATCGCCGCCGTACCTCAAGATGTGCAACGGATTCCTCTACCAAGAGGTTACACCTCTCCCCGCTTCTCCTCTACGACGGCATCGGGTAATGCTCGTGAACACATTTCTCGATTCTTGAAGCCTTGGGGGAACATGAATACAATCATGTTTTACGCCTAAAAGAATTCTCAAAATCACTCACTGGGGAGGGCATACACCTGGGTACAACAACATTGCGCCTAACAAAGATATCCAATTGGAGCGAGATGGTCGTGCTTTCTACAGAAGTATTTCTTCGTGTCTCAACAAATCACGTTTTTGACACTGGGAAGAATTCTCCAATGAACAATGAACATCCCAACGACTTCGTTAAAAGATTCGAAACCAAGCACTGGACTGTCACGACCCGAATGTTACCGAACGGCAATTGGTGGAATCATGCATCAATGGGATGATACCCATATACCGCGCTCCCGTTAGAGAATCTTGGGCTTTCAAACATTCTCTCGAACTCCACGAAGCCGCAAAACGTTTCAAAGAACAATCGCACCAAAGACTACTAGAAAGAACTAGAGTTGTTCGAAGTGAAGATTTGCGTGAAAGTCGAGGAAGCAAAAGCGTCTCACAAACAAACAATACAACACCGGCCCTTCGTGAGTGTGGTAAGCGGAGGAGAAAAGAGGAAAGCTTCGATAACGGAACAACAAACCAAGCGAACATCCTCGGCACACAAGACTTCGTCTCGAAAAGGAACAGACAAAACTCCCGCACAAAACGCCAAAGACACGGGTTTTCCTTTTCCCATGAATGAAGTGATAGAGCTCTTGGAAGCGTGGATCCAAGATGATGCCGTAAAACTACCCCTATCGGGCGTCCTCCGACCGAGGAAGAAATAGCAGATCCCAGATATTGCTGCTACCACAGTTCGTCCATCATCCAACCAAAGATTGCAACAAAGTTGAAACAAATATTCAGTGGAAAAGGTAGAGACAGGGGAACTCCAAGCTTGGAAACGAAGGTGTTCATAGAGATCCTCTACCTATCGTGAACCGCATGATTTCGGGGACTCTGTCGCAAGACCGTGCAATCTATGATGGAGCACATGTGTGAAATCTTATATTTCTCCAAGGGACAGCGCCAAGACATATTTGCGGCCCTCAACCACGTTGTGTCGTAGACGTTTGCATCCAAGAAGCAGTCCAGAGCCCCAGCTCTTTCCTAAAAGACATGAGCAATGGAAACCGGGGACTCCTAACCGTCACTCGCTTGAGAAACGTTGAGTTCGATAACGCTGATCGATCGATACGGCTTCAGAGTTTAACATCATTACAGTCAAGACCTTGAGAGCGGCAAAGATCTCGAAGCAAGAAGCTACCCGTCATCCAACTGTGGTCATGGATTCAGCAGAGAGCTTAGAGATGCATATGGATACATTGATCTTGAAGTCAAATTGGGTGATGCCTCGACGCAAGCAAAGTTCTACATAGTCAAAGACCATCCCAACTACGACATGATCCTAGGAAGCTCTTGGATGCAGGACAACAAAGCCATACCGGAGGTCTGTCCTCTACCGGTGCCGCACTCGAGAGAATCTCCAACACGCCTTCGGACCCCCGATGATCGTTTGCTGCCGCATCGACAACTTTCCGACGTGACACAATTTTCGGAGAGAGCCGTTTCGGCATACACCGAAAGGTTCCGGTCTCAAGTAAGTCTCATCACACAACCCTCCTTGCAAACTACCGCCTCATTCCGACAAGTCCCGGGACCGGCTCCAACCGACAAACCAACCCCGGCTAGAGATGTGAATGGGAAGCCGGCCCTTTCAAACGTTTTATCAGAGCATAGAAGTCGTCTTGGTCAAAGACAACAAGGCCAAGGTCCAAGTGTCTCGCACGCTCAAACCCATTCGGAATTGGAGACCTAGTGACGAAGGCGACTACATTCAATGTTGGAAACATAACGGTGAAGATGACCACTCTACCCGACTCACCCACCAAAAGAGAAGATGAACCGCACTGCAGCGGAGATGTTATCCTAGGTGGCTACCGCAAGCTCATCAACGCCGATAACCCTGGAGGGCATAACAATTCACTCACGATGGCTCAAACCTTACCGAACTTAAGATACTGTGCTACCGCTTTCCAACATTCTCCACACTTTAAAACGCTGTGCTATTTTTTCCAGCGTGTTTCCTTTTGCAGTTTCATGTCATGCTTGTAATTCCTCCAAAAAATGATTGCAATGCTTGCATTCATAGTTAGGGTTCCAATTTTCAATCCTCAATTTAATTGAAGTATTATTTCCATCTGAGAACCTCTCTACTTCTAAAGACACAAAGCCCTGAAACCCTAAGCAAGTATCTCATGGGAAGAAGGAAACAGAACGTGTGCACGTAAAGGAAAACGATTGATATCCGCCTCAAAGAAAGCCAGGAAGATCTTGCATCACAGTCCGTAAATGTTCCATCATGATAATTACTTCTTTTATCACGAAGAATCACGTGTGGAGGAACACCCTTGTTCCTGAGAAGATTCATTTGCAATTTTGGCAAAGGATTATAAAAAAAAAAAAAAAAAAAAACTTTTGTTCAAACCATAAAACGAAAGGAAAACTTGAACTCACCGCCACGAGTACAAGGAAGACATTCAAAGGTACTAACATGCTTGGAAAAGAAAGAATGAAAATCTAATCGCCAAGAGAGTCAGCCCGCCCGCATCACCGCGATTCTCGCTCCATCACCCGTTGATGCGCTCCCTTCGAATCTCCCTCAATCTCTCGCGTCGACATCTCCGCAGCAGCCAGCCGCACTCCATCCCAACATCGCAATGGAGCATCAAAGGGCATAGCAACACCAGGGCCGCGCAAATTTCTTTCACATGTTCGACTCCTCCGTATCGTAATCAAGAATTATCACGCCGTCCCGGATCGGGTAATCACACTTGTCTTCATTTGGAGGTCGTTTATGCTCAACTCTCCGCTCTTCAACCGCGCGCCGCAAATCTCTCTCGCTCTTGCGCTTACTAGTGTGTCGCAGCGCTTCCTCGCGCCTCCGCCGCGCCTCCATGTCAATCACAGCCGAAAGTGCACAGATACGTCCTCTGGCAATACGAAGGTGTGGGATAGACATCCCCTGGATAGCACGGCCGACTTCGCGAAGAGGAAGATCGATCTTAGACATTACTTCTCCATGCGCATGGTTTTCGTGCTTGTCAACTTCAAAACTTCTTTTCCGGGGAAGCAACAGAATGAGCGTCTCACCGCTTCCATGATAATCTGCAGAGAAGAAGAGGTTATGAGCACAAAAAAAAAAAAAGAGAGGATCATCAAAACTATCGATCGCTTAATCGAAAATCGAGCAAGACTCGAGATATGGAATAAACGACCACGTGAGATGATTCTTTATAATCTCACAAGTCGACGTAATCCCGTAAGGAAAAGAAGTCTTTACTTACCACCTATGAAGGCTGCTAATTCGGGATAACAATCGACGAGGCTTATCTGATATACCCGAGGAAAGCCGTATGTGATGAAAGAAGTACACCAAGGAGCGGCCGAGCTCATACATGTACAAGAGGAACCAAAGCGACTCACCGGATCAAGTCCCCGCTTCCTTCGCATCCTTAATCAAGACCAACCAGCCTGTGGAAACGCCCGACAATGTGAAACTATCCCGGTAAATATGTATTCACTCTAGCTTGGTCATTTCGTATGTCACCATCTCATGCCTACCACACAATAGTGTAACCATTATGTGCTAGGCAGGGACTTAATGTTGATGGTGGATTTTCGTTTAAGGTTAAATTTGTAAAAACGTAAAATCATGCGCCGACATCTTGTAAAAGATAAAGCCGTTTATAAGTGACGGATACTCCTCACTTAATTCACCAAGAATGGAGCATGTAGCAACAATCCCATTCGTGAATACATGAAATTCCTCCAGTGTTGGAGCATGTAGCAACAATCCCTTCCCCGTGAATTTCATATCAGCCTTGTATTTCCGTACTCATTATATCGAGTGTTACTCTACAGAGTAACACGGCATAATGAATCATTATCATTGTGGCATGACGATCGAGTGTTACTCTTACAGAGTAACACGAACCTCCAAACACTATAATGAAACCATGTACGAAATACCCGCATGTGCCGATTCTCTGTGTTATACTAGCCCGAGCCCGAGCCCGATTGAGCCCTCTCGTGTGTTATACTATATTAGCATCCGATTGAGCCCTCGATATGTGATGTCATCCAACTCCACAAGCATGATTGGATGATTGATCATCCATCACCCCAAGCGGTATGGAATACACACGGCCTTAGCTTGGGATATGATATCGATCGCAGCCATCCAACTCCACAAGCATGATTGATGACGATCAATTCCCAGTGTATGGAATACACAATTCCATCATCCAACTCCACAAGCATGATGGATGATGGATCAATCCATCACCCCAAGTAGGCATGGAATACACACGGCCGACCCCGCATGGTCGACCATTGGCCTTTGCTTGCCAAGAAACCGTCCATACCAAGCATTATGGGCGGAAAACCCTAAATTAGGGTTTGCGGCATATTACATGTGCCGCAAAACGGCCTCAACCATCCATCTTCGCAGTATAGATGGAGGGTGTAGATATAGACTCAAAGGGCCCGAGCATGTCGACACAATCACCATGTGACCGCCTACACACTTGACCAATCGGTCAAAACCAACCATGGTTGGTTACAACACATTCGTCCACTTGAAAAAAAGCATGGTCGCACGGCTTTGAAAGCCAAAATTAGGGTTCAAGCCATCACGCGCGTCCATCTTCTCCGGCACGAATGGAGGGTCACAGATTAGATTGAGCAAGGGCCTGGCCACACCAACATGACCACCGTGAGCCCATCTACCTCTTCATGCTGGGTCGGCCAAGGCATATCATGCCCGGCCAATCCAAAACGCCCGCTCAAACATGCGTGGTTACACTTCCCAAATTGCAAATCGATCTCGACCACACAACTTCACCTGACGAATTGGGTGGCTTAGATCACGTTTTCATGGGACGGTGAGACATGGGCGTGAACATCAGCCTACCATCTTCACGCCAAACCAACCGGCCAAGACCGACCAAGTCGTCATCTTGGAAAACACGCCGGAAAAGGGTATGGTGCGCGACTCTTGCGCATCAAACTCCTATCGCAAATCGATCTCAACCACTCAACTTTACCGGTCAAATTGAGTGGCTTAGATCGCGCCTTCTTGGGAAAGTGAAGTATGGACGTGCACACCGGCGTGTTGTCTACACACATGTATGGTCGGTCCTCTTCAAAACCCTTCCCATGCTTGGTTTCGACTAAGTCAAGAGTGATGCTTGCGCACCTCTTTTAAAAACCCTAATTTCATCAACGGCCGCGGATGAGTGTCTCAAACATCATCTCATCCGTCCGACTCACCAGCCTTGGTTATACAACCCCGGTCGAGTTATTTGGTTAGTGAGGAGTCATTACCCATCACTTTACCACACCGTAATGCAAAGACTCCGCATAAAATACACACGATACTTCACAAGTATCGACTTCAATAACTTATTCAATTCAAAGATTACATGCTATCTTTCGTGGATCCACGATCCACATTCCGCATACATCAATCATGTCACAAAATGGGGGATACATACGGGGTATTGGTCCGGGCGGTTTACAAAGGTGCGCAGGCAACGCGCCATCACAAGAACGTGTTAGGAAGTCATGGACGGTTAGAGATGAACAGAAAAGTGGGCAAGACTCGGTCGTGTGTTACCAACACACAACTCCACTACTCCATCATTCCACTACCTCCACTTCCCACGAGAAACGTGAATGAGGCTCAATGACTTGTATAAATAGGTTCTCCGCCCTATTTTCCAACAACAAGGAATAACTGAGAACAACACAAGTTCGACGACACGTAAAACCAAGTGTTAATACAAAAACCGTATTCAAACACTCGTGAGCCGCCAGCATCAACCGTAAGCTTGCTCATCCTTCGTTACAAGTCATAAGCAAGCCAACACCTTCACAATCTCAACACCTTCTTCGCTTCCCTCCCTAAGATCAACCCCATCTCCTTCACTTTGTGACCGAAACAAGTCCGGAACGGCCATTTCTTGGTTTAGGCCGGACTTGCTGCAATGCATTGATCTCTCGAATCTACAAGCACTCACCGCGCAAAGGCATTTGTTGAAGGTTTAGATTCATTCCTCATCCACACCCCAAATTACCAAATTCGCAGAGTAGTTTTCACCCATCAACAAGAGGGTAAAAAGTAAAACAAGAAATTTAATAAAAAAAATAGAATTGGCGCCATTAAGAGCCGAAAGCGGAACCATTGTGATTTATTTATTTTTTCATACCCAAATCAGGTGTGTTTGTGATTATCCTGAGAAAAAGAAAATATAAATCATCGGAGCTCAGGGCTGGTTTGATCACTTCATCTCAACCTCAGGTTTGAATTTCTTCTACTCATACTCTTAAATCTTTACTTTATTTTGCCCCAAATTTTTTGCTTTAAATCTTACTAGTTGGCCGACTATAAGGAGGCCTTCTATAGGGTGACTAAATGGATTTTGTCCGTCACACGGTCCTCTTTTTTAAAAATCATAATTTCTTCCAAATCCTTCAAATGTTGATCGAAATTCTTCATTTTTTTTTCAATTTCTTCTGATTGAGCAACAACTTCACTCCAATTTCATCACAATTTCTACTGATTTCACTGATAACTCTTTCAATTACAACTTAGAAATTGAACAATAGAAAAAATTTGTAAATCTTTCACAATTTCATCGAATTCAGCTAATAAATGTAATTTCTGGTTCAATGTCTTATAGAAACAACACTTGGTAGTGATAAATTGAAGATAAGAATGATCAGATACGATCAATTGCAGTAGCAGAGAAAGAAATCGTATTGTTGCAGTAGCAGATAATCGGGTGTAGAAGATGAGCTTTTGGGTAGAGCAATCACGGTCCGACCCATTAAACATATGCGACCTGGGGAAAAAAACAAAAACAAAAACAACCTCAAACCAACCAGACCGATATTCCAATTCTTTCAAAATCAAAACCTTTATCTCTTCAGACTTCAATAGCAGACAATGATCAATTTCTTCTTACTGTTGTTAAAATTTAAAAAATAAAAAATAAAAAATTGAATTTTCACTTCCCTGCCAAATCAATTGAATTAATCAAATTTGCAACTTCAATTTCTCAAATCAAAAGCTACTACTTTGACTGATGTAGATCGCAATAGATTGGAAATTGGATAAAGAATGAAAAAAGAAGAAGAATGGTTTAGAGTATAAAGAAGGGTGAAAAAATACATATTGTACATAAGAGGGCTACCTTATTTTATCTTAAATCTTTGCTTCTTCAATTCTAGATATTGAAGTTTGGATATATAAAGATTGAGGTAGTTAGTCAATAAACAAGAGACAAAGGTGCTTCTGGAGAGGTGGATAATGGGAGTGCTCGGTTGTTCCGTAAAATGGAAATCGAAAGAAAAGAGAACAAAATAAGGAGTTACAAATTGTTAGGGCATACTAAATGGTTAAATTACCTAACTATCCTTATATTTTCAAAATTTCCGAACACGTGTTTGACATGCTTTCATGGTAGATATTATAGATACACGTGAAGCATATATAAAGTCTCATAAGTACTCCATCCGTTCTTTTAGAGACGGAGGGAGTATATTGGTTTGAATTTTTTAAGTATTTAGGGTCACTTAGGTCGGCCCACGGCTGCAGCAGTCATCTTGTATTATTTACATCATAGCAGGAATTTGTTCATTTTCTACTTCTAAAGCTGCAAGGACCATCTCGAAGGTTTGTTTCCATAGAAACTTTGAATGTCTTTGTTTTAGGCTTCTTTTGAGTAATTGGCCGACTTTAGGAGGCCTTCTATAGGGTGACTAGAATGGATTCTGTCCGTCACATTTTTATGGTCCTCAAAATAAAATAAAAAAAATTCAAAATTGATTTGTTCTGGATCGTTGTTCTTCAAAAATTTTGTAGTAGACATCTATTAATCATCTTATCTTTCGCAAATTGAAATAAATTTCAAAAATATCATTCCTGGTTAAAGAATTTCCATATTCAAATTTCGAAAGATAAACAAAATCAATTCTCAACCCTCAAAAACCAATTCAACATATCAATGAAAGATAATTGGACTTCAATCCAATGCTAATAGAACATAATGGTATCCATTTAAGTGATTCAACCTTTTAGCTGTTCCAGTTCGACCAAATTTGACACTTTCAAAATACAATTTTGTTGAAAAAACAGAGTACCTGTGAAGAAGACGAAGAAGACAGTGGGTGAATCACCGAGTCACTCAGTGAATAAACTCAAAACAGGTGGGTTAATCGACCCAGTTACCGAGTCAACTTCCATATGTCCATTTTCGATCTAATTCTGCAACATTACTTCAATTTCATCAAATCATCGAAGAAAAAAAAACTTCACTTCAATTTCATCACATCAACCCATCAATCAAAAAAAACTGACAACTAAAACGGGAAATTCAATTGAAAAAAAAAACAGTTTGAAGAAAAGGAAAAAAAGAGGTAAAGAAGGAGTTTTGATAAGAACTCATTAAGGAATTAAATAAGAGTACTAACACCCTTTTTATCTTCTTCATTTGAAACCCTTTTCCTGCAATCAAACCCAATGAATCTCCTCTTTAGTAAATAGTAGACGTAATAGACTCTTTGCAATCAAACCACAAATCAGCTACTTCCCTGCCTTTTGCAATCAAAAAAGCTATCCATTTCTTAAATCAGAATGAAACTGATTTCTTTCTCCATGGGTATAGGACCCCAGTTGTTCTAAGTTCTAACCACATGCAACAAGATTCATCTCTCTTCAACCTTAATTTGGAACTAATAACAACCGAGTGAAACCTCTAAACTTCTCTTAATAACTTCAATCACCACCAATAAACGAGACAACAAAGTAAGCTCTGATTGTGATTAAAAGATACAGTAAAAATTGCAACAACACCTTTGGACTCTTCGGAAGAAAAGAAATGAAAACCAGGGGAGGAGGAGGAGAAGGCAAAATGTGTGGAAGAAAAATGGATCTCTCTGGTTTTTTACCCAAGTTGCTATGGTAAACTACCATATTGACCTTGTTGATTGGAGATTTTGTTTTCTAGCCGTGGTCAATAAACCGAAATGCCTCCTGTTAGTCCATACCATATCTGTAAGATGTGGGTACGCGTTCCATTTAGTTAACTAAGGAATTTAGCACGCTTTAATTTTTGCATTTTACTTTAATTTTGTAGTTTTTTCAACTTTTGTTATTTCATTGATTACTGAGTATCTCTAGAAAAACCGAAACTTAGAACGCTTACCACTTTGAAACGAAAACTCTCCCTCTCTCACTTTCTCTTACCAAAACTTTGAAACGAAAACCCCTTTTCCATGAATCCTCTCTCGCTTCAGATCGGATCCTTAGGAGTCGGGTTTGAGCAGATCAACTAACATCCAAAGCTCTATTACCCATCGATCTACTTCCTGTTACTTTTGAATCTAGTTTTTGTTTAGATTTTTTTTTTTATTTTGTTGTTTTTCTTGAGAATTTATGGGCTTGTTTTCCAGATCCATGGATGTTCATGCATATATGATTTGTGACTTATTTTTGAGAAGAAATCATTGCATATGTTCATCTTTATCCCCGATTTTTGAAGAACTTGAAGCAACAACATCATCTCCACCGATTCAATGCAGATTGGTATCCTTTGATGTTGGTGATGATCGGATTTTAACTATTTATGCTTTAGATTTAAATTATTTTCATGTTATAGGGTTTAAGTGCTTCACCAATCTCGTTGTTCTTTTAAGATATATTTCCGTTTCAGCTAGTTTTTCTAGATTTTGGTTTTCAGCAACACTTTCTCTAAAGTCACCAACAGCAGCAACAACATGTTCTAAGATACCGGCAACTACACCAGAGATAGAAAAGACACCAGCAACAATCTTTTCCGCATCGATTCGATGAAGATCCGACCGACTTTGACCGATTTTAGGTCCATGCTATTGTTACTGTTATTGTTACTTTGAAGAAAAAAAACTAACAAATGAGTGGATCTTTGGATCTGTTTATTCCTATGTCACCTGTTTTACTTTGTTTTTAGAAAAAACCTTGAAAAATGGTTGGATCCTTGGATCCTAACATCACTACTAATTATAGGGATGCTATATGTTTTGGATAAGTCACTTAAAATCCAAACTAGGCCATTTAAACTAGTCCTTCTGCTTAGAAAATTGTCTGGAGATTCTGATTTGGAAGATGGCATGTAAATGTGTTGCTAGGTATTGTGATTGTATTGGTATTTGTTGCTTGTTTGGAACTCATGTAATTGCTGGAATTTTCATGGTCAGTCATGTAATCAGATCCGATTTTACATCGGAGTATCATTATCTATGTATATGAGGCTTGCCTCTTTTTCGAAAAAAAAGAAAGAGTATCTCTAGAAAATGACTTAGCTTCCCCAATCACACATGGATGGGACCCGACCCAACCACGTTAAAATGCAATCCTTTGCTAATATTATGGATGGAGGTTCATAAGAATACCTGTTAACTGTAATTTAGGTTTTCATTTTTTTTAGGGTGCCATTTGCGCCCAACGAGAGAATCGCGTAAATTTACATGATTGCTAAAGGGTGATACGACAATTTGCGGGTGTTGATGGTGGATTTTCGTTTAAGGTTAAATTTGTAAAAACCGGAAAAAATCATGCGCTGACATCTTGTAAAAGATAAAGCCATTTATAAGTGTTGGATACTCCCTCACTTAATTCACCAAGAATGGAGCATGTAGCAACAATCCCATTACGTGAATACATGAAATTCCTCCCGGGTTGGAGCATGTGGCAACAATCCTTCCCGTGAATTTCATATCGGCCTTGTATTTCCATTACTCATTATCGGTGTGGCATGACGACCGAGTGTTACTCTGAGAATAACACGAACCTCCAAGCACTATAATGAAACCATGTACGAAATACCCGTACAGCTGATTCTCGGTGTGTTATACTAGCCCGAGCCCTCTCGGTGTGTTATACTAGCCCGATTGAGCCTCTCGGTGTGTTATACTAGCCCGAGTTGAGCATCCGGACCGACCGTATCGGGCAGGATATGATCCGATCGCAGTCATCCAACTCCATAAGCATGATTGGATGACCCCGCATCAATTCCATCACCCCCAAGCGGTATGGAATACCCACGACCGACCCCGCATGGCCTGGTCATTGGCCTAGCTCGCCAAGAAACCGTTCATACCAAGCATTATGGACTTAAAACCCTAAATTAGGGTTTGCGGCATATTACATGTGTCGCAAAACGGTCTCAACCATCCATCTTCGTGTATAGATAGAGGGTGTAGATGTAGACTCAAAGGGCCCGAGCATGTCAACACGATCACCGTGGGCCGCCTACAAACTTGACCAATCGGCCAAGACCAACAATGTTTGGCCGTGACAAAATCATCACCCAAACAAGAGATGACGCACGGCTTGAAAGCCAAAATTAGGGTTTCAAGTCATCACGCGCGTCCATCTTCTCCGCACGAATGGAGGGTCACAGATTAGATTAAACAAGGGCCGGTCATACCAAAGCATGACCACCGTGGGCCCATCTACCTCCTCATGTGTTCGGCCAAGGCATATCATGCCCGGTCAATCCAAAACGTGCGTCCAAACTAGCATGGCCGCGCCTCCCAAACCACGAACTGATCTCGACCGCTCAACTTCACCGGATGATTTGAGTGGCTTAGATCACGTTTTCATGGGATAGTCGGGTATAGGTGTGAACACCAGCCTGCCACCTACACGTCAGTATGATCGACCAAGACCGACCAAGATGTGTCGTCTTGAAACGCGTGCCCAAACTAGGGATGTCACGCTCGGTTTCCAACCCTTTTGCGGCATCAATTTCTGTCGCCGCAACCGATCTCAACCACTCAACTTTACCGGTTAAATTGAGTGGCCTAGATCGCGCCTCCATGGGATGGTAAGGTATAGGCGTGTACACCGGCATGTCGTCTACACACATGACCGGTCGGCCCTCTCCAAATATCTTTCCATGCTTGGTTTCGACCAAGCTAAAGAGTGATGCTTGCGCACCTCTTCAGAAACCCTAATATCCATTAACGGTCGCAGATGAGTGTCTCAAAGATCATCTCATCCGTTCAACTTCACCAGCTTGGTTATACAACCCCGGGGAGTTATTTGGTCAATGAGGCGTATTACCCATCACTTTACCACACCATAATGCAAGACACCGCATAAAATACACACGATACTTCACAAGTATCGACTTCCCGAATAACACAGTTATTCAATTCAAAGATTACATGCTATCTTTCGTGGATCCACGATCCACACATTCCATACATCAATCATGTCACAAACCGGGGGATACATCTTCGGGGTATTGGTGGCGGTTTACAAAGGCCGCGGTGCAACGCGCCATCACAAGAACGTGTCGAAGTCATGGACGGTTAGAGATGAACATGAGAAGTGGGCAAGACCGGTCGTGTGGTACCGACGCACAACTCCACTACTCCATCACTCCACTTCCTCCACTTCCCATGAGAGACGTGAATGAGGCTCAATGACTTGTATAAATAGGTTCTCCGCCCTATTTCAAACAACAACACAAGTTCAGACGAGACAGAAAAACCAAGTGTTAATACAAATCGTATTCAAACACCCAGAGCTCGCTGGCATCAACCGCAAGCCTTTGCCACCTTCTCGTTACAAGTCATAAGCAAGCCAACACCTTCACAATCTCAACACCTTCTTCGCTTCCCTCCCTAAGATCAACCCCATCTCCTTCACTTTGTGACCGAAACAAGTCCGGAACGGCCATTTCTTGGTTTAGGCAGGACTTGCACGTATTGATCTCTCGAATCTACAAGCACTCACCGCGCAAAGTGCATTTGTTTAAAGGTTTAAATTCATTCCTCATCCACACCCCAAATTACCAAATTCTACAGAGTAGTTTTCACCCATAAACAATTGGCGACCACGATGGGAGATTGATCTCTCGGTTACAAGAATCGAATTCTCAATTCTTCGGTTTTCGTCTCACGATGTATCCTCACCGAATCCAGTGGTTCGGGATATCATGGGAAGCATAGCTGGAATGTTGGAGGATGTCTTGGCAAATCAAGCGATATCACCGGAAGGCGGAGCGAGACATTCGCCTTTTGAATGATATAACAGCGCAATTACAAGAAGGGTCGGCAGCGTCTACTCAAACAAGCAAGGCTTATTTGGACCCTTAGTCGAGTCACACCTTTACTAGTGGAGATGCAAAAGAGCGCGTAATCACGGGGGACTCGGGAGAGACGAACAACATGGTCCGTCCGACAACGAAGACTCGAGGCAACTCCACAGAGGAAAAGACTTGTCCGGGGTACCACAACGTCTACCGGATAAAGAAATGGAGCCTACATCTTACGGATCCCTTTGGAAGATTTATATCTCAAGACCCTTGTCAAATCTCGGAAGACTGTTCAATCCGCATCGACCTTTCAACCAAGTGAAGAAATGCTTGAGGAAGGAGAGATCAATCAAGGAACACGTGAGTACAGAGGATGGGAACGTTCAATTCGATCACTCAAGATGATATTACAACACCTCCCATCACTGAGAGCCGGAGCAGCTGCAAATCCGGCATCTCATCAAGTGTAACGCCCGGTAGTCACCGTAGCAACAACTTCCACTCCTTCATCGGGACGAGGAGCCGGAGGGACGAGAGGAGGACCATCCCCATTACCATTGCAGACTTGATGGAGAAGCGTGAAGTTCTTGCTAAGACTCAAACGGATATGGCCGCAACTCGAAAGAGGTACTCACTTTTCTTAAGATATTAACCGATCGATTTCCACAAGAGTCGTGACAGCCCTGGAGCAAAAAGGAACACATTCAACGCACCGGAGAAGGTACTTCAGCGGCACGGACCTCCATGTACCTGATCAAAGAAGCGACATCGATATGAGCAAATCCTGTCATTGAGACTCCTACACTCGGGACTGATCCTCACAACGATCCTCCTCAAGTCAATAGTTTCACTATGAACCGAGGTCGGTGGATCGGGAAGCGGTTTTTCTAGGGAATGTTTATGCAAACTTTCACACCTCTCGAAGAATCCACAGCGGAGATGTTTTGCCGCAATCAACCAGAGGAAGGTCACGACCGTGCCCTACATGTCCCCGCACGCATCAAGGTTTTCAGATTTCAAAATGACCCTTATCTTATCACGGGAGCGTCTTCGAATGTGATTACTCTCAAGACTCTCGAACATCCAAGGTTCTCCTGTGCAAGGTCACGATCTAAGCCTACCACAATGACGGGACTTCGAGGGAAACCAAACCAAAGACATACGGGGAGAAGCTCCGCGGAAATAATCAGACAAGTTTGTTGCATCCCACTCCCCAGGGCGTCAATTCAGGAAGAAGACCGGCTTGCATCATTGAGGGCTAGTACTCACGATGCATCTTTGCTGACGAAGCATTCTTCTCCATCCTGTGAAGCCACGACCCACGTTCACACGAAGAGGGAACGAACTTTTATGGCGTTGTCAATTAGCGTAAAGGGAAAATCGTATACCGACACCGCCATTATCGATGGATAGATCGAGTCTTGCATAGACTTGAGAGACTTGAACAGTGCCACCCAAACGATCCTCCTCTACCTAACATTGACATGTTAGTAGATGCAACCAGCGGACACGGCATGTTCTCCTCCATGGATGGATGTAGCGGCTACAACCAGATAAGGATGTACGAGCATGACACAAAATGCCGGTGCAACGTATCAACGCTCTGGCAATCTTCCACTGGAGTCGATACCTCAAGGGAACAGACTCAAGAAGATAACGATGTCCACGCGTCATATCGAGCAAGATATGGGCGAGTCACTTTATCAGACAGTGGTACCTGTCTATCATGCTATATTGGAGAATTTGCGCTTTTGGTCATCCTCCGGAGGAAGATTGCCAGAGCGTTGAACGCTTATCTACAACAATATATGCCCCGATAGAAAGAACCAGACTGCCGGGTAATGAAGAGCCTCCTAATGTTCGTAGGGGCATATATCTCACCAACATGCGATACAACATTCAGCCTTCGTAAAGGGTTCCCTGAAGCAGCAAGAGGAAAACCACCAAGATACAACATCCTGCGCGTCCGTCAACTCCAACTCCAAAGACCACATGCACGACTCCCACAATGATGAAACAATGTCCAAGATATTCCATATCTAGCTCGATAACAACCACTACGAACAAACCATGTAAACCACACTTGGGGACTCGAGGCTCAAAGATGAAGTTCCTTCACCGTCAGTCAAGGAATTCTTCAACATGAGAGATGTGGTCGAGTCAAGAAGCATGGAATTCGCAAGGGTAAATTGAATCAAGAGGGAAACACTTCAACACTCCCTCTAGCAGTAAGCCGCTTCAATGGTCTATTCAAGAGCCGCCTCAATGCTCTCTCCGGACCCCTTTTCGCTTCATAATCCTACTTCAACACTCTCTCCAGGATCCACCTCAACGTTCGCACCGTAAGCCACTTTAACATCCTCTCAAGTCGTTTCAACACTCAAGCTACATCAACAATCTGCGCTCGGTCAAGTTATCTTTGATGTACTCATTGCTCAACATACGTCTCATCCATCCTTCATGAGGACCCGCGGAGCATGAAAAACCCTCAAGTCGATAGGAGGAGGGCTATCCCGTGGAACGGATATTTTCATATAGTTGGAAGGCGCGGTGAACAACTCATCATCAATGTTCGGCATATCCTTGAAGTCGCCAACACTTCCCGACTTGGTACCAGCATTATCTCCAAGACATCTCAATGGGATTCTTTTCTTCCACAATGAAATAAAAGGCAGGAGTTAGAACTTGTATGAAAGCACATGAGAGATGTAGTCACACACGCAAGACACAACTCACATCGGAGCACACAAAACCGGTCCGGCTCAAATTCGAGTTTACGGATTTCAAGACTGTATTAGTTTTCAAGTCCGGTGTAAGTTTCAGTCTGGTATTGATTTCAAGTCAGGTGCAAGTTTCAGTCTGGTATTGATTTCAAGTCAGGTGCAAGTTTCATCTGTATTGATTTCAAGTCAGTGCAAGTTTCAGTCTGGTATTGATTTCAAGTCGGTATAAGTTTCAAGTCCGGTACAAGTTTAAAGTCTGGTGTTGGTCAAGGGATTTCAACGCCAATTTGGTATTGCTCAAGTTTCAAGTCCTAGATTGATCAAGTGACGAGTCCAAGATCACTCAAGTTACAAGTCCCGGTATTGCTCAAGCTTCAAGTCCGGTATTGATCAAGTGACGAGTCCCGGTATCACTCAAGTTTCAAGTCTGGTATTGCTTAATATTCAAGTCGGTATTGATCAAGTCAAGTCCGGGTATTGCTCAAGTTTCAAGACCCGGTGTTGGTCAAGGGCACGAGGTTGGTATAAAGTTGACATTGATCGTGCATACACGATATGGGACCCACGTTCAATCAAGCATATATGGCGGGACCACATTTATTTGCACAACACGGTTCTCTTATGTCATGGGAATCATGTTCACGAAATTCAAGCCCACGTTCGATCAAGCAGCGCAGATAGCCCCACCAACGGCAGGCAAAGACGCAGTCGTCAATTAGGCACAACCCCACGATCTAGCGGAGCAAGCACACGGAGCGGGCCCTCGACCAAGCAGGCATAGAAAGGTCGATCGAAGCGGGCAAGACCGACATCATACTAGGGGAACGCTCTCCTATATGCCTTTTAAACGTAACATACTCCAAGGACAGGGATGACCCGTCTCTCCGGTAACATCTAACTTTGCCTCATAAGTTTTATCTTTAATTGTCACTATCTCATGCCTACCACACAATAGTGTAACCATTATGTGCTAGGCGGGGGACTTAATGTTGATGGTGGATTTTCGTTTAAGGTTAAATTTGTAAAAAAACGGAAAAATCATGCATACTGACATCTTGTAAAAGATAAAGCCATTTATAAGTGTTGGATACTCCCTCACTTAATTCACCGAGAATGGAGCATGTAGCAACAATCCCATTCAGTGAATACATGAAATTCCTCCAGGTTGGAGCATGTGGCAACAATCCCTTCCGTGAATTTCATATCAGCCTTGTATTTCCAGGCACTCATTATCGGTGTGGCATGACGACCGAGTGTTACTCTTGCTGAGAATAACACGAACCTCCAAGCACTATAATGAAACCATGTACGAAATACCCGTGACAGCTGATTTCGGTGTGTTATACTAGCCCGAGCCCCTCTCGGTGTGTTATACTAGCCCGATTGAGCCCCTCTCGGTGTGTTATACTAGCCTGATTGAGCATCCGGACTGACCGTATCGATCCGGGATATGATTCGATCGCAGTCATCCAACTCCATAAGCATGATTGGATGACCCCGGATCAATTCCATCACCCCCAAGCGGTATGGAATACCCACGCTGACCCGCATGGCCTGGTCATTGGCCTAGCTCTCGCCAAGAAACCGTTCATACCAAGCATTATGGACGGAAAACCCTAAATTAGGGTTTGCGGCATATTACATGTGTCGCAAAACAAGTCTCAACCATCCATCTTCGCAGGTATAGATGGAGGGTGTAGATGTAGACTCAAAGGGCCAGAGCATGTCAACACGATCACCGTGGGCTCGCCACACACTTGACCAATCGGCCAAGACCAACAATATTTGGCCGTGACAAAATCATCACCCAAACAAGAGATGACGCACGGCTTTGAAAGCCAAAATTAGGGTTTCAAGTCATCACGCGCGTCCATCTTCTCCTAAGACGAATGGAGGGTCACAGATTAGATTAAACAAGGGCCTAGGTCATACCAAAGATGACCACCGTGGGCCCATCTACCTCCTCATGTGTTCGGCCAAGGCATATCATGCCTAGTCAATCCAAAACGTGTGTCCAAACTAGCATGGCCGCCTCCCAAACCACGAACCGATCTCGACCGCTCAACTTCACCTAGGATGATTTGAGTGGCTTAGATCACGTTTTCATGGGATAGTCGTATAGGTGTGAACACCACCGCCACCTACACGTCGGGGTATGATCGACCAAGACCGACCAAGATGTGTCGTCTTGAAACGCGTGCCCAAACTAGGGATGTCACGCCGGTTTCCAACCCTTTTGCGGCATCAATTTCTCACGCAAACCGATCTCAACCACTCAACTTTTACCGGTTAAATTGAGTGGCCTAGATCGCGCCTCCATGGGATGGTAAGGTATGGAGGCGTGTACACCGGCATGTCGTCTACACACATGACCGGTCAGCCCTCTCCAAATATCTTTCCATGCTTGGTTTCGACCAAGCTAAAGAGTGATGCTTGCGCACCTCTTCGTAAACCCTAATATCCATTAACTCGCGAGATGAGTGTCTCAAAGATCATCTCATCCGTTCAACTTCACCAGCTTGGTTATACAACCCCGGTCGGAGTTATTTGGTCAAAGTGAGGCGTATTACCCATCACTTTACCACACCATAATGCGCACTCGCATAAAATACACACGATACTTCACAAGTATCGACTTCCCGAATAACACAAGTTATTCAATTCAAAGATTACATGCTATCTTTCGTGGATCCACGATCCACACATTCCAACATCAATCATGTCACAAACCGGGGGATACATACGGGGTATTGGTCTCATGGCGGTTTACAGCGTGCGGCGGCAACGCGCCATCACAAGAACGTGTCGAAGTCATGGACGGTTAGAGATGAACGGGAGTAGTGGGCAAGACCGGGTCGTGTGGTACCGACGCACAACTCCACTACTCCATCACTCCACTTCCTCCACTTCCCACGAGAGACGTGAATGAGGCTCAATGACTTGTATAAATAGGTTCTCCGCCCTATTTCAAACAACAACACAAGTTCAGACGAGACAGAAAAACCAAGTGTTAATACAAATCGTATTCAAACACCCAGAGCTCACGGCATCAACCGCAAGCCTCGCTCACCTTCGTTACAAGTCATAAGCAAGCCAACACCTTCACAATCTCAACACCTTCTTCGCTTTCCTCCCAAGATCAACCCCATCTCCTTCACTTTGTGACCGAAACAAGTCCTGGAACGGCCATTTCTTGGTTTAGGCCGGGACTTGCATGATTGATCTCTCGAATCTACAAGCACTCACCGCGTAGTGCATTTGTTTAAAGGTTTAAATTCATTCCTAATCCACACCCCAAATTACCAAATTCTGCAGGAGTAGTTTTCACCCATAAACAACGGGGTAGGTATCATAACATAAAATACAATGTACCCAAGTCATCGGATTCTGGGATTAATATCCTCCCTTAGCAATCATGGTATCGTATTTAGCAATCATGTAAATTTAGCTGGAAATATACGAAGGTCTATTTGTTTTGTATGGAGACAAATTTTATTGACTACTTAAAAATGTCTTTTGAATGTTCGTTGAGTTTCGTCGGCCCTAACCGCTACAGCAGTCATCTAGTGTGTGGATCTAAATCCCTGTTGTTAGTTGTTGTTTCGGGTAGTGCGTGGATTCGAATCCTTGTTGTTAGTTGTTGTTTTAGGGAGGATGAAAGTGGGGTGGTTTTTTTTTTTGTGCATGTGGAATGAATGTCTATTTAGCTATGCCTCGGGCCAGAATCGTTTTGTTAAGTCTTCGCAAGCAAATTTTTCCCGGTTGTTTCCATGTATATACTCGCAAACTTATTTGTTTGCATATAATCATTTTCGCAAGCTTATTTGCTTACTCATTTTCTTGTGTGGTCTTATTTTGCCTTCCTAGTTAAAGGTCTTATTGCGCCACCCTCGTCATTGCGACAAAATCGCAGGACGTCTTTACATTTTCATGTAATAACCCATTGATCTTGCCTTATCATTTCTTTAGTAGTGTTGCCTCTGCAAGATAATTTTATTGCGACAATATGATAGGCCTAAACTTTCTTGCGAAAATAAAGCCCCATGACACCGTTGTCTTGCGACGAAATCACAGACGTCTTTACATTTTCATATAAAGACCCATTGATCTCGCCTTATCCTCGCGTTAGTATTATTGCCTCTTCAGGATCATCACACAAATATGACAAGCCTAAATTTTCTTGTGAAAATAAAGCCCCATGACATGTGCGTCTTAAGACACTTATCAACTCCCTAATGGAGGGTGCCGCCCTTATCATCTCCCTGGTTGCCCCTTCAAGGAAGTGTACATCGGCCATACAAGACTAGCTCCTCCCATCCGGTCTTAACAACAACCAGTTGTTTTCGCAGACCTCTTATCCCTTATACCTATATGGCTTATGGTTACGAGACCGCACCCTAAGTGGAGTTTTCTTTCGGGCCGAGTAAAGCATGTGCCAAGACTTGCCAAGAATGGCCGAGACACTTCAAATGCCCCAGGCACTCTTGGCTCAACCGTGTACCTCGGCGCCTTGGTCATACACTGACTCCTTGGAAGAGACCCTCGGTCGTCCAACCAGGGTATAACCTATATATATATAGTTGGAAATCCAAGGTATCTCCCGGATGGGCTTTATTGACCCCAAATTTTCATGACTCAGTTCCGTGAGCGTGAACCTTTTCCCCGAGCCATGTCAAGAGATACCCCCTTATATGACGCACTTTAGGTCTTACATTTGCCTCTTGCGGAATATCATTCGCGAACTAGGGTGTACGCCATAAAGGTTCGTCCCATTCGTATATATCATTGATTTTTGATTATTTATTCTCATTATTTTTGTGAAATTATCGCATAGTCTTTCTTTGTTTGCTGTGATCTCGCTGTAATTCTTTAACCAGATTTTCATATATTCTTTCTCGCGAGACTTTCGCTTACTCCTTCTTTGATCGTCATATTCTTTGTACTGTTGACATGTCTTTGTCACTCAAAACATTTTTTTTTACACCTTTCACAAATCTAAAATCAATTATTCATTTCCTATACCTCTTGCTTCTGTTACTCTCTGCCTATTCATTTGAATTTCCTGATATTGTTTCCCTTTGCGAAACCATCGCAATTTCCAATTGTCTTCAGCATTGGTTTCGCAATGTATCTTCATCTCTCAATTCTATTGCGTCCACCATCAGTCTTTCCCTTCTTTGTTCTTCTTTAATGTTCTGCTTCCAGTTCTTCTTTTTGAGCAGCCCTTTCCTCGCAAGATTCCACATCAACTTCATAGCACTTTTGTCCCTCGCCCCAATCTCCTTTATAACTCCAACACCATTGGGATGAGGAAATTTGATGCACCGGTGGTAAGTCGATGCTACACCCAAGATCTCATGTAACCAAGGTCGCCCAATTAATGCATTATAGGGGACTCCACATCGACTATGCAAAACAAAATTTCGCTTGATAATCCTTTCAATGGTATTCGCATACGAGCTTCTCCTTTAGGTTTATTGCGTACCATTAAAACCATAAATCACGAAGTTGAAGGTATCGATCTTCGTCTTTCCCTCCCATAGTCTTGTAAGTATGGTAAAAAGGATGTTTACGTGAGCTTCCAATATCAATTAAGATTCTATTGATTGCCCATGAATTTTCCGCCTCATCATCTTCATCATCATCGGGTTTTGGGTTAATCTCCAATCTTACCACTAATGGATGTCATGCATCTCTTCGCCCTCGTGTACCTCTTCTGCGGTAAAAGAAATAATCTGTTTTCCATTCCTTTAGTGGCGATGTCTTCGCGATGTTCATTACTTCTCTATTGTCGCATCTCTTGCGAAACCCTATCGAGAACACTATCCTGAAAATCTTCAATTGTCCTCTACGAATGTACGATAGAGTTGCAGAACAAGTTTTTGGCTTTCGCTCCAACTTCTACTACAAATGTTTCTTTCCTTTTGTTGTGTTTACTCTGAATTTCGGTGGTGGTGGTAATGGTTGAGTCTTCTCTTCACATTTTAAGAAATGATTTAGCTTCCCTTGGTCTATCATTCTCGAGGATGATTCTTTTTATATTTCGCAATCATTCGTTAGGTGTCCATGAAAATGGTGATAGGGAACAGAATTCATGACTTTTGTCACCCGAGGCGGTTCATTCCCATGTTCCATGGTGTAGGTATGTTTTCCATCGAGATTATAGCTTCCCATATTTTCTCCACACTAGCGTTCGGTGGGGGCATCTTGATTTCTCTCATACTACCCTATGACCTCGCTGCCCTCTATGATAATTCCGCCTCCGACCTCCGTAAGTTTCTTTCTTGGTGATCAAGTCTTTGAATTTTGTTATTTCCGTCACGGTTATAGAAGTTTCTCTCTCTTTCAAATTCTTCCTGATCGCGACTTCCCATGGCTACTAACTTTTGCTGACCATCATTCGTTATCATTTCTTGTTGACCCTGTGAGGTGCTCGCCACTGTGTTTATCAATTTAGGTAACAAACTTGCATTCGTTGACTCTTGAACTTGCATTCGCAATGTGGTATGATTCCATCTCATTTTGCTTTTCCTCTCTAGAGCAATGTACTCCTCCCGAAGTTCTCGCAACTCGCCTCATTGTGATTGTATTCTTGATTCTAAAACCTGAATGTATAATGATTGGTTGCGAACATAGCATTAATGAATGATAAAATGAGATATCTCTCATCCACACGACCGCCATATCGCTACACATTGTCTTCCACCTCACGGTCAGATGTTTCAAACTTTCGCCAACCCTTTGTTTTAACCCAAATACATCTTGACCCGATCGCGAGGAATTATTACTTATGTACGCCCCTAAAAATATAGCTTGTAAATGGTTGAATGGTGTAATTGTGTTTCTTGGTAAACCTTCAAACCACTTCAACGCTTCTCTGTCAAACTTGATGCAAAATACTTGCACAATATAGCATCATGATTTTCCCATTGTAACATACACCTCACATAAGCTTTGATGTGTTGTATTGCACAAGTTGTTCCATCAAAAATCTTTGGTTAACGTTTGTAAATTACACTTTGGGGGTATTCCTCCTAGTTGTACTTCTTGTGTAAATGGAGTTTTTGTGCAGCCTTCCTCGATGTCCTCATCCAATTGTCTCTTTCCTCCTCCCTTTACCGTTTCGGCATTCCTCTCATTTCGCTAATTCTCTCGGATTTGTTCATGTACATCGAATTTGAATCTCTTTGGTCTTTTAGTTCCGCCTCTTCTCCCGCGTTCATGTCTCGCTTTGACTTTCTTGTTCATCATTCTCTTCTCGTCTTTCTATGCGATCTTCTCCTTCATCTCTTTCACGAATTCGCATAATCGTTATATCTATCATTTTCTCTTTCGCTTCGCCTATCGGTTCTCCTTTGTACTCTTTCATATTCTTCATTGATATTACCATTGTTGCGATTTTGTTCTCACCTTCTTTCTCGATTATCATGATTATTCTGGCGAATTGCATCTTCCAATTCTTGTTCCTCCATTTCTCGTTCTTAATCTTTCCCTCTCGCAGTTAGACGTGCTTATTCAAAGATAATGTCTTTCGATTTCATCTTCAATCTCTTTTTGCTTCCTCCGTGCTTCTCTCCCATGCAATATTCTTCTTCCTTCTTCCCCGATTTTCTTCATCAACTGGATTATGCCGCCCCGATGTCGCCTATTTCCTTGATTTCCATCATTTCGCCCATTTTGAAGAGTCTCTGGATGTGGGATATAACGATCTTCCATCATTTCTCTTCTCTCGCAATGTTCTACACTTGGATTTTGCGTTTCCTCTCGATTTTCTTCATCTCCATTTTCTATAGGTAAAGTTCTCCTTATTTCCTCTCTAACTGATCTTGAGCTTGACCTTGTAGTGCTTCTCGACCTTCTGTTTTATAATCTCATGTTTTCCATCCTCAACTCATGATTTTGTCTTGTCAAATTTGCACGTTCCTCTGCCTCTAATCGCCTTTCTTCATGTATTGTTTTGCTCAATGCCTCTAATGTCGCGATCTCTTCATTTCCATGAATTATTTCTCTAATCCCTTTTCTGTCTCTCTCCTCTTGTCCATTGTTTACCAATTGTTGTTCTTCTCCCCTTTCGTCCACGTAGTTTGATCTCCAAGTATGCACGCTTACTCTATCATAACCACGATTTCTATTAAGTCTTTTTGGTTGAATTGGTGATTGAATTTGATTTTCTTCATTATTTCTTATGTTCATTCTTGAGGATTCCCCCATTTCATTTCTCCTTTCACCAGCAAGTCTCCTACTCCTTCTAATAGTTGTTGGTTGTTCTGATGCATATCTTCTTCTAGCCATTTCTCAATTCAGTAAGTTGTTGAAAATTATATGAAATTCCTTCCCTATTACTCCAAATTCTTTCAAATCACGGTGTCAATCTTTACTCTCTTCCCTCGTTTCTAGCACCAATATGTAGTTGCGGTGAAATCCTACACTACACCCCTCACAAGAATCTATACAATCAAATCATTTTTAGATGAACAATTGTAATTTTTATTGATTAAACTCTTAAAATGTTTACAAGATGAAATGGAAATCGTTAAAGAATTACAATCACTCTAAACTTTCTCTCTCTTAATGACTTGCCAACACTCAAGAAAAGATCCCTTTACAATAGGCCCTTTCGGCTCTCCTTATATAGGGTATTACATAATGGATGACAGCTAAGCTGTCCTTTATTTTCTGGAATAACTTGCGAAATATCGCAAGTGTACAAATATATAATCTCGCAACTCTTCTAGATATCGCTAGGTCTTCACATCTTTCTCGTGTTTTGGCTGTCGTCATTCATAGCGTCATTTATATTACTCATCTCGCGATACCTTCGCAATGTCGGCCGTTTATTGATCTCGCGATATTCCGATCCTACACAGGTAGCAACAAGTTAGATTACTGTGAATGTAGATATAGCGGTATAGTCCTTGAAATGCGAAAAAGGTTAGCATTGTTGCGTTAATACCTTTTTTTTTATTGAAAGTAAAGCAAAACATAAGTTTAACATTAAGCATCATAATGAGAAGAACAAAAGTCTTATGAATCCTTTATCTTTAAATTAGATACTCTGTCATGGGCGCATGAGCCAATGACCGGAATTATTAGAATTATATCACGCTTCTGAGTCACTCATTTTATGCTTATCTATGCATCATAATGAAGTGTTGCTAGATTGCATGTTTAGTGTATTATTTTATCAAGGTGCATGCTATACTAGGTGCTAGTGGTAGGAGCATAGCAGATGCAGTCAATATGTTTACTGTAAACATAAAACTAAGTAGGTTTGCTAAGTGTTGACTTTGTACTGGTAATTTTTGGCTTGCATAATTCTTTGTGTGTTGAAAGACGAGAGATTTCCGCATATACCTTATTTCTAAGCATAGTGGTAACCTGGAAGAGTACAATGATCGTTGTTTGATTTTAAAGTTTGTTTGTTCCATTTACAGCTTACTGGATCTCTCATCGATCCTTTGGATGAAGATGAAAAGAGCCCGATGACACCAATTGAAATACGTCAAGCAACTTTAGATATGATACTGGAGAAGATGGTCAGGGATGGAGATAGAGATGAAGATTTGAAATTGTCTCCAGATAGAAATTTGGATGGAGAGAGTGATGAAGATTGGGAGTCATTTCTCCAGAGAGAAATGCTTCTCGCCATTTGGAGGATCCGGTAACATATACTTCGGGATATCTTTCTTGGGAATTTTTGTCTGATATATCTCTAGTCCTTTACACACTATAGATAATGTGTAATCATTTCTCCTTTCTCTCGCATTTTCTCGCCCTTTTTTTGTGTTTATACCCTTCCTAGTTTTTAGACATCTGATTGTATTTCCACAAATTACAGGCTCATGTCTATTTGTCCAAAAAGAGAAAGATGAGAAGGAAAGAATCACAACCTCCCGATGGAAAAGGAATTTGTAATGCTGAACCTGAAAATCTTCCTTTGTCAGAACCTACGATGCCTGCCATCCCCATCCTCCCGTCCCAGGAATCCGGGGCAAGAGAGAATGAGACTGACGTTCTCCACACCAGTGAATGACTTGCATGTTAATGATGTACACATAGAAAGTTTTTTGTATTGTTCGGAAGTGCACACTACTGGAGTTGAATCGCTTGAAGAGGGTGAGCTTGTTAAGGAACCTGTGGACGCTACAATGAACATATACTCTTTTAAATGCCAAGCTCCTGATTCCACCTTATTATTGGCTTTGACTTCTCAGAGATGTGACTCCTTCCCCTGTGGTCTACAAGCACTTGCGCTCAAGGAGAGTGGAAGAATTTGAATTTGTGGACTATTTAAAGATTCTAAAAGAGTATGAAACTTTGTATAAGAAGATCATCTCGGATATGGAAATGTGTCGGGTGCGTAATCGGTGAAGATTTGTTGCAGAGATGTGAAGGATTCATCAAAGATGCCACTGAGAACCAAGTGTTCTCGCCACACATACTGTGGTAGGTTTGTTAACCAAGTGTTCATGATCTTTGTACTACAAAGAACTTGTATTCCCTTAGGACATAGGAATGAACTTGATATAAGTGAGAATGAACCGAACTTAGAAATTTTCTACATATTCCTTAGAATTTTTTAGTACTTCAAGAACTTGTTTTCCTTTTTGATAAGTATTGAATGAGTATTGATATGAATGTTTATGTGAATTGATTGAAGATGCTATTGTTGAGTGTGGATGATGAACGGTGTATGAAGGATATTTTGGAATTCGAGAGTAAAGTGAACTAGATTATAAGGTAAGTACTTCATTGGGAATATCGTGTTGCAATTGTCTATCTTTGACTTGCTTTAGGACTTGTCATAATAATCCCGCCCGTTGTATTTTGCAGATTGCTACATGAGTTTTCGATGCCCAAGCTTTCAACAAAGCAAGCCCGCAAAGGATATAACGAACTAGTTTGTTGTTATTTGAATGATGTAGAACAAAGGAGCTTCACGCTTTGTAAGTTCCATGTATTCAAGTTTTGAGGCGTGAAGTTTGTATTTGTATGTATTCCTTTAGAAAGTTTCTTTGATAAATTTGGTACTTATAGTTACTTCGCCTCAACTCTTAAATTTGGTACGTTTAGAGAAATTTGATACTTAGAGAAATTTCGGTAAAACCCTTTCTTTGTTATATGTTCGGTCTTTGTTATATGAACAAGTAAAATTAAGTTTGGGGGATTTGATGAATTGAATGAATGTGATTATGAATTGAATGAATGTTCTTTTGCATAGATTGAATAAATTGTTGTTAAGTGTGGTCATGAATGTATTGAATTTAGAATTCAAACTCTCCATTTCAAGGGCAAAATTCGAACCTCACCACCACCATCTCCCGCCACCACCCGCACCAAGCCACCATCACCCGCCTACTCACTCCACCATCCTCATTTCACTCTTTCTCCACCCATAGCTCTTGACTGGTCAAAATTGGTCAATATTGACCAGGTCAATGGTTGACCAGCTTTGAGATGTCAGTAGCATCTAATTTTTTTGTTGTTACAAAAAAGCTTTTAGAATTATAATTCATAGAACTTAGTTTAACATTGAAGTTACAACTAGGTGATGGAATTGCCTCACTTGTTGAAAACTCAATCTACAAAAAAAAATCGTCAACTTAGTTTGTTAACTTCTATTTCACCCCGAGTTACTTGTCACTTTTTAGTTACCACGTGGCACCAAATTCGTAACGGCTCTTTAGAGAAAAGTTACGAGGGCCGTTATAAAAATTTCGTCAAATTGGTCGCCACAAAGCAGTAATTTTTTGTTTGTTACAAAAAAAAAAATGTAACACCACTTTTGCAACAAAGCAGAAGGGCCGTTACAACCCGTTTTGTAACGGCCGGGTTCATTTCTAATCCCAGAATTTGGTGTAGTGATGGAGTAGAATTTGAATTATTTTAATTTTAACATATGGAAAAAAATTTGTTCAGTTTTCCTAATCTGGATTTTCGATTAAATTCAGCAACTAGGTTTTTGGGTCCATGTTATTTGCTGGTTCCAGGATTTTTCAGCATTGTTTGGTATTATGGTGTTTTGAGAGGTAAATTGAAAATGGATTTGTGGGTTGTTGCAGCATGGAACATCAGGAGACTGACAACCGGGAGACCAAAAAGGAAAAGGAGCTATGCATGAATGCGAAAATACAAAGAAATAAACATGCTAGAAAGAATTGGAAGAACAAATTGAAGAGAAGAAAGCTTGAACAAAAGGGTCATATGGCAGAAAATGTTGAAGAAAAAGTTCATATGGTACTAAATGCCGATGAAGTTGCTAATTTGAACAAGGACCTGATGTAGACTTGTAAGTCAAATTATCTAAGTGTTGGATTTATGGCCCAAATACCCATGTCCATTTGGGTTTTATGAGAGATCAATATCCGTTTAAATCCAGAGTCTTCTTTATAGGCGGCAAACAAGTGTGAATGCAACAAAGGAAGAATCTGGAATGACGGCTATTTGGTAGTTTACTTAGCTATTAAGTTCTCTTTGATGGAAAGAAAGCTGAAACTATAAATAGCATAATGGAGGTGGAAAACCTATTCCTTGTCATATAAAAGAGTTGCTAAGAACACCATCATTAAGAGCATAAAAACTAGTAGAGAAATGGTGAGGAATAAAGTTTTCTCCTAATACCATCCACATCAAATTTATCTACCGGCGGAATTGATTAGAGACTTGAAGAAGGTTCAAAGGAATCTGATCTCAATCAGGTAAATACTTAGAATAATTTCATCTATAGATTCAATAATTCTAATTATTTAAGTAGTAAACTATGAATTTCCTAGATCCTATGATCATGTCATGTATTGGTTAATCGATGATTATGAACTGATTTGCTAACATGTGGTATCAGAGCTTGCTTGGATATTCATGTTTGCTCATAATAGTAGATGATTTTAAGGTTGAATTAGTGGCTTTCTATTCAATCCTTACAAGAGAAATAATTACTAGACGATCATGTTTATGCTGTTTTGATGATTGTATAATTCATTGAATGTTCAACCTTCATGAAAGTAATTATTGATACTTTGGTATGATGATCACAAGGTGAGTATTGTTTTGATCACAAGTTTTTTGTATTGATGTCTAAGAATTAGTGATTAGTGACAGTCATAATGATCCTTGTAAATTGAGCATGCTGGATAAGGTTTTTATTTTCCGAAACATTTTTGATAGTTGGCCCTGGAGGTTATTGAGCCATCTGCCATAATGATCGTCGTATAAAGACAAATTCATGCAAATGCTCTAGCATATTTTTGATTGTTTGTTGTAGCCGACTCATTTTAGTTGACACTGCTTGTATGTGGTCAACTTTTGCTAGCCAGTATTTATAGCCTTGTTAAAAGTCTAAAGTAAAACGGTTTCTAGCTAGCATCTCATGTTATAGCGTATGCCTTGATATGGAATTTGTAAGGTCCTGTTAGACTAGTGATCAAATTGAAATATGTAAAAATTTTATACATTAATTTGAGTTAACTCTTTACGGTTGTCGGTTGTCGAGTTGATGTTGTAGCAAGTTAGACTCATTTGCATTTTTTGCTTTGCCCAAGTATGAAATAGTATGCGGTCCATAACGATTTTTGATAATACTGTTACTCTAAGGAGTTCATGGAGGTAAATAAGAACTTGGACCATTTTTTTAGGCTAAATCAAAATTATGTTTAAATGCTTTCCATATGATAGTCATTTCTTGTGCGGATTCACTCGATCATTTATGCCCTAGTCAACATGTGGTTGTAATGATAATGTATGCCATGTATGTATCCTATATGATCTTGTAATGTATATTCATGGAGTTTGTCCATTAGATTGGATTACCAAAGTAACCAATCACAAAGGGTTAGATTCATGGATGAAAAAAATAGTCGTTTTTTTCCAAGGTAAAACAAAAAGAATTCGATTAGTGAAATAATTAGCTCGTGTATCCTTATATGAAGGTGGTTTTGTTCCTAAAGGTGTCATACGTACCGTATGAAAATTTAAGGATATGCAAATCGACAATTAGGGTCATATATTTGATAAACTTTATGTGTGTCTTAATTCCTCCAAAGGGCGAATCTTGACATTCTAGTTTATCTTTTACGGTGCATATTTTGTATGTGACCTGAATGATATAAAGTTTTTCCATTAAGAATGTGCTTCCAAAATAGCCAATGTAAAGGGATAAACTCTCTCAAGAATTATGGTGATAAAGTCGCTTATAGAGCTTAATTACATTTCGATGACTTGTCCAAAGACATCACTGTTGAAGTAATTAGGTAAAGTATTCTCTTTTAAAATTATTTTGATGCCCAAAGGTGTCAAGATCATGGTATAGACTATGGAGAATATATGACAAATTGACATTGTTGCCACCATATTGGTTGCATTTGATTGTTCCGTTTATAAGGTTGGCATATAAGTTGTATGTTGATGTCGTCTGAACCGCATCGAGTTCACCCAATAAGTTGGTTTTGATAAAATAAACCTTGAAGAATGGTGAACTCGTTAAGAGTTGTGGTTCACGATTTCATCAATTGCATATTCTAATTAATTATGGTAGTGATTTGTCCAAAGACATCACTATGTGCAGGTAATTAGTATATGCCATCCTCATGGCCTTGACAATCAAATATGCTAAGACGTTTTAGTTTTGAGGATGTATGGTGCATTGATAGTTGAAGTTAATAGAGTGGCATTAGAAATGAATGTTTGTACGTTGGAATTTCGTCCCAAAGGAGAAGTTTCGGCGATATGATTTGTTTTGAAAATTTATGTTGTTTTTTCGTTGATGCTTATGTACTGAATTCTATTGGATATTAATTGTTATGTCTCACTCGGTGATTAACGATTTTTCATGCAACTGAGTAATTTTAGTTAGCACACTAAAGATCACCTCATATCATGAAATATGATAAGAGTGGGAGTGTTCATAAGCATATTGGGTGATATTGTTTCAACATTAGCCACATTGTTGATACAATGGCAAAGTGATATTTCTTTGTTTTTTGTAATCTATTTCGGACCATGTAGTGTTTTTGGTTCGAGAGAAAGCAGGACATTAAGAACAAGGAAATGTATTTGCAAAATATAGTGTTTCCATAATTTATTGAGATTTTTGTGATGATTGTTAGGGAATTTGGGAAAATATATTTCGCCATACTCATCAAAGACTTTCACATTATAGTTACATCTGTTTGATAATGAGCTATACGTAATAAACACGGAAGTAGTGTTTGTTACTGGGGCTTAAAATCTTGTCAGATGGAAAGGTGAAAGGAGTATTTTCTGATAAAAAGCTGAATATACATTTCAGAAAATGTGACGAGCTAAAGATAACATTCTCGTCCTATATCTGAATTCCTATAATTTTTGTTTTCTGTGTAATGCACAACGCTAAGGTATATAATTGTTCATGTTACATGTAATTGTGATGCGCTCTATTTCCAATGGTTAATACTTGCCCATCAATTTTGTATGTGAAAACTCATAAAACCGTTGCAAACTTCAAAAACTTAGTTTCCAAAAAAGCTCTTCACATTTTGAGTGAACGAAACCTAGTTTAAGAGGATTAGGGTGAGCAACGAAAGCTAGAGTTTTCTCGCTTTTCGCATGAAAGAATTGGATTAATAAAGACTACTAATCTAATGGGCATGTATGTTGACTTGATTGCAAGACAAGAATTGTTCAAACCGGAGACACTTGATTAATGGTTAATCTAGTGGGAGTTGTGAACTATGAAATGTAGTTTCAATAAGGTTTATTTAACGTTTGGTACCCAAAGCAAATGTCCAACACCTAGCTTTGGTACCTAATATTTCAAATATTAAGGGTTGGTACCTTGACACCGTTGACTGTCAAAGTCAGCGCTTGAATAATCTTTATTTATTTTTTTCCTAATTTAAATCAAAATATCCTTTAATTTTACGAATTTACCCTTGAAGAAAAATAATTGTCTTCTTCGTTCTTCCTCATTTTCTACTCATCCGCAACACCCGTCATTTGTTTACTATTGATCACGAAATGTTTGTATCTTAAACATCATCTCAACTTCTCATTAATTACCCTGTATTGCACATGGCATCAACTCCATCTCTCAATTTTATTCCTCTCTGAAATCATCACAAATGGACAACATACTTCAAGACCATCACCAGTTCTAGACAAAACCCATTGTGGGTAATTGAGACATCTCCATTGGATTAAAAATCCGAGCATTAACTCCATCTTCCTCCTCACTGCTCATACCATTTTTTCCCTTGGTAATCATCTCTGCAAAATATCTTCCTAGGTCTTCATCTGGAAACAATTCTTTCCATGAAACAAAACTTCAACCACGTAAACAATTCTTGCTTCTCAAACCCTAATCTCTAAACTGAATCGAACTCTAAAATCACCATCAATTCCTCTTCCTTGTCTTAATTTGGAACAGACCCATTGGTTAATTTCTACTCAAAATCTCCTCACTATCTCTCCCTTTATTCTCGATCTAATTCATCATCATCGGCTCTCCTCCCTTTTACAACTTCAAATACCCAATAACACCATCGATTCGAGACCACCTATAGCCAAATCGGACAATCTCGCATCCCAAAGCTACCCGTATGGAGACAACCCTCTCAATCGAAAGACACCACCAGAACCTCCATCAATCTCTCAATTAACAACACCAATCATTGTTCTTCATTTCCTGTCTTAATCTTCACCAAATCATCACAAATTCGATTCAACTACTGTCATCTTGAAATAAGAGACAAATCCATGTAGTCTTCTTTGTCTCAGCTTTAACTCCTGCTCTCTTCCTGTTCTCGGACTCAAAGATATATCCTACCCCATCGAGAACCATGGAAATTACTGGTGGTGGTCGTGAAGTATGTTTCCGATCAAATAATATTATGCCGAAAGAGTATTCTGTATTCTTCTGAAATACACTGGGTTTTCATTAGGGATAAATTGGTAAGTTCAGAATATTTTTTTAATAAAAATGTAAAAACATAAAATAAAAACGGTCAAATGAAGACTTAAACAGTCAACGTCTGGTCAAGGTACCAACCCTTAATATTTCGAATATTAGGTACCAAAGCTAGGTGTTGGACATTTGATGGGTACCAAACGTTAAATATCCCTTTCAATAATTGAATTATTATTCATATGATGATTTGATATGATTCAATGTATGAAGATCCATAATCAGTGGAACCATTCAAATTTCAGAAAGTAAAGTTATTTGATATTTCGTCTGATAATGTGGGATAACTTCAGGAATTGAATTATTGGATCAAACAAGTGTCAGGTTTTGCATTAATGAATCTGATGACTCATAATTGTTTGGAGCTTCATCAAACAAATTTTGGAACAATAATGTCTAATTGAAACTTAGAGGGTAAAGGAACTGAAAGGGTTTCTTTGAAATGGAACTGGACTTTTAGTATGTCATCTTAAGGGATCAATATATGGTACTTAAAAGATCCATCTTGATAGTAATTAACCTTCAGATTTGAGAAAACTCTTTCTCGCTTAAATTATGAATCTGAAGATCAGTAGGAGCAAGTACATATATGCTGATTTGTATGTTAATGACACGCTAGTCACTATTTATGTTGAAGAACTTGGTGTTTTGCTTAAACCAAGAAAACTCTCTATAAAGAACTTTTGAATAGATGAGATGAACTTGCCACTAGTGCAAGAAAAAGCATCTCAGTAGTAAAGGAAAGTTCTTAGACTTATGACATAGACAGTTGCTCTGCTAGTGTTGAAATTACACATAAGAGTAACAAATATCAGTCCTATGTGATGAAAGTCTAGAAATCTCAAGAAAATGCAAGGAATACCTTATGTTTCCGCAATATAGAATTCATGTATAATGCGTTTTACATGAAATTATGGAATTCTGTAATAAGCATTCTTGGTTGTTGCCAAAGTAACCCAAGAATATAATTTATTATAGAATATTGAAGTAAATTTGTGTACCTTCATATAATTGATTCTTCGAAGGTGGTAAACTACTCAGACTCATTTCGAGATCATGAATCATAATCCATTTTGGATTATGTTTTCATATTAATGTTTTTGGGTTGTATCGTAAATGAATCATGAAGGATTTGTAATCGCCTCATTTGTTTTGAGTCTCAATCTCCGGTATTTTATAATACCATAATTTTAAGGTTCGCAACTTATATCAAGACTTGGAGAATGTCGACATTATGGCCAAGTAGTTGAGCATTTATTAAGCACAACAATCTCTTTCTCTTAAGAAATAAATGGTGAAACCTTATATGCTAATAAGCATGTGAATATAGAGTTTCCCATTATACAGAAAGAGGATCGGAAACAACGTATTGATGTGGAAAATACAAGTATAAAACTTTTGAATTAATGTACATCCATTAATGAAAACAAGGGTTACACGATGCCTTAAAGGAACAATTGCATCGTAATGTATTGGCCCTTATGATAGTTGAGGTGTGGATGAATTTCGGTTTCAACATCACTCTTTGAGATCTCATGAAATGTGTTGTTTCTGAATTCATGTGATTCCATATGTACACACAATTGTTGATGGAATGAATAGTACATGAATCTTTTAGTTATTCATATTGATGGAATTAAGGTTCTTATGGTATTTAGCCTTAAGAGTTGAAAGAACTCATGCTTCCATTGTTTTGTAATGTATTAA
The DNA here is from genome assembly GCA_023531295.1 of Papaver armeniacum. Classification (NCBI taxonomy): domain Eukaryota; kingdom Viridiplantae; phylum Streptophyta; class Magnoliopsida; order Ranunculales; family Papaveraceae; genus Papaver; species Papaver armeniacum. The sequence goes on from JAJJWW010017205.1 coordinate 1,063,490, forward strand.
TGTTGTAGTACATGGAAGGGAGTATATCGTAAATGATGTATAACCGCCATGACTTGCATTAGTGCATTGTTGAACAATAATATTATAACCTATTGAAATGGAGTAAGCTCTCATTTAAGGTTTGCACGCATGTTTGATTCGCACCAAACCCCTGATGAGTATATCAGTTTTGCATAAGGCATATGGGTCAAGTGGGAGAATGTTGGATTTATGGCCCAAATGCCCATGTCCATTTGGGTTTGATGAGAGAGCAATATCCGTTTTAATCCAGAGTCTTCTTTATAGGCGGCAAACAAGTGTGAATGCATCAAAGGAAGAATCTGGAATGACGCCTATTTGGTAGTTTACTTAGCTATTAAGTTCTCTTTGATGGAAAGAAAGCAGAAACTATAAATAACATAATGGAGGTGAAAAACCTATTCCTTGCCATAGAAAATAGTTGCTAAGAACACCATCATTAAGAGCATAACAACTAGTAGAGAAATGGTGAGAGCAATAAAATTTTCTCCTAATACCATCCACATCAAATTTATCTACTGGCAGTTGATTAGAGACTTGAAGAAGGTTCAAAGGAATCGATCTCAATCGGTAAGTACCTAAACTAATTTCAGCTATAGATTCAATAATTCTAATTATTTAAGTAGTAAACTATGATTTCCTAGATCCTATGATCATGTCATGTATTGGTTAATTGATGATTATGAACTGATTTGCTAACACTAAGTTGTTGTTTGGTTTGAGGGACTGGTTTATCTAATTCTTCTTTCTTTAAATGAAGCTCAACTATAAAAATTCGTCGAGAGAAAGTCGAGTACAATAGGGAAGAGAAAGAAAAACTCAAGGTTAATTCATTTAATCCTCATATACATATGCATTTGATTTCATAAACATTTTTATTGAGGGTTGTCTGAAATTTCACTTATGGTTATATCATTGTTATCTCATTTTTTAATATTTTTTTTATGTTATGTATGGATTCACCAAGAAAAGAAAAAAGGGGCATATGGTCAGAGATAGTGAAGCTCGGAAAAGATGTTTTTAAAGCATGTCGGATCGATGAAGACTTGCGAGTCAAATGGAGAAGCATGAAAGCCGCGGGAGAGGTGGATTAGGAATGTGAGGTATGAGAATGACACTAAGCACGAGCTATTTTGACTAGTCCATCAAAAAACATCAAAGATAACCAAAGATACAAAGAAACTTAGAAACTATGGATGGGTTGGTGCATTTGATTATGAAGATGTTATTTTCATTTTGTGGTATTTTGTAATTTTATATAATCACGACAAATGGCTCATATGTGATAGTTCTAAAATGTTGTTCTCTTGGAAAGATTTTAACTTCCTCCCTTTTATCTCTCTCTCTATATAGACAAGTAGTTCTTGTTATCGTTATTATAACTTTCTTGCAAGAGCACTGGGGTAGCCTATTCACTGGTCTCTTTCAGTTTTGGATTTTGTAGCATTAGTTTGTAATAGTGACGCTGGATTTTTGTTCTTATTGGTCACAGGTTTCGCACATAGTTGGTTTTGTAACATCATTCTATGTTTTCAATGGATCTCTAATTGTAAATGTAAATGAGTCTGTGGATTCATGTTAAAAAAACACAGGTTATCGATACATGGTTCATATTGTCTTGCTCATTATTGCATTTTAGCTTCGTTTCGTACAAATTGGAGGTTGAAAATCGCACTCTAATTCAGTCCGCCTTATCTCCATGTGTTACCTTTTAAATATTTTACTATTCAGCCTTTTTTTTCTTACTTATTCCTGAAATCTTTCTTTTATGCAGCTTCTTGCTAGGATACTTAAACTGACATCAAGATCCTCTAATATTCAATAATATGATAATAAAGGGAACCTAAACCAAACTCCCGAACTTTTGCCTCCACAAAGAGATGTGATTGTCTGTCAGTTCCTGAATAAATGTGTTCGGGTGTTAAGACTGAAGGATGGAAATACACTTATACAATGGTCTTGCTTCTTCGTTGGTCGGCACCGCTGCATCTCATGTGACAAATGCTCTTCTCACTTGTATCCTTTATGTACTCAGCTAAGCTAGTTACTTAAATCATGTTTTACGCTTTCCTGTTATGTGAAAATTTTAACTTTGCTGGAGAAGAATCAATATGTATTGGGTTGAGTGTTTATTAGTAGTATACGATTGATCACGTTGCGGAAGTTATTCTGCACATGAGGTCTTATGAGAAACATTAGTGTTGACATATTGGGGCTATAATCAGTGTTAGTATACTATATTGGTTGCTCTTTTATATGAAATTCTAAAACAAGTTGTAACAGTTTGGAACTCTTGAACTGGGAGTAACTCGCATTGGAAATAATCATAGTTACGATTCATCCGGGTGCAAGCAACTCCTCTATTTTGGAACGCTGATTTTTAAATTATTGTTTTATATTTTCTCAATTTTGTAATGCACAAAATATTTACAGTCAAGAAGCTACGTTCTCTCGATATATAGCTTGACATCAAAATATTGATGAATTATTTCAGTTCTTTTTTGGGATATTTAATGTTTGGTGCCCGATAAATGACCAACACATTGGTTTGGTACCCAACATTTTGAAAATTAAGGCACAGTACTGGACTTGTCATTGATCATCAAGTCAAGCGGTTGAACTAACAATGTGTTATCTATAATAAATAAAAATTATTAATAAATCATACTGGCCCGTTAGCAAGTGACTTTTTGTAAAATATGTGTGGTCTCTATATTTTAATGGTCGTGAGATGGATTGATCCAACGGCCAGACCCTTTCCAACACCATTATCTTCTTCCACCTCCTCTTTTGCACCCGCAACTCTGGTACTCTGCAAATCTCATTTTTTTCCTTCGAGATGGTTAGATCTTTGCCGTAGGTTGGTGATACTGGATTGAAGTTGCGGTCCATTTGAAATTAATTACGCTTGCAATCAAAAACAAGAGCGATTACAAAGAATCACAAACATTTCTTTCTAAACCTAACTCTTTCATTTCCTATAAGAACAGATGATTCAGCAGACACCATACTATTGCCTTTCATTTCTCACAAAAATGGCAGACACCATATTTACCGCTGCCTTTCATTTCTCAAAAAAATATAAGATAAAAATCTGCAAATGCATACATCAGAAGCATTATATCAAACATCCTACCCACGATTATCTCTTCCACATTTTCAAAACACCTAATTCAGAATTTGATCAAACACGAGGTATACGAATGAAATTAGTGATACCCATGACAAGAACAACAAAAATTAACATTCAATTTCTATCATACCATCTAAATCAAAGAACCCATTAACGGAAATTTCATCATCTTCTTTTTTGATTTTTTTTTTGATCGATTTCTTGGTTTGGTCTTCTTCTTCTCTCAATTCCATCTTAGATACTGATTATTGTAAATTGAGTGATGTACAACTAGAAATACTTGTAGATTTAACAAAACCCTATTATTCATCACAAATCGATTTAAACCCCAAATCCGCACGCTGTAAACCCTAACCATAAGTTCCTAACCATTTTCTTTTTTAAAAACAAGATGCCTGAATTTAGGATCTCCATTTCTTCGTTGTACTATAATCAATAAATTGAGATACACATGGGTGCATATGGGTTCGATTTGTTTGATTATATGTTTATCTTTCAGTAAATACAGTTGCACCTGGATGCATCTGGGTTCGGTTTGGTTGAGTTTTGTTTTGATATTTCAATAAATACGTATGCACCTGGGTGCATCTAGATTCGATTTGGTTAATGATTTTGATCTTCAAGAAATACTGATGCACCTGGGTGCATATTGATTAAATTTGATTAAAATTAGCCAGTGTTTTTCTTGGAAATTTGATTATCTTTAGCAGTCAATGCTGAGGCTAGGTCAGTAGCAGGCGTCCTCTCGGCAGTTGCTCAAGATGAGGCTTTACGATCCGCATTTTTTTTTCCGACTTAATTGAATCACTCCTTAGTTTCCAACTCAGAAATTTAATTTCTTTTTAGCACTACCATCGATTTTAATTTCTTTCTCCCGTTTAACTTAGTGGTGTGTCTGGATTGTTGATATAATATTTTCATCTTACAGTAAACTCAGATGCACATGGGTGCATCTTGATTACATTTGGTTTTAATGTTGTAGATGCACCTGGGTACATCTCGCATTTGGTCAAGTTTGGTTTTCATGTTGTAGTAAACTCCTGTGCATCTTGATTAGATTTTGTTAAAATTTGATTTTCATCTTCAAAGAAACTCATATGCACCGGGTGCTTCTTAATTAGATTTGGTTAAATTTGACTTTCATGCAAGTAAACTCAGTCCTATAATGTGCGCACACATTAATTATTTTTAACTTTATTATAATTCTACCCCTCGTACATTTCACATCGAACTGCATCTTGTTATTCGACATTGGTTTTGACTACATTCCCGCCTTCTCGGTTTATAACATCTTATATGATACACTTTGTAGTTGCAGGAAATCCTACACTACACCCCTCACAAGAATCCACACAACTAAGACATTTGAAGATGAACAATAATGATTTTATTGATTAATTCCTTGAATGTTTACAAGATAAAATGGAAAAGAGCTAAAGAAATTACAATCACTACAAACTTTTCTCTCCTAATGACTTGCCTAACACTCGGAAAAAGATCCTCACAAATTCTCGCTCGACTTTTATATAGGGTATTACACAATGGATGACAAAATTTAAGCTTGCCCTTTTATTTTCAGGGAATGACTTGTGAAATATCGCAGACGTTCAAATATACACTCTCGCAAGTTTCCTATATCTCGCTAAGTCTTCACATCTTTCTCGTGTTTTGGCTGCCGTCATTCATTGCGTCATTTAAATTACTCATTTGCGACACTTTCAGCAATATCGCCGTTTATTAATCTCATGGGTATTGTTGTTGCGATATTCGATCCTACATCTTGCCTCTTCTCATGTCTTCTCTGCGAAGAAGAGAATGTCATGAGAATTAGTATTTTTGAAATGCCTCAATGGTTCATCTTTATCGGTTATGATCCCGTATTTTTACAATGAATTTATTACACATGTTTCTTCTTCCGCTCTTTTCTTGACACGTCTCTTTCAACCGTCATTTCTTGACCATTCACGTCTCTTCTCGCATTAAATGCATTTATCTTCTCGAGAATTTTTCTCTATATATAGTTTTCTCACCTTCCTCTTCTTCTTTTTACTTTCTCTCTCGCAAATCCTCTTCAATTCTTCTCCTCCGCCATTCACGTTCCTCGCCATTTGTAAATCTTTCTTTCTTCTTTCTTTTTATCTTTAACTCTCTAATCATTCCCATATTCTGAGAATGGCTCCACCTGGCCGTAAATATGAAACTCTCTTGGGTGAGACTCAAAAGAATTTACAAGAAAAGGGTTTCACCTTGTCCACCATTCCCAATCAAGAATCTTCATCTATTCTTTCTGCAAAATTGTTTACTGATCATCATTGTGATGATCAGAAAATCATAATCTCGCTAGGTCAACTCCTCGCAGGTCTTCCCATTCCTCTCTACAATCCCGAATTGCCCTTGTTCTATGAAATCCTTTCTCATGAGAAATTCTCGCGAGCTATTTATCAATTAAGTGGTGATTGCATCCGTCTAATGCTTGAATTCGCCAATCGTGGCGCTGGTAAGGGATCTCTATATCCTGATGACGTCAAAGATCCTAAATTCGCAAACTTAGAGATAGTCGCTGAAAAGTATTCAGTAGAAAACTTTTTTGAAAATTATGAAGTGATAAATATGAAGAATGATAAATCTCGCTGGGGTGCTCGATTGAAAAGAAAAGAGAACGTTCCCGACGATAAGATACTCATGTTAGATATTGATTGGCACTCTGGCAAGAACAATGTTCCTCGCTACTCTAAAGATGAGAAATGGTGTGTCTTTCCGCTATTTTTGAACGGACCTTACATTTGTGTTCCAAAGATACTCCCGCGAATCTCTAAATTATCATCCTTGGGTATTTAATTGGCCCGAGAAAGCAAAAGAGGTATACTTTCTAATTTTCATTCGCTTTGCGATGTTTTCTTCCTTTTATATTTACTAAACTTGCGAAATTTTCAGATCACTAAATTGAGAAAAGTTATGAAAGAAATCCAAAGCCAAGTACTTTGGCGATACTTCACTTTCAATCACGGATGAAGTAAGAAATATTTTTCTTGTTATCCACAATATTTTTGCCTCTGTTTTTATCTTCATTCGTGTATGTAGGTTGGTGTTGAAGTTGGCGAGGAAGAAGCTTCAAAAGTGCGAGAATTAAAAGAAAGGGTAAAGACCCTCTTCGCAAGAAAAAATCTGGCTGCACCGCCTTCTAAAAACAAAGACCCATTCTTCTTCTCGCTCAAGTCCTCAATCTAGTGAGAGTTCCGATGAAGAAGACGATGATGTAGATATTTCTACCGCGAAGGAGGATCATCCATCTGAATCTCCTATGACGTTATTGTCTAATATCTTTTCATACTCCATCCAGGGGCTTGGAGATGACCGCCTCTCTGGTATATGCGAAGCTCTCGCAAGTATATGTGATGCTTCTTTACTGGAGGGTAATGACTCTCTTCAGGGGATCTCTAGATCATTGACTCCCAGCTTCTTGAATGCACTCAGTGCCTTGGTATGTTTATATTTCTTTATTCCTTCACAATTTTAATTTTAAATCATATATTAATAATTCCTTTATCTTTCTTTATTTATAGTCTGGAAGAGCTTCCTTGCTGTTACCTCAGATCTTGAGAAGAGGCGCAACAACTTTGAAAAGAAAAATCTTCAGCTTCACAAAAAGACCGAAGAACTAGAAATCGAAGTTGCGACATCTCGCAAGAAGAATGAAAATGAGACTGCCGCTCTTCGCGAAAGAATTCAACAATTGGAAGCTGAGTCTTCTACCCAGAAGAATAAAATATCTACCCTTCAAAGTGCTAATCAGCAACTTTATGGTATAAAACTCCTCTCTTTTCTTCGTTTCTACTTTGTCATTTATTTTTCTTTGCCTGACTTATCATTTTCGCAGACATTTATAATCTTTCTGACGAAGCCATCCTTCTCCATTCATTTCCTGAGCCTATGGATGATGATGCTCTTCTCGCTCATCTCAACGAATCTTTAAGTAGTTCGTCAAACAAAATTAACTCTCTTTCATTAAATGAACTTCAAACCAAATTTCGTCTCTTAGAAATTGAGCATAGATCTAGTTTAGGTTTAGCCAACCGATTTAAACGTTTATATCTTAGTTCCCATGAGAATAATAATATTCTAAGGAAGAAAATTAATATAGCCTTATAGATGACAATGATCGCATTGCTAATCAAGGTGCACAGGCATTAGCGAAATTCCAAAAAACTCTTCTTGAAGTCCAAATTGAACGAGATGAATCTCTTCGCCAAAATGCCATACTTAATGAGCGAGAAAATCAAATTCGTTCACTTCTTGTCATAAATAGTGATGATGAATTCGCTTGGGCTGCGAAAGTTCTAGATAATGCCAGAAATAACTTAGGTGTTAGCGTCAGCCTTCATGCTGAGCATACTGCCTTGGTTAAAGATATGATTTCTGACAAAGAAGGTTGTTAACTGTTCTTCATTACTTTACCACTTATTTTTTTGTGAAACTGCTATTAAATTACTGACTCATTGTCATTTGTTCGCAGAATCTGAGAAGAGGTTTCAAACTAGAATTAAGGAACTTGAATCTGAGAAAGCACAACTTGCAAAAGACTTCTCTCTTCGCAATGACAAATATTCTAAGCTGAAGAAGCAACTACAAACTACGTGGCGAATTTCAATAATGATGTCAGTCTGTTTTCGCAATCAAACTATTAAGACAGCTTTGCAATGACCACAATATTCTCTTCTTCATATCCTTGTCTTCTTGATGAGATTCCTGAAAATATACCTACCTTGGATGTTTCTGATAGTGATGCTAGCGAAGAGGAGGAGTCTAATAAAGAGTCTGATGAAAAAGAAGAATGAACTGAGAGATAGCTCCATTTTCCTTTTTCTCTTCTTGTGATACTTGTACATTTATCCTTCTAGCCTTCCATTTTTGTAATCTTCATCAGAATCTATCATATGAAAATAAATAACAAGTTTTTACTCTAATCATTCCCATACTTGCCTCTGTTATTTATTTTCACATGAGAGATTAAATCGATAATCTTTAAGTAATAATACATTTTAGTTTCGCAACTGCTTGTTGCTAATTCTTCACAAATAAATGAAGAAATATAGCCATTTTCACAAGTTTATTTGCTTACTCAATTTCTTGTGTGATCTTATCTTCATTTATGTTGAAATTCATCATTGCGATAAGATCGCAGGAGGTCTTTACATTTTCATGTAATGACCCATTGATCTTGCCTTATCATTGCTCATGTGTGGTCTTATTTTGCCTTCCTAGTTAAAGGTCTTATTTTTCCACCCCTCATTTTTGCGTCAATGTGACAGGCCTAAATATTCTTACGAACATAAAGTCCCATGACATTGCCGTCTTGTGACAAAATCGCAGGACGTCTTTACACTTTCATGTAACGACCCATTGATCTTGTCTTATCATTTCTTTAGTATTTTTGCCTCTCGCAGATATTTTTCTTGCGACAATATGACAGGCCTAAATGTTCTTGCGAACGTAAAGCCCCATGACATTGCCGTCTTTGCGACGAAATCGCAGGACGCCTTTACATTTTCATGTAAAAACCCATTGATCTCGTCTTACCCTCGCGTTAGTATTATTGCCTCTTCAGATCATCGCACAAATATGACAAGCCTAAATTTTCTTAAGTAAAATAGAGCCTCATGACATTTGCGTCTTAAGACACTTATCGCCTCCCTAATGGAGGGTGCCGCCTTATCATCTCCCGGGTTGCCCCTTCAAGGAGGCGTACATCGCCATACAAGACTAGCTCCTCCCATCCGGCCTTAACAACAACAGTTGTTTTCGCAGCCTCTTATCCCTTATACCTATAGGGCTTATGGTTACGAGACCGCACCCTAAGTGGAGTTTTCTTCGGGCCGAAAAGATGTGCCAAGACTTGCCAAGAATGGCCGAGACACTTCAAATGCCCTGTGCACTCTTGGCTCAACCGTGTACCTCGGCGCCTTGGTCATACATTGACTCCTTGGAAGAGACCCTCGGTCGTCCAACCAGGGTATAACCTTATATATAGTTGGAAATCCAAGGTATCTCTCCCGGATGGGCTTTATTGACCCCTAATTTTCATGACTCAGTTTCCATGGGCGGTGTAACCTTTCCCCTGAGCCATGTCAAGAGATACCCCCTTATATGACGCACTTTAGGTCTTACATTTGCCTCTTGCGAAATATCATTCGTGAACTAGGGTGTACGCCATAAAGGTTCGTCCCATTCACTCACTCTTTCATTTCTATCAATTATTGCAATTATTCATTGATTTTTGAATATTTCTTATCATTATCTTTGTAAAATTATCACATAATCTTGCTTCATTTGCTGTGATCTCGCTGTAATTATTTAACCAAACTTTCGTTATATTCATGAATCGCGAGACTTTCACGTACTCCTTCTTCGATCATCATCATTTTTTTTTCGTTAGATGAGATATCTCTCCTCCACACGGCCAGCCATTTCGCTACACATTGTCTTCCATCTCACAGTTAGATGCTTCAAACTTTCACCAACCCTTTGTTTTAACCCAAATACATCTTCAATACCGGTCGCGAGGAATTATTACTTATATATGCCCCTAAAATATAGCCTCGCAAGTGATTGAAAGATGTTATTGTATTCTTCTGTGAGTCTTCAAACCATTTCAAAGCTTCTCCGCTCGACTTGATGCAAAATATTTGCACAATATAGCATCATGATTCTCCCATTGTAACATACATCTCATATAAGCTTTGATTTGTCAGACGCGCAAGTTGTTCCATCGAAATGCTGGGTTAACGCTTAAGTTGCACTTCTCTAAGTGGTATTCCTCCTAATTGTATCTCTTATGTGAACGGAGTTTTCGCAGCTTCTTCTATGGCTTCATCCAACTGTCTCTTTCCTCCTCCCCTTTTATCGTTCATCATTCCTCTCATTTCGCCAATTCTCTCAAAATTTGTTCATTTACATCGTAATTTGAATCTATTGGTCTTTTTAGTTCCGCTTCTCTTCTCCTGCGTTCATGTCTCGCTTTGACTTTCATCATTCTCTTCTCGTCTTTCTCTCGCGATCTTCTCCTTCACTTCTTTCACGAATTCGCACACCGTTATATCTATCAATTTCTCTTCTTTGTTTCCTCTCAGCCTCTCCTTTGTGCCCTTTCATATTCTTCATTAATATTATCATTGTTGCGATTTTGTTCTCGCCTTCTTTCTCGATTATCATGATTATTCTGGCGAATTGCCTCTTCTAACTCCTGTTCTTCCATTTCTGCTCTCAATCTTTCTCTCTCGCAAGCTAGACGTGCTTGTTCAACATAATGTCTTTCAATTTCATCCTCAATCTCTTTTTGCTTCCTCCGTGCTTCTCTCCCATGCAATATTCTTCTACCTTCTTCTTGATTTTCTTCATCAACTCGGATTATTATGCCTCCGACGCTATTTCCTTGATTTCCATCATCATTCTCGCCCATTTTGAAGAGTCTCTGGACGTGGAATATAACGATCTTCCATCATTTCTCTTCTCTCGCAATGTTCTATGCCCGGATTTTGTGCTTCTTTTGGTTTTCTTCATCAACATTTTCTATAGGTAAATTTCTCCTTCTTTCCTCTCTAACTCGATCTTGAGCTTGACCTTGTAGTGCTTCTCGCCTTCTATTTTGTAATCTCATGTTTTCCATCCTCAATTCATGATTCTGTCTTTTGTTAAATTTGCACGTTCCTCCGCTCTAATCGTCTTTCTTCATGTATTGTTTGTCTCAACGCCTCTAATGCTGCGATCTCTTCATTTCCATGAATTATTTCTCCAACCCCTTCTCTCTCTCTCTCTCTTGTCCATTGTTTACCAATTGTTGTTCTTCTCCCCTTTGTCCACAGTAGTCCGATCTCCAAGTATGCACGCTTACCTATCATAATCCACGCTCTATCCGCTCACCGGTTGAATTGGTGATTGAATTTGATTTTCTTCATTATTCCTTATGTTCCTTCGAGGATTCTCCCATTTCATTTCTCCCATCTCCCAAGAAGTCTCCTACTCCTTCTAACAGCTTGTTGGTTGCCTTGATGCATTTCTCCTTCTAGCCATTTCTTAATTTTGGTAAACTGTTGAAAATTATATGAAATTCCTTCCTACTACTCCAAATTCTTTCAAATCACGATGTCAATCCTTACTCTCTCCCTGTTTTCAGCGCCAATATGTAGTTGCAGGAAATCCTACACTACACCCGTCACAAGAATCCACACAACTAAGACATTTGAAGATGAACAATAATGATTTTTATTGATTAATTCCTTTGAATGTTTACAAGATAAAATGGAAAAGAGCTAAAGAAATTACAATCACTACCAACTTTCTCTCTCCTAATGACTTGCCTAACACTTAAAAAGATCCCTCACAACAAATACCCCCGCTCCACTCCTTATATGTGGTATTACACAATGGATGACAAATAAGTCAGCCCTTTATTTTCTGGAATGACTTGCGTAAATATCGCAGACGCTCAAATATACACTCTCGCAAGTTTCCTAAATCTCGCTAAGTCTTCACATCTTTCTCGTGTTTTTGGCTGTCATTCATTAGGTCATTTATATTACTCATTTGCGACACTTCGCAATATCGCTGAATTTATTAATCTCATGGGTGGTATTGTTGTTCGATATTCTCGATCCTACACACTTAACACTCACTATCTTGTAAACAAGATTCAATTTTTATCTTGCAGAAACTAAGATGCACTGGGTGCATCTTGGTTCGATTTGGTTAAAGTTAATTTTTATTTTGCAGTAAACTCAAATGCACCTAGGTGTATCTTGATCAAATTTAGTTAAGTTTGATTTTCATCTTGCAGTAAATTCAGATGCACTGGTTGTATTTGGTTAAAAAATATTTTTCATCTTGGCCTAAACACGTAATCTGATGGTTTTGCAGTAACGATGATTCCGAGATGTATGTTGAGTACTTCATGGATTGGGTGACGAAAAATGGATATGAATTTCCAAGCCAAGAAACTATAATGGATAAGGTGAGGAAAGAACAAGTACAAGTTGAATATAGAATTCTCCAAGATGAACGAAGTTGCTGTAAGAACAAAGATTAATGATGTCATTTAGTTTAGAATTATGTTTTTTATTTGTAACATTTTTTTAATCTTTATTGGTGTTTGTCGACTATATTTCGCTCTTTTAATCGTGTGAATCATTCGAAAATCGAAGTAATATTAGTCCTTATCGGCAAATAATTTCTTTGTAAATTTTGAATCTTGTCGATTATGTGTTATGCACCCAGTGCAGCCTAGAAAATGTGCATTATATACCTAGGTGCAACCTTACAAAACACATTTTCATGTCAAATTATGCATTATGCACCCAGTGTAACTTTGCAAAATGAATTCTCATGTCAAATCAGATACTATGCACCTGTGTGCAACTTTTGGCTAAAAAAACCAAATGTCCAGATTTAAACCCAATGTTCCCGCAAGGTAGTATTTCATTTCATAGTATTTATATTGAAAAGATTACAAAGCCCGACAACCCAAAGTGCACAAACACCCATTACGTATGTAAAGCAAACAGAAATATAGAGAGATGGACTACAAAAGTTTTAACTCCATGTACCCAATTTCACTCAAATAAAACAAGTAACAATTCCAGTAACATTTACCAGACTGAAACCACACCCATAATGAAAATTGATGAATTTAAGTCGCTAAAACATAAAAATCTACATAAAACTTCATTTTTTTTTGAATTTAAATCATCTAATATTCCATTGCTATGACCTTCATTGCAGCAGAGAGTATAAATCCCTGGGCAAAAAATCTTTAAAGGAGCCAGCTTTATATGAGTAATAGGAATCCTCCTATCCTCAACCCCAAAAAAATCAAATCAAAATCTTTACAATAAACCAATTAATTCACCCAACATTCCAAATCCTTCTTCTATCTTAAAAAGGTTCAAGAACCCTAAAATCTGAGCAGAGAATAGGTTGATGAAGTACTAAAATATGAAGATTTTAACCTCGATAAGATTGTTTCTATGTATGGGATTCGTTATCAACGAGAATACAATAACAGTAGATAAGATCGTCATGTCATTTACACGAAAGTATGTGAAATTGTTGCGAGCATGAGAGAGATATTTATAGAGAAAATATGGATCAAACACCAGATAATAGAACACCAGTTTTGATTGATGAAAGTACCGGGATCAAACTTACTTAATCGAGCAACGATTAAAGAAGAGATCGATAGGAAATCCATTGATTAGATCCAAAAATTAGAGATTGTTTTTCAAGTCTATATCTCGGAATAAAAATGGATATCCTCTTTTTTTTCGATTAACAACGACCAAATACAATTGTTTTTAAGGGTATAATGGTCAGCTTGTAATTACATGTTTTTTTAAATTTTGGGCAGATATCCAGATTTGGATATTAGAACAGTATTTTTTGGATCCTTGGTTATTTCTCCCACGGCCATATTTTGCTTGTCTTATAGACTCGTAAATTCAAATCTAAGGTCTATTCAACCAAAAAAATGAAAGAAATATGGTTAAAGAAAATATCTTATGATATATCCAACTGCTTTTTCATCGTAGCTACACACTCATTTTTTTATCGTAGCCAACTCGTTTTACAACTCGTGTGACGCCTCTAACAAGTAAAGTTAGGACTTTTTGCGTCATTGTTATAAATCGTATGGATAATATAGTAAGAACGCCATTTCTGTTACAGAAAATAAACAAAGTTAGGTCAAACAGTTGACCTCACAGTCAATGGTGGATCTAGGTATTGTCCCTTAATTTTCAAAATGTTGGGTACCAAACCAATGTGTTGGTCATTTGCTGGGTACCAAACATTAAATATCCCTTCTTTCTTTAATTTGGTATCGCGCTTGGCAACATTAAATCAAATGAATATTGTGCTTGAGAGTAATATTTCAGTAACTCCCCTCATTGTTTGATAATTTTAGAAGATGAAGTTGCAAAATTAGAAGATGGGCTAACAACATTGGATAAAGTCCAGTTGGAGAAGTAACTTCTTGTTTGTACCGTGTATTTTATACACGGAAGGCCCGTAAATCAAGCCCGTGAAGGAAGATTTTAGAAGTTTTCGGAAGGCTTGTTTCCCAAGTTGCTTGCACATCAAGTTTGTACCAGAATTAGGGTTACATAAACACTATAAATACATGTATCCTAAACCCTAAGAAGATATGGAATTTTAGGTTAGCTAACGTGAGAAAACTATTGTACCCGATAATCAATAAAATATTTCTCTGCTCCTCCGTGGATGTAGGCACAACTTGCCAACCACGTTAAATCTCTGCCTCTTCTCTTTATTTTGTATATGTTTTCTACCCTAATTCATACCGTCATCATCAAATCATCGTGTTTTGTGCCTAGAATTTATTTTGGGTACAAACATTGGCGCCGACTAAGGGATTCGTAAAAACAATCGTGTTTTTCCATTGAGATAGGTGCGTCAAAAAACCTCAAAACGCGTGCACGAATTTTCAAAGAAAAATCAAAAAAAAGCAAAAAAAGTTAGGGTTGAAGAAACCGCTATGCAGGTTGAAGAAACCGTTACGAAGGTTGAAGAAACCGTTACAAAGGTCAAGAAATGCTATAAACTTGATTGAAGAAACTGGTTATTTAAGATGAAGAAATCATTAAACAGCTTGAAGAAAGCGTGACTAAAACAACAGCAGTAAAATCACATAAACAGTTGCCAAAGGTTTCGTCATCCAACCATTGGTACACCTCCAGATCCAATAATCGATCCGCTTCTTGATATAAGATCCAAGCCGCACGATCGGTCCAGCTCTACGGCACACTAAATGATCATTAGCTTCTCAGCGCCACGCCAGTACTACGTCCAGTCAAGAACGCCACATCAGCTCTTTTTCTGCCATGTCGCAGACCGTGTACGGTCAAGATCGCCACGTATGCAACAAAGACGCGCTTTCTGCTCGACACCTTGTTTCGTGAATAACTTCTTCGTTTTGAGTCCGAATTGAGTGATTTTTGGCTCGTTAGAATCGCCTTTCAATTCCCTACAACATGGAAGCAAAAAATCCAGTGTTCGAGAAACTTTGATGTGCACTTCGAGCAGCAACATGATCGAGTTCGAGGTTCATGGATAGCGACATGATCGAGTTCGAGGTTCGTGGATAGCGACATAATCGAGTTGGAGATGAGGATCGCTTAGACCCTTCACTATTTAGCCTTGCATCACATCGCGAGCACCTAAAGCCTCACCTTACACGTGAGCACATAAGTCTTGCTCTTATCGCAAGCATAAAATCTCGCCTTGCACGCGAGTATCAAAGACTTGCACCTTGGCAAGCATAAAGTCTCGTCTCAACCACGAGCCCAATGCCCAATATTGGTCCAAAGACTCGTACTCAACGCAAGCAATACAGCCCACCGCCCGAGCAGCGAGCGCATACCAGCCTTGTTACGTATCGAGCAAAAAGCCTTGTCCCAGCCACAAGCACATTACATTTCACTCAAGAGTCGACTAGCTCTCGAGCATCACAAGTCCACCACGTGGCAAAAAGTCTCGCCTAGCACGTGAGCATCTTTTATTTTTATTTTATTTTATTTTGTTATTTTTTTTGTAATTACGCTTGGGGGCGTCTTCGCAATGTCTCTACAAATGCTTGGGGTAGTTACGTCATCAACGGTCGACGCAGCCAGAAAATAAAACTTCTTAACCCCCAACAAGTTGGAGGTTAAGAGGGGGCGATGTTTGTACTGTGTATTTTATACACTAAGGCCCGTAAATCAAGCCCGTGAAGGAAGATTTTAGAAGTTTTCGGAAGGCTTGTTTCCCAAGTTGCTTGCACATCAAGTTTGTACTTAATTAGGGTTACATAAACACTATAAATACATGTATCCTAAACCCTAAGAAGATATGGAATT
This sequence comes from Papaver armeniacum, assembly GCA_023531295.1. NCBI lineage: Eukaryota > Viridiplantae > Streptophyta > Magnoliopsida > Ranunculales > Papaveraceae > Papaver > Papaver armeniacum. Next base: position 1,079,543 of record JAJJWW010017205.1, read on the forward strand.
TTAGGTTAGCTAACCCGGAGAAAACTATTGTACCTGATAATCAATAAAATATTTCTCTGTTCCTCTGTGGATGTAGGCACAACTTGCCGAACCACGTTAAATCTCTGCCTCTTCTCTTTATTTTGTATATGTTTTCTACCCTAATTCATACCGTCATCATCAAATCATCGTGTTTTGTGCCTAGAATTTATTTTGGGTACAAACACTTCTACAAGGAAAATCGACAAAACAACTTGTGAGACAGGTATTAGTTGTTTATTTTGTATTGGAGGAGTTTTTTGTTTGTTTTGTATTTTATTAAGTAATGTACACGACAACAAACCTTATCCTTCGCAAGGTAAATGAGATGTAAATGAAACTCATACAAAAAAAGTATACGAGTGATGGCAACGGCCAGTTATAGTCTCGCTATGCCTGGATACTATATGAATCACAAGAAGTGATCACTTTGAATATATGTTTTTCTGCAGGAAATTTATACAAGATATCTTTAGCCACACTGTAATTTTAAGTATGAAAATTGGTCATATTTAAATTTTGTTTTATTTACGATGTCAGTACGATAGCCTTAATTTTATGTGACAGTTCTTTTGGGGTAAAATTACTGCCTGGATGCATCCCGTATAAACACAATGCTCATCCACTATATTCTCATCAACCACGTCATATTTTTTAAACCTATCGTTCCTGCTAATCATTAAATGCAACACTGAATATCAATTAGGAAGCAAATCATTAGTCAATAGCTCCCGCTTCTACTTCCCTCGTTGTGTTTTCCTTTTTGTGTTTCTTTGTTTGTTTGTCTCTTCCATAACTCTTCGCCACATGTAGAAAGATTAATGAGTTAGTCTAAGACCAACCTCCATTAGATTATCACAACTGCCCACTTCTTTCGTGTCAATTTCTATTAATCTCATTTGGTATGGTAATTTCAGGCCTGCCCATAGAGCATTAATCTCCGATTTCTCTTTATGCCGCACCTGAACGTCTCTTTTACTACTCTTCAGACTGAATGTTCGCTTATTTAGATGTTTTTTGTGACATTAATGATTATATACTTGGGTGAATTTAAGTCATATTCTTCGCATTTGATTCAACTTGCGTCTATGTTCTTCGCATTTGATTAACTTGCAAAGACTTTCTTAGATCGCTTGGCACCGAATCTGGATTTTAGAGATGGACACACTATTGCACTAGCTATTTAACTTTCTTAATTAGACTGCAAGCCTCCTATACTAGGTAGTCTGAGATCCCTTGGAATATGTGCACATCTGGAGCTTTGATATCTTTAAGTACAATTTTCACTAGTAGAAACTGGACAGCTGAATATTAGTATAGTTTTTCTAATTATTCAGGTCATGTTGGAATTTGATTTCTGGCTAAAATAGAAGTGATGTATTGTTGCTCATGGAAGAAATGATGAACATTCAAACACACCTAATTTTCCTGCATGATTGATATAAATTTAAGACCGTGAATCTTCTCCTTCCTATCTTTTTGTTTCATTCACCGAACAATCTGTTTTGACAATGACACATGAATTTCTCCAAAAGGTTCTAAATGGGGTGGGGTGGGGAAAGGGCATATAACTATGGATATACTTGAAATTGATCGATTGCGAGTACAATTACTCTTCATTGATATATGTGGGACCAGCGACTGATACGTGCAGCAAAATCAAATAGCAGTAGCCTCCATGAAGGAGGAGTCTGTAAGTGCTACAAAGAAGCTTGTATCAACAAACTCAACTTCCAACCAAGGTGGTAGAAAGAATTCTCCCAGTTTTGACTCCACACTTGCAGAAAGCAATCCGGTGGGTGGTTTTCCGGTTGTAGCGAACCTCGATGCAAAAGATAGATCGGTGAAACATACCAAGGAGTAGGATACTGAAGTAAATGGTTTCACATACCGATGTGACATTAGATTCATTGACCAAAGTCGGGTTTGATATGGAGAGGTTAAAGTCGGAAAAAGCGTTTTGAATACCGGGTATGGCCGAGGTCCCAAATATCATCATCCCCGTATGCCCGTGAAAGTGGCAGATGACTTAGATGGCACATAGGATGGATTGTGATGCCCTTCCCTGAACCTTGCACCGCTCTTACAACAACAGTTCTTCGGTGAAAATTTCAAAGCTTGAGACCCTCAATCCTTTTAATGTTTCATCATTTTATGAATCGGAAAGCCAGGGCGGGTCTAGTTTTATACTTCATATTGGTGCAAATGAAACTACTGTGCCAATTTATGACAATGAGGCAACAAGTATCCTTGCACACGCTCACTTGTCAAAAGATTATTACTTTCACATGTTTGATGAGTGGGAGATGCCCAAGGATAGTACATAATCTTCTATTCTTTTGCCACTTTATGATTCAGTGAATCTTCAGTCGTTTCATTCTTACTGTGAAACAGCCTTTGAATCGTTTGGAAGTCTTGGGTCTATGGATTAATCAATTGAGTGATCTCAACCATCCTGTATGGATCTTATTCTTTGGTCATGAGTGTCCAAACTACTTATGTAAGTTTGGTGGTTCAATGTAGCCAATCTGTCATTGAAACTCGATTGTTATTTATTTTTTGTTGTATATATTCTCGCCAATAGATAGATTCTTCATCAGTTCAGTATTACTATTCATGGAGTTACCGAACTTCATTTCTTGTTTCTTGGAAGGTTACGTCAAAGCATCTTAAAGGAGGGAATAAACAAAAAATGGACATTATGGTTATGAAGAACCTTTTTTCAAGCGCAATGTTATAAGGCTTTGTGACCTGAAAGGATCGTCCAGGTCAAGGTATAATCCGGATGCAAGTGGGAAATACAAGGTTCTTTTGGATCAGTACATGATAAAAGCAATGCCAAATTCTCTAATTTTTCTTGGAAGCAAAGAGATTGCCTGAGAGAGCTGTCTGAATGATAGTTCCTTTCTTGCAGTAAGCATATCAACTAACAGCCAATTAAGTTTATGAAATACTGATGATGATACGAGCTCTGACTATAATATATTTGTTTCTTTGTGGCATTCAGTTGATGTGAAGAATGAACTTGTCATTGGAATCATAGATTTACTAGGTAGTACTTGAGACATGGGTCAAGGCTTCAGGTTTTTTAGAAGGTTCAAAATGAGTCTCCCATTGTAGCCTCACCAAAGCAATACAAGAAGCGATTCATGGGGAAGTTAATAGTGGTGATTCTGTTCTTCAGATAACACTTCAAAGATTGATCCCCTCAATGATTGTAACCCTTTTTATGTCTCGTCATTTTATGAATCGGAACGTCATGGTTGGTATAGATTTATCTTCCTATTGGTGCAAAGGAAACTATTATGCCAAATTATGACGATGATGATTTCAAAGACAGCCAGAGTAATTTTTTATCTCTAACTTACTACAATTGTTCTAAATTCTTTGTTATATTCATTACTAATGATCTCTATTGTTGTGTATAACTTTTATAGCCAAGTCTTGAGACTAAGTCTTATGGGCTAGATTGGAGGTGCTAGATTAGCACTTAAGTGTTGCAATTAAAAAAAAAGTGTGGCAAAAAAGTTAACACTAGTTCTCTCTCCTACCAGTTGCTAGCATGTGAAGTAGCATGCTAGATAGTTACGCTGAATGATTCACGCTTGAAAACTACCTTTTCATGGGAATGGTTCAAAGACCGAGAGATTTATTTGTGATCTGACGGCTGAGATTTAAAGCGCTGAACCATTCAGCGCTGGCTGACGTGGACTGCTAATCTAGCTGCTAGATTAGCACTCCCATAAGACTTAGGAGGTAGCCCTGCCTGCTAATCTAGGTGCTAGACTAGCACCCCATAAGACTTAGTCTCATTGTTTTGCAACTAGTTATTAGGAGCTTTATTTTGCTTCGTATTGAGTGTCTACCGTGGTTCTACTGATCAAAGGGCTGTTTATGGTAGTGCACTTGTGGGGTATTTGGCCTCAGAGAAGCTCTTATTAAATTGTAACTTTAAGTATGAATTGTCATTTTATAAAGCTTATTTTAAGCTTAGAATCAGATGAGTGAACGTGCACATGGATATGGTAGCTACATTATAGGTTAATTTCTTTTCATCCACTCGGAGAAAGTGGCAAATGGGTTGTGACCCTCTCGACATGGATTTCTCCATCTTTAGGTGTGTTTGATTAGTATTAATTATTTGTATTTATGTGGTTTGGTTGATCATATGCTCGGTTAATTGCTCTCATTGGAGAAGACAAGGAAATAAGGAATTCCTTTTCTAAGTGCTATTCATTTTATAGGGAAAAGCTTCAAGTCAGCAAAGGTTTTTACTGCATTATCTTGGAGTTGGTCTTCAAAATCACTTCAGTTGAACAAAGATGCTACAGAATCACATGACCTTAATGAAATGTGCAAACCTGGTGCCACTGCATCACACTTGAAAAGATAGATGTTGTGGAGAAGAAGCTTTGTAAAGAAATTAAGGTAATTGTATTCACCTTCTTCTGCTCGAAAGTCCAACTTATAAGGTGAATTTATGTGATTTTTTTAAAGCAGTTTATGTATATGATAGTCATCTGTGCTACTAAAAATTGTGCTTGGTACGCTTAGTCTAGATGCAAATCTCATGGAAACAAAACTTCTTTTGCAGAGTAATTTTCAGTCAGTACATATCTAAAATTGGTAATGTAGATATTTGCAATCATCAGAACTGTTCACACCCTGCTTTGCTAAATTTCGTTTGGGTCTCACTGAAATTAGTGAGAAAATTTCATTAGCACCAAAGTAAATTCTGGCGGCATACCGAGCACTTCATAGGTTATAATTTCAATATGAAATTACCAGTTTATTCCTAATATCTCAATTGTCTTTTGCTGCAGGAAGAAGAGATCACCAATTTAGAGTCTGAAAGAAAAACTTGGTTTTCACAAGAACAAAAGCGGTGTTCACGATTTGCTTGCTTAGACCGAGGAAGCTTGAGCAAATATTGAGAGTCTAGAATCTAACTCGAGTAATCTGCAACACTCAATTGTTAAAACTTGCTTGACTATGTTAAAAATCGAGGAGAAGAAGAGTTACACCCTGAGCCTTTGAATTATCTTCTAGGTAATTAATAAGACATTGCTCTAATTCATGTTTGTTTGGTGTTGTTACATTGTAATTTTAACCTTCAGTTTGATATGATATATCAATCCGGTTGGACATTTTTTGATTTAAGGAAAGATTATGAGGAAGATAGTCGTAAGATATCCTTAGAGATGGCCTCCATGAAGCTAACTTTTTATAATCAGGGAATCCCAAAATTTGTGATATACAAATGAGACTGCACATAACATATATGTATTGTGATTGTGCTACGTCTTGTCCAAAAATTGGTCCAGTCCCTATTATCCCGGACATAGCAAGGTCCAAAAAATAATGTAAAGCACACATGCACAACAATAATACATTAGCTAGTATTCCAAGGTAGCCTCCCTTCCTGCTCGGTGAACAATTATATTTAGCAGCATTAATGTGGACGTCTAATATTAGTCTAAAGATTGTTACTTGGAGTGAACTTGTCACTAATCCATGCCACTAACATTTGAGTCACAACTGCGCAGAGAAATAATAAAAAGAGCCAAAATTTTCATCCGTCTTTGACTCGTTACTTACTTGAGTCACAAGTAGATGACCAAGTCAAGAATTCACATTTCGTTTTTAGAATTTTTTTGAAACTGAGAGATGTTAAAATAACATTTCTTTATAATTGTCTGAATAACAAAATAATACTCTCTCTCTGTCTCGCTGCTTTTTTCTTTCTTCCAGTTCATGGAGTAACTAGGGTTTCTCGTCGAATTCATCAATCAGATCCCTTTTTTCTGCTCATCTCGTAAGCTTCTTCTCTCTTCGAATTTGTTGTTGCAAATCAAATCAGGGAAATCGAGAGATTTCAGAAACCCTACTTTCCCTTCCTTCCGAAATTCAATTCTCTCAGGGAAATTTCTTGATCGCTTCAAACCCTAGAAATTCAAAATGAGAGAGAATCAAGGAGGTAACCGGATTGGGGCTAAGTTCTGGGAAGTAGTATGTGCTGAACATGGTATTGATCGGAGATTCAGAGCTTCAATTAAAGATCTTCAGACCCGATAACTTCGTTATTTTTTTTTCGTCAATCTGGTGCTGGTAATAACTGAAGGTGCTGAGTGATCGATTCTGTTATTGGTGTCGTCAGAAAAGGGTATATTTTGTAAACCCTAATAACTCATTCCTTTTTTTTATTTACTTTTTTTCTCTCCATAAATCTGTTGTTATATGTTTCGTAAAATTCAAATATTGATGAGTTTTCGGTCTTGTTGTTAAGAATGTTAGATTTTAGGGTTATTATGATTTAGTGTTCTTTTTAGTAATATTTTCTTCTTGATGTGTTAGATGATTCTTGTTATGCTTAGTGTTTAGATTCAGTCATTTAGTGTTTTTTGATAATTCCAAATGCTCTGTATTCTAGGGGTTTGTTTTGATAAGTTTTTATTTATCTTCATCTTGCTTGGTTTGATCTGCAGGATTCCAAGTATGTCATTCTTTGGGTGGAGGATGATGCTTAGTTTCTCCTTTTATCCCATCACCTAAAGTTTCTGACTCTGTGGTTGCGCCTTAAATTGTGGAGAACCTTGATGAGTGTATGGTCTTGATAATGAAGCTCTTTATGATATTTGCTTTAGGACTGTCAAGCTCACTACTCCTAGCTGTAAGCTTTCTGCCTTGAACTCTGTATATTTTTTTTTGTTTTCATTTAGCAAGCTTTCTCAAGTCAGAGTTCAATTGTCCAGGAAACCTCAAACATCAATCCCATTCTGCCGGCTCCACTTTTTCATGGCTGGATTTGCTCCACTTACATCCTGTGGATCTCAGCAATACAGATCTCATAGTGTACCAGAACTTACCCAGCAGATGTGGGACTCAAAGAACATGATGTGTGCTGCTGATCCTAGACATGGACGATGCTTGACTGAAAACTATCAGAATATATGTGAAGAGAAAATCCTAAGTATGCAAATAAAATATCAGAATGGGGACTGGATCTTCTTCTACTTGATGTGCCTGCCTATCTATCTATCTATTGAAGAAGATAAGTTTCCCTTCACTCTCAACTTTTAAATCTCATATCATTTCTTTACTTTAGGTTTTCTCTTCAATGTTGTTGTCAATTTGGTGGAACCAAAGTTTAATTTTGAATTTCCTGTTGTGTAATTGGTTGCGATTTCTTATTGTAATTTTTCGTCGCAACTTTTGTGTAATATTCTGTGTGCTCTGCCTGCGACTCTCAATGTTTTGTGTGCGGTTCTCTGTCTGCTCTCTGTGTGCTCTGTCTGCGATTCTCTATGTTTTGTTTGCGGTTCTCTGTCTGCTCTCTGTGTGCTCTGTCTGCGACTCTATGTTTTTTGTGCGGCTCTCTATGTGCTCTGTATGCGGCTTGTGGTGTGAATCTGCTCTATGGTATGAATTTGTGTATGCGTCGTATGGTGCGACTCTGTCTGTGGTGTTACTCTCTGTGCTCTGTGTGGTTTGAGAATCTAGGGTGTCGTTTGTTCCTTCATTTGTTCTTGGTGCATTTGTGTTTAGGTTTAGTTTTCTAATGTGGCTTTTGTATGGATTCCTAGTGTTGAATGATCTTTCGTGGATATGAGTATTTGCTTAGTTTAATTTGCTCCATCTACTTGTATGCTTGCTCCTGGATTTGCCATCTCAATGGTTTGAACAAGCATGTACTTTATTTCGTTTCAGAAACCCATTTATTCAGGATGCGGAGATCACCTGGGAAGATGTCGACCTCCAATGTTACCACCAAGTGTGAGCCCAGCACCCAAACGTTTTACTAATGTCCAGGTCTGGATTTGACAAGAGAATCACTGCTTTTGCTGAAGAGAAGTTCAAGAGAGATGGTATTGATCTGAAGACCGGTCTATGGTCGTGGAAGTAACTAATAATGCCATTCATACAAAAGAAAGGTCTAGTGGAGTGGTATCTTCAGTACCTTACTGTATGGCTGTCTGGTCAACTGGTATTGGAACCCGACCTTTCATTTCTGAATCCATGCAGCAGATCGATCAGGTATGTGCTCTACAACGTCCAGCTTATTTAATATTTCCTTGATGTTTTTGCTATGAGTATCTTCTGATTCAGGATTTAATGGACATACTCATCTCTGTCTACCAGGCATGTTTTAACAACTGATGAGTGGCTACGAGTCCAGGGAAGTGATTGCATTTATGCCCTTGGTGATTGTGCATCTATTAATCAGCAAAGAATCATGGTATTATGCTACCTTTTAGCTTATTTCCATTGTATCGTGCTATGAATATTGCAAATTAATTATGTAGTACAACCTTCACCAAGCATATGATTTTATCGGTTTATGAATAATGTACATTCTTTTAATTCACAATGTGTATATTCAACATACTCTTTCTTATATCAACTAATTATGCTCTATTGCTATTGCTTCCTGATTCTTAGGAAGACATAGCGGTGATATTCAGTAAAGCGGACAAAGATATTCGGGTAAATTAACGGTTAAACTATTCCAAGATGTCATTACCGATGTATGTGAAAGGTACCCCCAAGTGAAGCTCTATTTGAGGAATAAAAAGTTGAAAGGTATCTCCGACCTTCTGAAAGATTCTGAAGGGAAGGATAATAGTACTGAGTTGGACATTGGAAAGTTCAAGTCAGCTCTTTCACAAGTAGATTCAGAGATGAAAATGCTTCCTGCAACTGGTCAGGTGAGTTTTGAATGTTCAATGGCTATAGTGGGTCTTTAATTTGAACCAGAAGATACATAGGTACATTGAAACCCAAACGGCGTCATATATATTGTACTTCTTTTTTGTAGGTTGCTGCTCAAGGAGGACTATTTCAACCATATGGCTGAGCGCGAAAAGAATCCAGAATCCAGTAGGCCCTCCTAGAATCAGGGGTGAACGACGTCACAGCGCGAAAAGAATCCAGTATGACCTAACTTCCTTATATAAATTTATAAAGACTCCTTGTCCCTTTTCTTTATAAACCTTAAGATTATCTTAAAACCTCATTCACTTTTGGTTTCAATTGATAATGGTCGACTGGTCTTACCACATTTTGTATTCTGATTGAACTGTCGTGAGACTCGTGACTGCAAGAGTTTTAGGGACATAATTAAATTTCATTATCTTAGTTTAGAACTTAGGTTTTCAACTTATGTGTAACATATGATGCTATTGGATTTGACAGAGACGGAAACTGCATCCCCACTACTTGCTGGATGCAACATTCTCTCGGTAAGTATACTGTGTGCACAAAATAAACCCGTTTTTAATTTTTTGAAATTTATATATGGAGTCTATTAAACCAATTAGCTAGAAATGGACAGGTTTGTATTGTCTCTGAAAATGTAATCAAGGATAAGTGGTACTTCATTAACCATATGCAAATATGCATGGGATGCTATTGGATAAGTGGTAAGAGGTCGTAATACGTGCTTGCTTGGAGATCTTTGGAACTCCAGTAGGGTTATCCACTTATGCTTATAAATATTTGTTATCATCTGTCACCATATTTTGCAGTCCTTCTGTGTTGTAGTAATGAACTATGAATTTCAAACAGGTTAAAGAGAAGCCAATTGAGTTCGAAAAATTAAAAACTACTTTTGTTCAAAAGGGCATCTGAATTCTTGATTTATTTTTCGCAGGAATTTCTATCTTTTTATTTTTTTCATGTTTTTATTTTTTGTTTTTTGTAGTAATTATAAAATCTGACCAACTGTTTTATTCAGATGTGATATCGGAGACTGCAGCTAAAGAGACCTGATCATGCTGATCTTCGGTACAAATCCAGGACATATGCACGCCTCCTGCAGCATTTAAAGGTTTCCCTTTGTGGGCAAATATGTGGATGCAGCTAGTCTAATTATGTTATTTCTTTTATTGCATTGCGTCTCTTACCTTTCTTTGCATTGACTTCAGAATGTTGAGAAGAATTGCTTAGGTCCTTTGAGAAAGGCATACTGTAGTTCCCATCACTTGCTTCTTCGCCGGGAGGTACTGTACTATCTACCATATTTTATATGATTTTTATTTTTGGGCAGTCATGTCTCAGCTAGAGTAAAAGTTAAAATTAATTTGGTACATTGTTTCTTCGTTGTAGTTGGACATCCATTTTCCCTGACGATGGTTAATTTCTCCAACACCCCACCATATTTTGTAGGATACCTTAGTTCATTCATCCGTACTTTTGTATATGTCTTGGAATATTTGTTAGCTTAATATATCTGCGGCTGTTTATAATGAATTTGATTCCCCTGTCGTCCTTGGGGTTTCCCTGTGGTTTTGATATTAGTTTTACACCAGGCACCTCTTTTATTATCTACATGTCATAGTACAAGCAATTAGAATACCCAATAGTTTTGATAATTTTCGTCATCTGTAGGCCCGTGAGTTTGCAAATGATCTTCGTGCTAGTACAAGAGCATCAAAGAACCCAGCAGTATGGCTTGCAGTTTCTTCAGGCTCCAGTTCAGCAAACAATGCTGATACTTCGACAGTTTCTGATGCATATTCAAAGATGCTTTGAATTTTTATTCCACTCCATGTTGATGAGGTTATATTCTCCTCTTCTTATTTGGTTAAACTTCTATTACATACATCTAATCTGAATTTCTGATCATCTCCTTACGGAGCTGATACACAGTTCCTTTTTTTTTGCATATTTCATGTGCTTTGGAGTTCCTGCACTTGTCCTTCCAGGAGGTCCTGCTGTAGTAAGAAAGCAGCTAATGATGATGTAGATGATTTATGGCATCATGGAGATAGATAACAATGATGTAAAAATTGGTAAGGCTTCCCCATTAATCACCTTATTACAATAGCAGCTACATTTTATTTAATGATTTTCTGGAAATGACAAAAGTATTAGCTGTGGTTTAGGATTTTGCTGTGGTATAATTTTATTTTAATTTTAACAAAAGATTGATTTAAAAAGTATATATGAATTGTGTACATTTGATTTTATCTTTTGATGCTTTAGGATAAAGAGTATGAAGGGGTTCACTTCATGTGCACTTATGCCGTAGATAATGAGGCAAGGCTCCTATCATCCGTTCAGGTATGAAATCTACTACTTCTACTCTGTGTTACAACGATACACCTAAAAAAAAAATCCAGCCGTATCGATACGTATTTACACGGATACGCGTACTAATACTCCCAATACTTCAAGATACAACTCGGTTGACTAAATATTAGAAAATTTAGATATTTTACTAGATTCTATGAGAAGTTTTAACTATAGTGACAAAATATTAGTTCCAAATCTTTCCACTGATCTTGCTCCAGACTTTCTTCCTTCTTGTCCAGATTTTTTCTCTCTCCAGTGAGGTTAATCATACATTTTATATTTCGAGCATGCAAATACATGTATGTATTTTTTGTTAAGTTTCTATCTTATATATAATATATTTATGTTAAACTACTGATCAATATTGAGTATGCCGTATCGCCGTATTTTAGTTTTTCAAGTTGGTGTATCATAGTAGCGTATTGGTATCTTGTATCCGATGCCGTATCCGTATCGTTGCAACACAGCTTCTAATGTTTGTGGCCTTTTTTGATGGATGCTGTCCGTGACTTGTATTATTGAAGTATCTAAAACCTTGTCGGGCATCTTAGCAGAAGCAATTTCTAGAGATCACTTTTTCTCAGTTTTGCTTTCAACAAAAAGTAGTAACTAAGTTTCTCGATGGCCTTCGTTCTCAAGCGTATAATCGGAGTTTTTTAAAAATGAACTTCTGATAATTAGCCTTTTTACCTGGTAACTGTAACCTATATTGGCGCATTATACCTTTCAAAGTAGTACTCACCATGTGTTATTATATTGTTATTAATCTTACTGTTATTGTTGCTTGTCTGATCTTTGTAGGCATCCCCGTCTACTTCCGGGCCAGCTGTTGAACTTCCTTAAACTACACCTACCCGAGGAGTAAGTCAATTTTTGTGCACTTCATTCTTCATTTTCAGTTGCTTTCAATTGTACAAGCACATATGAGTTAAGTTTCGCTTGGTCATGACTTGTTAACTGGGCATATTACTGGTGTGTACTAGCGCCACTAAATAGTTATAAATCGCTAATAACTCCTTACTTCTCTTATTGATATTTTGTTGTTGGTGCAGCTTTTCTCCTTGCCACCAGAACAATCAACTCAATCTTTCATCTATTGCTAGGGTGCACGAGTGACTTGCCCATGATGTATTCTGGTAGAAAAGCTAGCTTTCAAGTTTCTGCCGAATTCTTTAGCTTGTTTTTGTTGGTGTAACTATGCTTACTCTTTTATTAGCTTATCCTGCCCACATGTACAGCCATTTCTTACTCGTGTACTATGTATTTTATGTAGCAGGAGTTTTGACATTGCCTTTTAAGTTCTATTCCCTGGGATTCGAAGAGGGAGCTAAAAGCACTAAGGTTGAGTACTACTGTATGTGTGTCTGGTTTTGTTAACTTTTACCGAGGTCACCAGATATTTATCTTTCTATGTGGTGGAATTCATTATTTCATCCAATTGTTTCAGGACAACCAGTGGGTAAGGTAAATTTAACCAAGATAGTTCGATCAACTTCTCTAAAGTCTCCAGTTCCTAGTGCTAGTGCATTTGAGAGCGCTGAGGGATCAGATGATGTGGACTCTAGCTATTTGCTTGCTAATGGAGATGCTGTAAGTTTTTTTGTTGTCTCTCTCTCTCTCTCTCTTTTTTGTTGTTATATGCCGTCGATCCAACCTGTGAACATGTAAACCAAGTCTTAGCAGTACGACAAGTGGGGTGATTCCCAGTTTGCTCTATTGCTTGGCAGAGACGTTGGGTGATGCCTAGTCTTATCCGCCGCCAATTCAACCGGTGAACATGTAAACCAAGTCTTAGCAGTACGACAAGTGGGGTGATTCCCAGTTTGCTCTATTGCTTGGCAGAGACGTGGGGTGATGCCTAGTCTTATCCGCCGTCGATCCAACCTGTGAACATGTAAACCAAGTCTTAGCGGTATGACAAGTGGGGTGATTCCGATTTTGTTATATTGCTTGGCAGAGACGTAGGGTGATGCCTAGTCTTATCTGCCGTCGATCCAACCTGTGAACATGTAAACCAAGTCTTAGCGGTATGACAAGTGGGGTGATTCCTATTTTGTTATATTGCTTGGCAGGGAAGAGGGCTAACATCTTCTCCCTGCGCCTAAACGAATTAACCAAGGGTGCGACAAGCGCCAAGTACTAATCAAGATGGGGGGTGATGCCTAGTCTTATCTACCATCGATCCCACCTGCGAACATGTAACCTTGACTAGGGATCATCACTGTCCATAAATCCTAATTAGTAATTGGTACCACTGGACGGAGATGATAATCCAGTAACTTTGACTAAGGATCATCACTGTCCATAAATCCTAATTAGTAATTGGTACCACTGGACGGAGATGATAATCCAGTAACCTTGACCAAGGATTATCACTGTTCATAAATAGTAATTGGTTCATAAATCCTAATTAGTAATTGGTACCACTGGACGGAGATGATAATCCAGTAACCTTGACTAAGGATTATCACTGTCCATAAATCCTGTGGAGTTGTTCTGGTTTGACAGGAATTAAGGAGGGCATGGAAGATGACTGTTAAGAGATAGTTCAAATCATCTGCTAAGAGATAGTTGTTGTCATTATGGGCAATTCATACTATCAGTGAATCATAAATGAACTACGGTCGTGCTTGATCCCTTCGAGCCACGGAGAGGATACGTAGGCAGCCGCTTTGCGGTTCAGCACAGCTGCGTGTGGTTGTTCTTATTGTCTGAAATAGGTTGGTTGCTGCTTGGCAGTTCATACCAACTATCGAGAGATGATTGCAATCTTGTCGTGGCAGTATTTATCGGATGAGGTAGTTGCAGTCTGGCTGTTCATACTACCTAGTGGTTCATGGATCATCAGAAAGGATAGATGAGATAGTTGTTGTCATTATGGGCAACTCATACTATCCAAGTGAAGCAAGTACTGTCCCATGCTTGCTAATCTTAATACATTTGTTTCATGCTCTACATGAAAGGAGATGATAATCCAGTTATCATTGTTCATAAATCCTGTGGAGTTGTTCTGATTTGACAGGAATCAATGAGGGCATGAAAGATGGTTGTTAAGAGATAGTTCAGATCATCTGCTAAGAGATAGTTGTTGTCATTATGGACAATTCATACTATCTAACTGAATCATGGTAGAACTACGCTCGTGCTTGATCCCTTCGAGCCACGGAGAGGGTACGTAGGCAGCGCTGCTGTTTGCACATTGTGCATGGTTGTTCTTATCATCTGAAATAGGTTGGTTTCTGCTTGGCAGTTCATACCAACTATCGAGAGATGATTGCAATCTTGTCGTGGCAATCATGTGTGAACATGTAAACCAAGTCTCAGCAGTATGAAAAATGGGGTGATTCCCAGTTTGCTCTATTGCTGGGCAGAGACGTAGGGTGATGCCTAGTCTTATCTGCCGTCCATCCAACCTGCGAACATGTAAACCAAGTCTTAGCAGTATGAAAAGTGGGGTGATTCCCAGTTTGCTCTATTGCTTGGCAGAGACGTATGGTGATGCCTAGTCTTATCTGCCGTCAATTCAACCCGTGAACATGTAAAACCAAGTCTTAGCAGTATAACAAGTGGGGTGATTCCGATTTTGCTCTATTGCTTGGCGAGAGAAGTAGGGTGATGCCTAGTCTTATCCGCCGTCGATCCAACCTGTGAACATGTAAACCAAGTCTTAGCGGTATGACAAGTGGGGTGATTCCGATTTTGTTATATTGCTTGGCAGAGACGTAGGGGGATGCCTAGTCTTATCTGCCGTCGATCTAACCTGTGAACATGTAAACCAAGTCTTAGCGGTATGACAAGTGGGGTGATTCCCGATTTTGTTATGCTTGGCAGAGACGTAGGGTGATGCCTAGTCTTATCTGGGCCGTCGATCAACTTTGTGAACATGTAAACCAAGTCTTAGCGGTATGACAAGTGGGGTGATTCCTATTTTGCTCTATTGCTTGGCGAAACGTAGGGTGATGCCTAGTCTTATCTGCGTCAAGTCGATCCAACCTGTGAACATGTAAACCAAGTCTTAGCGGTATGACAAGTGGGGTGATTCCTGAGTTTGCTTTCATTCTGGCAGAGACGTAGGTGGATGCCTAGTCTTATCTGCAAATCGATCCAACCGTGAACATGTAAACCAAGTCTTAGCTGTATGACAAGTGGGGTGATTCCTATTTTGTTATATTGCTTGGCAGGGAAGGGTGGCTAACATCTTCTCCCTGCGCCTAAACGAATTAACCGAGGTGCGACAAGCGCCAAGTACTAATCAAGATGGGGGTGATGCCTAGTCTTATCTACCATCGATCCAACATGCGAACATATAAACCAAGTCTTAGCGGTATGACAAATGGGAGTGATTCCCGGTTGCTCAGTGCTTAGCGACGTAGGGTGATGCCTAGTCTTATCTGCAGTCGATCCAACCAGTGAACATGTAAACCAAGTCTTAGCGAGTATGACAAGTGGGGTGATTCCCGGTTGCTCTATTGCTTGGCGAGACGTAGGGTGATGCCTAGTCTTATCTGCAGTCGATCCAACCGTGAACATGTAAACCAAGTCTTAGCGGTATGACAAGTGGGGTGATTCCCGGTTGCTATGGCGAGAGACGTAGGGTGATGCCTAGTCTTATCTGCAGTCGATCCAACCTGTGAACATGTAAACCAAGTCTTAGCACTATGACAAGTGGGGTGATTCCCGGTTGCTCTATTGCTTAGCGAGAGACGTAGGGTGATGCCTAGTCTTATCTGCCAGTCGATCCAACTTGTGAACATGTGAACCAAGTGGGGTGATTCCCGGTTTGCTCTATTGCTTGGCGAGAGACGTAGGGTGATACCTAGTCTTATCTGCAGTCGATTCAACCCGTGAACATGTAAACCAAGTCTTAGCAGTATGACAAATTGGGGTGATTCCCGGTTTGCTCTATTCTTTGGCGAGAGAGCGTAGGGTGATGCCTAGTCTTATCTGCGGAAATCGATCCAACGTGAACATGTGAACCGTGATTCGGTCGGTTTGCTCTGTGCTTGGCGAGAGGCGTGGGTGATATCTGAGTCTTATGCGCGTTGATTGACGTGAACATGTAAACCCCAATCTTACTTGATTATGACAAATTGCAAGGGTGATTCCCGGTTGCTCTATTCTTGGCGGGGCGTAGGGTGATACCTATTAGTCTTATCTGTCGTCGATTCAACCGCGTGAACATGTAAACCAAGTCGGTATGACAAGTGGGGTGATTCGGTTGCTCATTGGCGGGGGAACGTGGGGTGATGCCTGAGTGCTTATCTGGTCGATCGACGTGAACATGTGGTATGACAAGTGGGTGATTCCGGTTGCTGTTAGCTTAGCGGGGCGTAGGGTGATGCCTGGTCTTATGCAAGGTCGATCACTTTTGTGAACATGTAAACCAAGTCTTAGCCGAGTATGACAAGTGGGGTGATTCCCGATTTGCTTTCTATTGGCTTAGCGTAGAGGTGATGCGAAAGTGCTTGCTCTGTGATCGATAGTGAACATGTAAACCAAGTCTTAGCGGCTGTGACAAGTTATGATTCCCGGTTTGCTCTGTTGCTTGGCAGCGAGGCGTAAGGGTGATGCCTAGTCTTATCTGGTCGTCCGCGTGAACATATGAAGCAAGTCTTAGCGGTATGACAAGTGGGGTGATTCCCGATTGCTCTATTGCTTAGCGACGTAAGGTGATGCATAGTCTTATCTATGATCGATCAACTTGTGAACATGTAAACCAAGTCTTAGCGGTATGACAAGTGGGGTGATTCCCGGTTTGCTCTGTTGTGGCGACGTAGGGTGATGCCTAGTCTTATCTGTCGTCGATCGACTTTTTGTGAACATGTAAACCAAGTCTTAGCGGTATGACAAGTGGGGTGATTCCCGGTTGCTCTATTGCTTGAGAGACGTAGGGTGATGCCTAGTCTTATCTGTGATTGACCCGTGAACATGTAAACCAAGTTTTAGCGGTATGACAAGTGGGGTGATTCCCGGTTGCTCATTTCTTCAGGCGGGAGAGGCGTAGGGTGATGCCTAGTCTTATCTGCCCCGTCGATCAACCCGTGAACATGTAAACCAAGTCTTAGCGGTATGACAAGTGGGGTGATTCCCGATTTGCTGTTGCTTTGGCGCGAGCGTATGGTGATGCACTGGTCATAGTCGGTGAACATGTAAACCAAGTCTTAGCGGTATGACAAGTGGGGTGATTCCAGTTGCTCTATTGCTTGGCGGAGGCGTGGGTGATGCCTAGTCTTATCTGCCATCGATCAACGTGAACATGTAAACCAAAGTCTTAGCGGTATGACAAGTGGGGTGATTCCCGGTTGCTTCTATTGCTTGGCGAGAGGCGTGGGTGATGCCTAGTCTGCTCTAGTCGATCGATCCGTGAACATGTAAACCAAGTCTTAGCGGTATGACAAGTTGGGTGATTCCCGGTTGCTCTTAGCGAGACGTGAGTGATGCCTAGTCTTATCTGTAGTCGATCCGGCCGTGAACATATAAGCAAGTCTTAGCGGTATGACAAGTGGGGTGATTCCCGGTTGCTTTCTGTTGCTTGGCCAAGCGAGAGCGTAGGGTGATGCCTAGTCTTATCTGCCCTCGATCCAACTCATGAACATGTAAACCAAGTCTTAGCATGGTATGACAAGTGGGGTGATTTCGATTTGCTCTATTGCTTGGCGAGAGCGTGGGGTGATGCCTAGTCTTATCTGCTTGGTCGATCGACGTGAACATGTAAGCCAAGTCTTAAGCGGTATGACAAGTGAGGTGATTCCCGATTTGCTCTATTTCTTGGCGAGAGCGTGAGGTGATGCCTAGTCTTATCTGTAAATCGATCCAACCGGTGAACATATAAACCAAGTCTTGGCGGTATTCAAGTGAGGTGATTCCCGGTTGCTCTATTGCTTGGCGAGGCGTTGGGTGATGCCTAGTCTTATGATCGATCCCAGCGCGTGAACATGTAAACCAGAATGTCTTAAGCGGTATGACAAGTGGGGTGATTTCGATTTGCTCTATTGCTTGGCAGAGGCGTGGGGTGATGCCTAGTCTTATCTGCCGTCGATCCCAACGTGAACATGTAAACCAAGTCTTAGCGGTATGACAAGTGGGGTGATTCCCGGTTGCTCTGTTCTTAGCGAGGCGTGAGGTGATGCCTAGTCTTATCTGCATTCGATCCAACTTTGTGAACATGTAAACCAAGTCTTAGCGGTATGACAAGTGGGGTGATTCCAGGTTGCTCACATTGCTTGGCTTGGTGAGCGTGGTGATGCCTAGTCTTGCTCTGCTTGGTCGATCCAACCCGTGAACATGTAAACTGAAGTCTTGCCAGAGTATGACAAGTGGGGTGATTCCCGGTTGCTCACATTGCTTAGCGACGTGAGGTGATGCCTAGTCTTGTCTAATCGATCCAGCTTTGTGAACATGTAAACCAAGTCTTAGCGGTATGACAAGTGGGGTGATTCCCGATTTGCTTTGTTGCTTGGCTTGGCGAGGGTGATGGGTTGATCTATTGTAATCGATCAACACGTGAACATGTAAACCAAGTCTTGGCGGTATGACAAGTGAGGTGATTCGATTTGCTCTATTGCAGCGAGGCGTGAGGTGATGCCTAGTCTTGCTCAACAAATCGATCCAATATGAATATGTGAACCAATGTAGCGGTATGACAAGGTGATTCCGATTTGCTTTATTCTTGGCGAGCGTAGGGTGATGCCTAGTCTTATCTGCCCGTCGATCCAACTTTTGTGAACATGTAAACCAGAGTCAGCGGTTATGACAAGTGGGGTGATTCCCGGTTGCATTGCATGGCGAGGACGTAGGGTGATGCGTAGTCTTATCTTGCCCGTCGATCAACCCAGTGAACATGTAAACCAAGTCTTAGCGTTATGACAAGTGGGGTGATTCCCGGTTGCTCTATTTCTTGGCGGGCGTAGGGTGATGCCTAGTCTTATCTGTAATCGATCAACCAGCGAACATGTAAACCAAGTCTTAGCGGTATGACAAGTGGGGTGATTCCCAGTTGCTCTATTGCTTAGCGGCGTGGGGTGATGTGATGATCGATCCCAATGACTATCTATGTGATTCCCGGTTGATCAGTAAGGTGATGCCTGGTCTTATCTGTAGTCAGTCCAACCGTGAACATGTAAAGCCAAGTCTTAGCGGTATGACAAGTGAGGTGATTCCCGGTTGCTCTGTTATGGCGAGAGGCGTGGGGTGATACTTAGTCTTATCGTCGTCGATTGACAGTGAACATGTAAACCAAGTCTTAGCGATATTCTAAGTGAGGTGATTCCCGTTTTTGCTAGGCGAAGCGTGGTGATGCCTAGTCTTATCTGCCGTCGATCCAACCTGAACATGAGCAAGGTAGGTTGATTGGGGTGATTCCCGATTTTGCTCTATTGCTTAGCGAGACATAGGGTGATATCTAAGTCTTGTCTGAATTGGATCTGAGTGAATATAAGACTGAACCAAGTGGGGTGATTCCCGGTTTGCTCTATTGCTTGGCAAAGACCTAGGGTGATGCACCTAGTCTTATCTTAAATCGATTGACCGTGAACATATAAACCAAGTCTTAGCGATTATGACAAGTAGGGTGATTCCCGATTTGCTGTGGCTTAGCGAGAGGCGTGAGGTGATACCCTAGTCTGCCTCTGCCGTCCCGATCCAACGTGAACATGTAAGCAAGTCTTAGCGATATGACAAGTGTTGATTCGGTTGCTGTTCTTGGCGAGCGTGAGGTGATACCTAGTCTTATCTGCGCCGTCGATTCAGAAGTGAACATATAAAACCAAGTCTTAGCGATGATATGACAAGTGGGGTGATTCCCGATTTGCTCTATTGCTGAAAGCGAGGCGTGGGGTGATGCCTAGTCTTATCTGCCCGTCGATCCACGGCGTGAACATGTAAACCAAGTCTTAGCGGTATGGTTGATTCCCGGTTGCTCGTGCTTGCGAGAGAGGCGTGGTGTCTCTAGTCTTATCTGTAGTCGATTCAACCAGTGAACATGTAAACCAAAGTCTTAGCGGTATGACAAGTGGTGATTCCCGGTTGCTCTATTGCTTGGCAAAGAGACCCTAGGGTGATGCCTAGTCTTATCTTGAATCGATCAGCTTTGTGAACATGTAAACCAAGTCTTAGCGGCATGACAAGTAGGGTGATTCGATTTGCTCTATTGCTTGGCGACGTAGGGGTGATGCTAGTCTTATCTACTTGTCGATCCAACCGTGAACATGTAAACCAAGTCTTAGCAGTATGACAAGTGGGGTGATTCCCGAGTTGCTCTATTGCTAGGCGGGAGAGCGTGGGGTGATGCCTAGTCTTATCTGCCCGTCCGATCCAACCCGTGAACATGTGAACCAAGTCTTAGCGATTATGACAAGTGGGGTGATTCCGGCTCTATTCTTGGCAGAGGCGAGGTGATACCTAGTCTTATCTGCCATCGATTCAACCCGTGAACATGTAAAGCCAAGTCTTAGCACTATGACAAGTGGGGTGATTCCCGGTTGCTCTATTCTTTGGCGGGAACATAGAGGTGATGCCTAGTCTTATGTAAATCGATCCAACCGTGAACATATGAACCAAGTGGGTTGATTCCCGGTTGCTCATTTTGAGAGGCGTAGGGTGATGCCTCGTCTTATCTGCCGTCGATTCAACGCGTGAACATGTAAACCAAGTCTTGAAGTATGACAAGTGGGGTGATTCCCGGTTGCTCTATTGCTTGGCAAAAGAGGCGTAGGGTGATGCCTAGTCTTATTCAAGTCGATCGAACCGTGAACATGTAAACCAAGTCTTAGCGGTATGACAAGTGGGTGATTGATTTGCTCTATTGCTTAGCGAGGCGTGAGGTGATGCCTAGTCTTATGCCGTCGATCTAACCCGTGAACATGTAAACCAAGTCTTAGCGGTATGACAAGTGGGGTGATTCCCGGTTGCTCTGTTCATTTGAGGTTGGCGAGTCGTGGGTGATGCCTAGTGATTATCTATTAACGTCGATACCTGACACGATTGTGAACATGTAAACCAAGTCTTAGCGGTATGACAAAGTGGGTGATTCCCGGTTGCTCTATTGTGGCGAGAGACGTAGGGTGATGCCTAGTCTTATCGCCGTCGATCCAACACAGTGAACATGTAAACCAGTCTTAGCGTTATGACAAGTGGTGATTCGATTTGCTCTGTTTCTTGGCGAGACGTGGGTGATGCCTAGTCTTATCTGCCCGTCGATCCAACTTTGTGAACATGTAAACCAAGTCTTAGCGGTATGACAAGTGGGGTGATTCCCGGTTGCTCTATTGCTAGCGGGGAGCGTAGGGTGATGCCTAGTCTTATACTGCCGTCGATCAACCGTGAACATGTAAACCAAGTCTTAGCGGTATGACAAGTGGGGTGATTCCCGGTTGCTCTATTGCTTGGCGAGGCGTAGGGTGATGCCTAGTCTTATCTGCCGTCGATCCAACCCAGCGAACATGTAAACCAAGTCTTAGCGGTATGACAAGTGGGGTGATTCCCGGTTGCTCATTGCTTGGGAGACGTGGTGATGCCTAGTCTTATCTGCCGTCGATCGACCCCTGAACATGTAAACCAAGTCTTAGCGGTATGACAATGGGGTGATTCCCGTTTGCTGCCTTAGCGAGCGGCATAGGGTGATGCCTAGTCTTATCGTGTCGATCCCGGCAGTGAACATGTGAACCAAGTCTGCGGTTGCTCTATGACAGAAGTGGGGTGATTCGGTTGCTGAACATTGCCAAGTCTTAGCGAGTATGACGTAGGAGTGATTGATTTGCTCATTAGGGTGAAACCTAGTCTTATCTGTAAGCGGTATGACAAGTGGGGTGATTCGGTTGCTGCATTCTTGGCTTGGAAGAGGCGTGGTGATGCCTAGTCTTGCCTGCCGTCGATTGACTCCGTGAACATGTAAACCAAGTCTTGCGGTATGACAAGTGGGGTGATTCCCGGTTGCTCATTGCTTGGCGAGACGTAGGGTGATGCCTAGTCTTATCTAACCCGTCGATCCAACTTGTGAACAGTGAAGCCATCTTGCGGTATGACAAGTGGGGTGATTCCCGGTTGCTGTTGGCGCGAGCGTAGGGTGATGCCTAGTCTTATCGCCGTCGATCAACCGTGAACATGTAAACCAAGTCTTAGCGATATGACTAGGGTGATTCGGTTGCTCTGTTAGCGAGACGTAGGGTGATTAGTCTTATCTGCCCGTCGATCCAAGCGTACATGAAGTCTTGCGGTATGACAAGTGGGGTGATTCCCGGTTGCTCTATTGCTTGGCAGAGACCTAGGGTGATGCCTAGTCTTATCTTAAGTCGATTCACCAAGTGACATGTAAACCAAGTCTTGAAAGCATGACAAGTGGGGTGATTCCCGGTTTGCTCTATTGCTTGGCGGGCGTAGGGTGATGCCTAGTCTTATCTGCGCGTCCCGATCCAACCCGTGAACATGTGAACCAAGTCTTAGCGGTATGACAAGTGGGGTGATTCCCGGTTGCTCTATTTCTTAGCGAAGGCGTGAGGGTGATATCTAGTCTTATCTGCCGTCGATTCAACCCGTGAACATGTAAACCAAGTCTTACTTGTATGACAAGTGGGAGGTGATTCGGTTTGCTATTGTAGCGAGGAGGGCGTGGGGTGATGCCTAGTCTTATCTGCCGTCGATCACGCGTGAACATGTAAACCAAGTCTTAGCGGTATGACAAGTGGGGTGATTCCCGGTTGCTCTGTTGCTAGCGGGGACGTAGGGTGATGCCTAGTCTTATCTGCGAATCGATCAACCGTGAACATAAACCAAGTCTTAGCGGTATGACAAGTGGGGTGATTCCTAGTTTGCTCTATTGCTTGGCAGAGGCGTAGGGTGATGCCTAGTCTTATCTACCGTCGATCCAACTTTGTGAACATGTAAACCAAGTCTTAGCGGTATGACAAGTGGGGTGATTCCGGTTTGCTCTATTGCTTGGCTTGGAAGAGACGTAGGGTGATGCTAGTCTTAGAGTCGATCCAAGTGAACATGATGCCTGAGTCTTATGACAAGTGAGGTGATCCCCGGTTGCTCTATTGCTTGCGAGAGGCGTGAGGTGATGCCTAGTCTTATCTATGCGTCGATCAACTTTGTGAACATGTAAACCAAGTCTTATGGTATGACAAGTGGGGTGATTCGGTTGCTCTATTGCTTAGCGAGGCGAGGGTGATGCATAGGGTGATCTGCCGTCGATTGACAGTGAACATGTAAACCAAGTATTAGCGGTATATGACAAGTGGAGTGATTCGGTTGCTCTGTTGGCGGACGTGGAGTGATGCCTAGTCTTGCTCTGCTTGCGTCGATCCAACTTTTTGTGAACATGTAAACCAAGTCTTAACGATTATGACAAGTGGGGTGATTCCGGTTGCTCTGTTGCTTGGCAGCGAGAGGCGGCTGGGAGTGATGCAGTCGATTCGGCCGTGAACATGTAAACCAAAGTCTTAAGCAGAGCCTTAATAGTGGTGATTCCCGGTTCTTTCATTGCTTGGCTTGGCGGCGTGGGTTGATACCTAGTCTTATCTGCCCGTCGATCGACGTGAACATGTAAGCGAGTCTTGCGGTATGACAAGTGGGGTGATTCCCGGTTTGCTCTATTGCTTGAAGGCAGGAGTACCTAGTCTTATCTGCCGTCCCGATCCAACGTTAACATGTAAACCAAGTCTTAGCGATATGACAGTGGGAGTGATTCCCGGTTGCTCTGTGCTTATGCTAAGCGAGAGAGCGTAGGGTGATGCTAGTCTTATCTGCGGAAGTCGATCTAACCGTGAACATGTAAACCAAGTCTTAGCGGTATGACAAGTGGGGTGATTCCCGGTTTGCTCTGTTTCTTAGCGAGACGTGGGGTGATGCCTAAGTCTTTATCTCGTCGATCCAACTTTTGTGAACATGTAACCAAGTCTTAGCGGTATGACAAGTAGGGTGATTTCGATTTGCTCTATTGTGGCAGAGACATAGGAGTGATACTAGTCTTATCTGCCGTCGATCCCGGCCGTGAACATGTAAACCAAGTCTTAGCGGTATGACAAGTGGGGTGATTCCCAAGTTTGCTCATTTATTGTGAGAGGCGTGCGGTGATGCTAGTCTTATCTGTAATCAAGGCTTTTGTGAACATGTAAACCAAGTCTTAGCGGTATGACAAGTGGGGTGATTCGGTTGCTCTATTGCTTAGCGAGAGGCGTGAGGTGATGCCTAGTCTTATCTGCCGTCGATTCAACGTGAACATGTAAACCAGAGTCTTAGCAGTATGACAAGTGGGGTGACCACGGTTTGCTACATTTGCTTGGCTTAGCGGTGGCGTGGTGATGCTAGTCTTATCACGCGTCGATTCAACTTGAAGTAGACATATAAACTAAGTCTTAGGTATGACAAGTGGGGTGATTCCCGGTTTGCTCTGTTGCTTAGCGAGAGACGTAGGGTGATGCCTAGTCTTATCTGCTGTCGATCCAACCTGTGAACATGTAAACCAAGTCTTAGCGGTATGACAAGTGGGGTGATTCCCGGTTTGCTCTATTGCTAGGCGAGAGACGTAGGGTGATGCCTAGTCTTATCTGCCAGTCGATCCAACCTGTGAACATGTAAACCAAGTCTTAGCGGTATGACAAGTGGGGTGATTCCCGGTTGCTCATTGGCAGCAGAGACGTAGGGTGATGCCTAGTCTTATCTGCAGTCGATCCAACCCGTGAACATGTAAACCAAGTCTTAGCAGTTATGACAAGTGGGGTGATTCCCGGTTGCTCTATTGCTTGGCGAGACGTAGGGTGATGCCTAGTCTTATCTGCCAGTCGATCCAACCGTGAACATGTAAACCAAGTCTTAGCAGTATGACAAGTGGGGTGATTCCCGGTTGCTCTATTGCTTGGCGAGACGTAGGGTGATACCTAGTCTTATCTGCAGTCGATTCAACCAGTGAACATGTAAACCAAGTCTTAGCGACTATGACAAGTGGGGTGATTCCGGTTGCTATGGCAGAGGCGTAGGGTGATGCCTAGTCTTATCTGCCGTCGATCCAACCCGTGAACATGTAAACCAAGTCTTAGCGATTATGACAAGTGGGGTGATTCCCAGTTTGCTCTATTGCTTGGCAGAGACGTAGGGTGATGCCTAGTCTTATCTGCCGTCGATCCAACCCGTGAACATGTGAACCAAGTGGGGTGATTCCCAGTTTGCTCTATTGCTTGGCGAGAGGCGTGGGGTGATACCTAGTCTTATCTGCCGTCGATTCAACCCGTGAACATGTAAACCAAGTCTTAGCAGTATGACAAGTGGGGTGATTCCCAGTTTGCTCTATTGCTAGGCAGAGACGTAGGGTGATGCCTAGTCTTATCTGCCGTCGATCCAACCCGTGAACATGTAGGAGACATGACAAGTGGGGTGATTCCCGGTTGCTCTATTGCTTAGCGAGAGACGTAGGGTGATGCCTAGTCTTATCTGCACGTCGATCCAACCGTGAACATGTAAACCAAGTCTTAGCACTATGACAAGTGGGGTGATTCCCGGTTTGCTCTATTGCTTAGCGAGAGACGTAGGGTGATGCCTAGTCTTATCTGCCAGTCGATCCGTGAACATGTGAACCAAGTCGTGGATATGACAAGTGGGGTGATTCCGGTTTGCTCTATTGCTTGGCGAGACGTAGGGTGATACCTAGTCTTATCTGCGATCGATCCAACCGTGAACATGTAAACCAAGTCTTAGCGAGTATGACAAGTGGGGTGATTCCCGGTTTGCTCTATTGCTTGGCGAGAGACGTAGGGTGATGCCTAGTCTTATCTGCGTCGATCCAACCCGTGAACATGTAAACCAAGTCTTAGCGGTATGACAAGTGGGGTGATTCCGGTTTGCTCTATTGCTTGGCAGGAGACGTAGGGTGATGCCTAGTCTTATCTGCCGTCGATCCAACCCGTGAACATGTAAACCAAGTCTTAGCGGTATGACAAGTGGGGTGATTCCGGTTGCTCTGGTGCTTGGCAGAGACGTAGGGTGATGCCTAGTCTTATCTGCCGTCGATCCAACCTGCGAACATGTAAACCAAGTCTTAGCGGTATGACAAGTGGGGTGATTCCAGTTTGCTCTGCTTGGCTTGGCGAGAGCGTAGGGTGATGCCTAGTCTTATCTGCCGTCGATCCAACTCGTGAACATGTAAACCAAGTCTTAGCAGTATGACAAGTGGGGTGATTCCCAGTTTGCTCTATTGCTTGGCAGAGACGTAGGGTGATGCCTAGTCTTATCTGCTGTCGATCCAACCCGTGAACATGTAAACCAAGTCTTAGCGAGTATGACAAGTGGGCGATTCCCACTCATATTCATCATCATCATCATAGCAAGAATTCATCTCTCCATTCAAAAATGTAGTATTTTTAGTGTACTCATTTACCTCTAGATTAGGTTCATATTCAATGTTAGTTGCATGAGTAAGACTAGAAACACTATTTTCAATCATATCATTTTGTAACTCAATCGGAGTTCCTTTGAAGAATCATCTTGAGTTGTTCTATTGAAGGAGAGTCTTCACTAGTGGGTATGCATTCCTCATATGGATATTCATTGTATGGTTGAGCATGAGGTTCACTAGAGAAGGGAAATTCATACATGTTGCTATGTTGATGGTCATGCATTGCATTCATTTCAAGCCTAGCATTTTGCTCCATGAGTGTTTCCATTATTGATTGCAAACTAGGAGTTGGGGAGTATAAAATTGTTCATCTCCCCACTTGTGGTGAATGATGCATGTGTGCAGAGTTGATTATGGTCCCAATAGTTGCCAAGCATAGTCACTTCTAGACACTTCATACATTGGATTATCATGGTTTTCCCTAGACTTGTCTAAAAGCATGCAAAATATAACGATGACTCAGCGAGGTGGTCTAAACCACCACATAAGGTACATGCATAAATTTCATATTGCCTAGAGGAATTAGATTTGATCAGATTGCCTTTCTAAAGCGAGATAATCGAGCTTCTAATTGATCTAAAAGTGATGACTAGGTATGAGAAAAGTGTTCATTTTCAACCTGTGGTGGATGATGTATGTGATCATATTGATTAGGGTATGTGAGGTCGAGGGCCGGAGAAGGCTCATAAAATTCCCTAAAATCACTATGGTATGTGGGGAGTTCATCCTGTGAAGCGTGCCCGTAAGCAAGCTCTCTAAGGGATTTGTTTGTATCCCCAGTTGCAGACCAAAATCCTGACATGATTTAATAACTCAAATTGAACTCAAAGCCCAGTTGAAGTGGACTAAGTTTGGTTTTTAGTGGGATTGGTTTGGTTTATGTGGGTTTTGGTTTTGATGGGTTTCATTTGGTTTGTTGTGGGCTTTGGTTTGTTTGGGATTTGTTGTTTGAAACCCAGGTTTTGTGAACTCGCATGACCAGGTTGTGTGCACATGACCCAACAGATGTGGGCTTGAGTTTAGTTTAAGCCCAACGAGTGTGGCTTATGTGGGCTTGGCGGGATGCGAGCCCGGTGGTTGGGTTTTACTGCTTAGATTGCAATTGCACGCCCGGTTCAAGTGCGGCCCGAGGTTATAATGCTAGCCCGGTTCACCGTTTGGTTGATTGTGGGTTAGCTCGATTATGCGAGCTTCGATTTTGGGTGTGGGCTCTAGGTTATGTTCAGCCCGAGGTTGAGGGCTTCGAGTGAGCACACGACTCACGAGAATTTTCACGAAATTGACACGGCTGGTGGTTGAGCGGGCTGGTGCAGTGCTCAGCTCATGCCTTTGGTTAGGCTATTGCAGCTGGTCGAGTTACAAGCTTAGCCAACTTCAAAACCACGGCTCATGTGAGTGCACGAGACAATGCAATGTGTGCGGGGAAGGTTTTAAATTTAGCACGATCTATGTGCTCGGAACGACACTGAAGAAACCTGGTTCACACACAGATTACCAAAGAAGCACTGATTATCAACGCAAGGCAAGTCAACAGAGCATGCACAAGGGGCTAGCAAGGGAGCTCAAGCTTGCGGCTTGGGGGCTAGCAAGGTGGTGAACACGAGGGCACTACGGGTGGCGGGTTTAGCACGCAAGATAACCGGCTCAACGAGGTCTAGCATGCAAGGTCACGGATTCATAGATGCTACCCTAACATGGTTCACAGTGTCACGGATTCACACAACAGTGGCATTACACGGACTTGCGGCTAAACAGCTCGAGTTACCCAGTTGTATCTCGGCCTCTACGGCGGCAGGAGTGGATTTGAGCACAATGAGGTCTCACGAGATGGCTTTATCGAGCAATCACTCAAGGATGGGGCGAGATGACAATGCTTACACAAGTTGCTCAATATTCATTCAGACTGCTATGATATCACGGGTAGGCTATTCGGATGCAAAGGCAAACAACGAGGTAAGCGATGCTCTTGGTTTTACCTAGCACTGGCTACCTAAGTGTGACCTCACAACTACGGGGGCTTGAGTAGAACACACAGTTGCGGTTCGGGGTCGGCTAGGTTATGCACTTCCTCACGAGATCTTGGCTCAATTGTTCAATGGTTCACACTTGGCTCAAACTTGCGGCTTCGGGAGCTAGCAAGTGAGCGAGTCCGGCTTTAACACAATGGTCAAACAACACGATGGGTAAATGAGCCGATTCGGGGTATTTGCGGGGTTCAAGCATGCATTCGAGGTCACGGAGGCAATCATTCGAGTGCTCCACAGACTCACAAAATACAGTATTTGGTGAGCTTACCTTATCCACATGGAAATGAGTAGCACAGCCTCACAGCATAGCAAGTACCTCAAGTCTGCAGCACTGTGGTCTGCCTTGGGTTTGCTCCACAGTTCACAGGTACCTGCTAGCTCAAAATGAGAGTTTAGTTTCAAAAATGTGGATGTTACAGCAGAAGATCAAGATGGATACCAACCCAAGCCTGAGAATCAATTGGACTGACACAGGGATCAAGAGTTACAAGGCACTAAGATACAAGGCTGCTTAGTCTCATTGTAAACTAATGACAAAGCTCAGCTGAGCTAATAGAAAGAAGCACTACAATGCAAGATCATACTGATGGACAATTAACAGCTGAAAGGAAATAAAGTATGAAATGCGGGGTGAAGCAGCTAAGATGTAATGCAGCAAAAGAACACTAAATGCAATGGTACAACAAGCTAAGTTACACTAATTAAAGAGCTAAAAGAAATAACACAAGGTGAATATGTACAAGGTGGAAGGAAACTCAGTAAAGACAGGCCAATGAACACAGGGCACACGCCAAGTCCCCGGCAACGGCGCCAAAAACTTGGTAGGCCTCTAAAGGTGTATAAATTTAAGCCTACGTGTTATACCGCAAGTGCATGGCGTCTATCGGAGACGCGGCAAGTACGGGTCGATCCCACAAGGACTAGGGTGTGCTTAAGTATGATCTATGGCTTTACCTAACTGAGTTCTATGAAGTATTGTGACAACAGGGGGTATGTAACTCAAATAATTGGTTTTGTCGAAGCGACTGAGATGGAAATGTGACACTAAACTAAGGCAATTAAATGAGATTATGACTAATTGGAGAGCACCAGGGTAGTTGCTTTCACCACTAGACCCTATGCTAAGGTAATCCACTGAGGTTGTATTCTTATACTTTCCTAAAGAAGATTTTAAGGTATGATGTATCGGCTAATCTTCCTAATTCATCCCTAGTATAGAGTGTCTTTTTATAGTACACTCTATCACAGATTCCTTGGTTAATTAACTAATCAACATTCCTATTCTATTAAGCATCTGTCTTCTTCCCTGGAAGTTTCTAATGTAGAATTGATTAACTTTTAACTCTAATTCTCCCCTAGTATTGGCTGTCTTCTTACAGCACAGCCAATCACAGGAGAATTGGGTTAATGGGCTAATCATACTTCTACTTCTATGAGGCACAATAATAATAACAACAACAATATGATTCACTCAACATTTTATCTAGGGTTTCAACAACACCCTGGAAATGTAAATTAAAACATAACAAGAACAAATTGAACACAAGAAAAGCTAATTGACCGCTCGGCTAGCCCAGTGCATGCCTTCTAACATCCACGTACCACTTCTAATTTATACATGCAACATAAAACACCTAACCCTAATTTCTTCAAAATCGAAACAAAATAGAAAATAAAGGCAACCCCATTTCTAGTCGCCTCGAATCCCTTGTTCCCTCTCCGTCTCTGCGGCCTCGAGTTGATCTCACATGAAACCCTATTATATTTATCTCTTTACATAGCCTCAGGGTTTGAGAGAGAAGCTATGTGAGAGAAAATAGAGCTTAGGGTGGTGAGTTGAAGACCGTGGATGCTTGATGTCGGGGATGGAGGTGGTGGCGAGGTTGTTCCGTGGCAGGTGAGATGGAGCTCGCCATCTTTGGCCTGGGTGGAAGAAGAGATGCGGAGCGAGCTCTGGCTCGGGTGGAGAAGAGAAGAAAGAGAAGGAGAAGAAGAGAATAGGGTTTGTCGATGGGGGTATAGGTGTGTAGGGAGATTTCCGTTGTGAAGCAGGCGCAGCAGAGTTTGATGAGCCGCTGAAGCGAGCGCTGGATCTCGCGGGAGAGATCCGAAACGGTCGAGGGAGAATCAGAGAGATCCTGATGTTGCACGGAGCAAAGCAAACTTCGATGCGCATGGAGGCAGCGACCGTAGGATGTAGCCAGGTGTGATCTCAACGGCTTGGAGTGGACGCGATCTGGATCCGGTCGGGGTAGCTCTAGCCCATGTCTTCTCTTGTTGGGTTGCAACCGATTCGCGCGTGGCTTCAGCATATCTGGCTCCATAGATGTTTGACTCCACCTTCGCTCTTTGGCTCCTCAGTTTCTCCGAGCTTTATTTATTGCCTAAAAACACAAAATTAATTAATACAAATATTTATTCTTGAAAACCAAGAAAACACAGAATCTGGGATAATATCTGAATTCTAAGCGCAAAAGAAGAGTGAAATGCCAATAAAAAGGTGTATAAATATGCACTATTTAGCACTCATCACCCACACAGAGGTTACTCAATGAACTGATATAAACTAGATACATGACATTGCTCCCCTATTAAAGCTGATCCTTGTCCTCAAGGATAAAGGAATGGAGAATGAACAACTACGAACTTAGGAAAATGAGCTCGCAATATTTGATCTGCTCCTCCCAAGTAGCATCCTCTCGGAGATGAGTTAGTCCATTGAATGAGCAATCGCAACACTTTCTATTCTTCTCGTTGAATCGTCCCGATGTTCAAAATGCTCTCGTTTCACTATGATCTCGCCGCATGATCAACTACATGTAAAGTTGGTGAAGAAATGAGAGCTTGACCAATTTGTTTCTTTAACCGAGAGACATGGAAGATCGGATGAATTCTGCACTTGCTGGAAAGTCCAGTTTATAAGCTACAGTTCCAATCTTCTGTAAGATAGTAAATGGCCCATAATATTTGGAAGAAAGCTTGAAATTTTTGCGCAAGGCTACAGATGCTTGCCTGTATGGTTGAAGCTTTAGGTAGACTCATCACCAACCTCAAAAACTCTATCAACTCTACTCTTGTATGCAAATAACTTCATTCTTTCTTGTACTTTCAATAGTTGTTTCTTTCGAGACATCAATCATATCATCTCTTTCTTTAAGGTAGCTCTCCACCGGCCATCTGTGGGTGGTTGAGGTTGAGGGAAATGCTAAATGTGGTGGGCTGTAACCATAAAGGGCCTTGAAGGGTGTCATTTTCAAGCTATTATGGTAACTGGTGTTGTACCACCATTCTACCAAGGCTAACCACTGAAACCACTTCTTTGGCATATGACCTGTAACACACCTCAAATAATTTTCCAAACAAGCATTCACTCATTCTGCTTGCCCATCTGCTCTGAGGATGGTAGGCAGCTACTCAGCTTTAGGTGGGTTCTTAGTGATTTGAATAGGTCTTGCCAAAAATTACTTGTGAACACCTTATCCTCTCAAGCCGACACAATAGATGCTGTGCAGCCCATGAACTCTAAATACTTGGCTCAAGAAGACTTTTGCTACACTAGCTGCTGTATAAGGGTGTTGTAACCCAATAAAGTGGGCATATTTAGTAAGCCTATACACAATCACTAGTATGACAGCCTTCCTTTCACTCATTGGAAGCCCTTCGATAAAAATCCATGGTGATATGCTTCCATGCTTGGTCCTGGTAACTGTAATGGTCAAGTAGTCCTCAAGGAAATTGGTGGTCTCCCTGTGATTCCTGGGTTGCTTGTTTTGCTTGGCGAGAGACGTAGGGTGATGCCTAGTCTCATCTCGCCATCGATCCAACCCGTGAACATGTAAAACCAAGTCTTAGCGGTATGACAAGTGGGGTGATTCCCGGCTTGCTCTTTTGCTTGAGACGTAGGGTGATGCCTAGTCTTATCTGCCAGTCGATCCAACCCAGTGAACATGTAAACCAAGTCTTAGCGGTATGACAAATGGGGTGATTCCCAGGTTGCTCTATTGCTTGCGCGGATACGTAGGGTGATGCCTAGTCTTATCTGCCGTCGATCCAACCTGTGAACATGTAAACCAAGTCTTAGCGAGTATGACAAGTGGGGTGATTCCCAGTTTGCTCTATTGCTTGGCGCAGAGACGTAGGGTGATGCCTAGTCTTATCTGCCGTCGATCCAACCCGTGAACATGTAAACCAAGTCTTAGCGGTATGACAAGTGGGGTGATTCCTAGTTTGCTCATTGGCTTAGCGGAGACGTAGGGTGATGCCTAGTCTTATCTGCAGTCGATCCAACTCAGTGAACATGTAAACCAAGTCTTAGCAGTATGACAAGTGGGGTGATTCCCGGTTGCTCTATTGCTTGGCGAGAGACGTAGGGTGATGCCTAGTCTTATCTGCCAGTCGATCCAACCCGTGAACATGTAAACCAAGTCTTAGCGGTATGACAAGTGGGGTGATTCCCAGTTTGCTCTATTGCTTGGCAGAGACGTAGGGTGATACCTAGTCTTATCTGCCGTCGATTCAACCCGTGAACATGTAAACCAAGTCTTAACACTATGACAAGTGGGGTGATTCCCAGTTTGCTTAGTAGCGAGACGTAGGGTGATGCCTAGTCTTATCTGCACGATCGATCCAACCAGTGAACATGTAAACCAAGTCTTAGCACTATGACAAGTGGGGTGATTCCCGGTTTGCTTCTATTGCTTGGCAGAGACATAGGGTGATGCCTAGTCTTATCTGCAGTCGATCCAACCCGTGAACATGTAAGCAAGCACGTATGACAAGTGGGGTGGTTCCCGGTTTGCTCTATTGCTTGGCGAGAGACGTAGGGTGATACCTAGTCTTATCTGCGGTCGATTCAACCCGTGAACATGTAAACCAAGTCTTAGCGAGTATGACAAGTGGGGTGATTCCCAGGTTGCTCTATTGCTTGCGAGAGACGTAGGGTGATACCTAGTCTTATCTGTCGTCGATTCAACCCGTGAACATGTAAACCAAGTCTTAACACTATGACAAGTGGGGTGATTCCCGGTTGCTAGTGCAGAGACGTAGGGTGATGCCTAGTCTTATCTGCCGTCGATCCAACCCGTGAACATGTAAACCAAGTCTTAGCACTATGGCAAGTGGGGTGATTCCCGGTTTGCTCTATTGCTTAGCGAGAGACATAGGGTGATGCCTAGTCTTATCTCGCAGTCGATCCAACCCGTGAACATGTGAACCAAGTGGGGTGATTCCCAGTTTGCTCTATTGCTTGGCAGAGACGTAGGGTGATACCTAGTCTTATCTGCCGTCGATTCAACCCGTGAACATGTAAACCAAGTCTTAGCAGTATGACAAGTGGGGTGATTCCCGGTTGCTCTATTGCTAGGCGAGACGTAGGGTGATGCCTAGTCTTATCTGCCGTCGATCCAACCACGTGAACATGTGAACCAAGTGGGGTGATTCCGGTTTGCTCTATTGCTTGCGCAGAGACGTAGGGTGATACTAGTCTTATCTCATGGTCGATTCAACCCGTGAACATGTAAACCAAGTCTTAGCGAGTATGACAAGTGGGGTGATTCCCGGTTGCTCTATTGCTTAGCAGAGACGTAGGTGTGATGCCTAGTCTTATCTGCCGTCGATCCAACCCGTGAACATGTAAACCAAGTCTTAGCGAGTATGACAAGTGGGGTGATTCCCGGTTTGCTCTATTGCTTGGCGGAGACGTAGGGTGATGCCTAGTCTTATCTGCAGTCGATCAACCAGTGAACATGTAAACCAAGTCTTAGCACTATGACAAGTGGGGTGATTCCAGGTTTGCTCTATTGGCTTGGCAGAGACGTAGGGTGATGCCTAGTCTTATCTGCTAGCTCGATTCCAACCCGTGAACATGTAAACCAAGTCTTAGCGGTATGACAAGTGGGGTGATTCCAGTTTGCTCTGTTGCTTGGCAGAGACGTAGGGTGATGCCTAGTCTTATCTGTCAGTCGATTCAACCCGTGAACATGTAAACCAAGTCTTAGCGGTATGACAAGTGGGGTGATTCCCGGTTTGCTCTGTTGCTTGGCAGAGACGTGAGGTGATGCCTAGTCTTATCTGCCGTCGATCCAACCGTGAACATGTAAACCAAGTCTTAGCGGTATGACAAGTGGGGTGATTCCCGGTTGCTCTATTGCTTGGCGAGACGTAGGGTGATGCCTAGTCTTATCTGCAGTCGATCCAACCCGTGAACATGTAAACCAAGTCTTAGCGGTATGACAAGTGGGGTGATTCCAGTTTGCTCTATTGCTTGGCGGAGACGTAGGGTGATGCCTAGTCTTATCTGCCGTCGATCCAACCCGTGAACATGTAAACCAAGTCTTAGCGGTATGACAAGTGGGGTGATTCCCGGTTTGCTCTATTGCTTGGCGAGAGACGTAGGGTGATGCCTAGTCTTATCTGCCGTCGATCCAACCCGTGAACATGTAAACCAAGTCTTAGCGGTATGACAAGTGGGGTGATTCCTGGTTTGCTCGTATTGGCTTGGCGGAGACGTAGGGTGATGCCTAGTCTTATCTGCCGTCGATCCAACCCGTGAACATGTAAACCAAGTCTTAGCAAGTGGGGTGATTCCCAGTTTGCTCTATTGCTTGGCAGAGACGTAGGGTGATGCCTAGTCTTATCTGCCGAATCCAACCTGTGAACATGTAAACCAAGTCTTAGCAGTATGACAAGTGCGGTGCTTCCCAGTTTGCTCTATTGCAGCAGAGACGTAGGGTGATGCCTAGTCTTATCTGCCAGTCGATCCAACCCGTGAACATGTAAACCAAGTCTTAGCACTATGACAAGTGGGGTGATTCCCGGTTGCTCTATTGCTTGGCAGAGACGTAGGGTGATGCCTAGTCTTATCTGCCTGTCGATCCAACCTAAGTGAACATGTGAACCAAGTGGGGTGATTCCCGGTTGCTCTATTGCTTGGCAGAGACGTAGGGTGATACCTAGTCTTATCCGCCGTCGATCCAACCCGTGAACATGTAAACCAAGTCTTAGCAGTATGACAAGTGGGGTGATTCCCAGTTTGCTCTATTGCTAGGCGAGACGTAGGGTGATGCCTAGTCTTATCTGTAGATCGATCCAACCCGTGAACATGTGAACCAAGTGGGGTGATTCCCGGTTGCTCTATTGCTTGGCGAGACGTAGGGTGATACCTAGTCTTATCTGCCGTCGATTCAACCCGTGAACATGTAAACCAAGTCTTAGCGGTATGACAAGTGGGGTGATTCCCGGTTTGCTCTGTTGCTTGGCGAGAGCGTAGGGTGATGCCTAGTCTTATCTGCCGATCGATCAACCAGTGAACATGTAAACCAAGTCTTAGCGGTATGACAAGTGGGGTGATTCCCGGTTTGCTCTATTGCTTGGCGAGAGACGTAGGGTGATGCACTAGTCTTATCTGTCGTCGATTCAACCAGTGAACATGTAAAACAAGTCTTAACACTATGACAAGTGGGGTGATTCCCGGCTTGCTATGGCAGAGACGTAGGGTGATGCCTGGTCTTATCTGCTGTCGATCCAACCCGTGAACATGTAAACCAAGTCTTAGCACTATGACAAGTGGGGTGATTCCCGGTTTGCTCTATTGCTTGGCAGAGACATAGGGTGATGCCTAGTCTTATCTCTGCAGTCGATCCAACCTGGTGAACATGTGAACCAAGTGGGGTGATTCCGGTTGCTCTATTGCTTGGTGAGACGTAGGTGATACCTAGTCTTATCCGCCGTCGATTCAACCAGTGAACATGTAAACCAAGTCTTAGCGAGTATGACAAGTGGGGTGATTCCCGGTTTGCTCTATTGCTAAGCAGAGACGTAGGGTGATGCCTAGTCTTATCTGCGTCGATCCAACCCAGTGAACATGTGAACCAAGTGGGAGTGATTCCAGGTTGCTCTGTGCTTGGCGAGAGACGTAGGGTGATACCTAGTCTTATCTGCAGTCGATTCAACCCGTGAACATGTAAACCAAGTCTTAGCAGTATGACAAGTGGGGTGATTCCCAGTTTGCTCTATTGCTTTGCGAGACGTAGGGTGATGCCTAGTCTTATCTGCCAGTCGATCCAACCGCAGTGAACATGTAAACCAAGTCTTAGCGAGTATGACAAGTGGGGTGATTCCCGGTTTGCTCTATTGCTTAGCGGAGACGTAGGGTGATGCCTAGTCTTATCTGTCGTCGATCCAACCTGTGAACATGTAAACCAAGTCTTAGCAGTATGACAAGTGGGGTGATTCCGGTTTGCTCTATTGCTTAGCGAGACGTAGGGTGATGCCTAGTCTTATCTGCCAGTCGATCCAACCTGTGAACATGTAAACCAAGTCTTAGCGGTATGACAAGTGGGGTGATTCCCAGTTTGCTCTGTTGCTTGGCAGAGATGTAGGGTGATGCCTAGTCTTATCTGTGAGTCGATCCAACCCGTGAACATGTAAACCAAGTCTTAGCGGTATGACAAGTGGGGTGATTCCCGGTTTGCTCTGATTGGCTTGGCAGAGACGTAGGGTGATGCCTAGTCTTATCTGCACGTCGATCCAACCCGTGAACATGTAAACCAAGTCTTAGCGGTATGACAAGTGGGGTGATTCCTAGTTTGCTCTGTTGCTTGCGCAGAGACGTAGGGTGATGCCTAGTCTTATCTGCAGTCGATCCAACCCGTGAACATGTAAACCAAGTCTTAGCAGTATGACAAGTGGGGTGATTCCCGGTTGCTCTTTTGCTTGGCGGAGACGTAGGGTGATGCCTAGTCTTATCTGCCGTCGATCCAACCAGTGAACATGTAAACCAAGTCTTAGCGGTATGACAAGTGGGGTGATTCCCGGTTGCTCATTGCTTGAGCGACGTAGGGTGATGCCTAGTCTTATCTGCCGATCGATCCAACCCGTGAACATGTAAACCAAGTCTTAGCGGTATGACAAGTGGGTGATTCCCGGTTTGCTGCTTGGCTTGCAGCGAAGACGTAGGGTGATGCCTAGTCTTATCTGCCGGTCGATTCAACTCCGTGAACATGTAAACCAAGTC